>OY727107.1:50463737-50506237 GCA_963402855.1 Ormia ochracea | reverse complement strand
GAACTTAAGAATGTGTTGCCTGAAGAGATTATTCAAGTATATTAATTATCAAAATCAAAAATGAATCACTATTAAATATTACATACATATGTTTAATTAATAAAATGATTACATAGCAATTCACTTCTGTAGTCAAGAAAGTTACGGTTTAGTAGTTTCGTTTTTTCTTTAAAAGCTCAATGCTTTGAGGTACGCGTTGTTTTTGTTTAAGTTCAGTGAGTTGGTACCAGCTTACGAGTATTTGCTTTTTTTACTTTAAAATTTTATTTCCTATAAATGAATGCAAATTGTATTTTATTAAATTTTATAAATGATTTTCAAATAAATTTGTTTGAATTTATTTTCATTTAGTCCTGAAGGATCAATGTGTTACTAAATACAAAAGCATCTTTCTGTTTATCCTTCTCATTTGTTTATCTTGTTCGAAAATAATGAAGTTTTAAAACCAATACAAAGTACCGAGTATTGAAATTAACGTGCGTTTTTTATGCCTAAGCACAGATTGCTTTTACAGAGAATTGCTATACTGTGCGATAGATATTGCTTTATTTGCATTGCTTATACGTTATCCTAAAGCTTTATTAAAAAAAAGTAACGTAGAAATGTACAAAAAGGTAATAAAAAGATTTTTCCTCCAAAACACTTGCTTGTTCATGTGTGTGTATGTGTGTAGGCGTTTGTACAAATTGCATATTAATGAATTTCCATAACAAAATTATACGGTGTTATCAATGTATGTGGAGAAGACTTGAAGGTGTCTAACAGACACATACATACGTACGTGTACACAAAAGTGTGTACTCTGAGTTGTGTAAGGAGTTGGTATGCGCATTTGCATGGGTGAAAGCTGAATGCTTTTCACATAAATATTCTAGATGAATTGATTTATTTATTTTGTGGAAACAGCAGAGAAAAAGAGTACAACAAAATCAACAAGCAAGTAGAAAAGAGAGACCAGTTAGTGAACAAATTAAATTCGAAGAATTTGTATCTGAATTTTTAAGGAAGGACAACTGGCTGAATTCCGCACTCTAAATACATGGCCAATATATATATTATATTGTTGTAGAATGTGTTTATATCAAAAATAGAAACAACAAGAACGAAAGACGAATTCCCTCCAGCTCGAAGAATTGTGCAGTAAAAATTCCCCAAGTACATTTATCATATGCAATATAGTAATAAACAGAATGTATCAGCTGTTATAATTAGGAAATACACTGTCACCATATATAAAAAAATCCAGTCAACAATTTAGTAGCGTTTTTACACTGGCCAACATTTTGGAAGAAATCCATTTACATTACAACATCTTTCATCTGGCATATTTACTTTCACGTATTTAAGCCAATAAATATTAACCAAAATCATCAGTTTTCTTGAAAAGAGCGCAAAAATAGAAGCATTACGAATCTAGTAGTAAGCATTGAAGGATATTTTTATATATAATAGTGTGATGGTATACATTTTTTTTTCCTTTCTTCTAGTGATGACATTACAATAATTAATATATGTTATTTGAAAGGATAATCTTTTGTCAAGAGAAGATAATTTATCGTGAAACCATTGCGTGAAATCACTGTTTCATCAAAAGTGACTGTAAGCGAATCAATTACTTCGTCCTGTTACCTACCAAATTAATTGAGTTACGAATCATATGCCTTTAAAATCATGTCCTTATGCTATTTACCACTAACATTTTGACTATTAAGGATTTCGAAGTCTTGCTGACCACTGATAGCGTCAACGCAGTAAAGATGGGACTTCGATTGAATATTAATTCTGGGACTTTAGTATGATTTTAATATGAAATATTCCTTTTGTTTAAGCGCATAGATATTTGTAATTATTTATAAATAATTATATAGTTCAAACTATCTGAACACTTCATATGATTAATATCTAATTGTAATTTATATGTTGGTCGCCTCTTTATACCTGCCAACATGTTTCATCTTTCATCTTTCCACTTATCGTAGTATATAAACATAAATAAATCTTGACAAAATTATCTTTTCCCAACAACAAATTCTCCTTTCAAATAATATATATCGATTAATGTAATGTCAAGGTTACAATGCAAGAAGTGGCCAGGCCATCCCTCCATGACAAATATGTAATTTCCTCATATTTTCCCAGTTGTACACTATCAGCTTTAAACTATGTGAGGCGATTTGAATGTTTTTACAGTACACGAAATTTGAATTTATTAATTGCAATATTCTCTGGTAATTCTCATTTAGTATGTTTAAATTTAATGTATGCATGTTTAAACATTTTTAAATTGAAATAAATAATAAAAAGTATAGTGTTATTTAAAAATATTTTATAAAAAACTTACAAAAAAAAATTTTTAATATTGTAATATTAAGCAATCTTTCAGTTTTCCGAAACGAGCGGTATAACTTATTTAAGATATAAGATAACTTATTTTCATAAGGAGGGGCAATTCTTATTTCTCAAAAGAGTTAACGAAGACAACTGAAAAGTTAATTTGGTAACAACTTTCACAATATTAAATTTATTTATTTAAAGTGTGGAATTTCGTTTATATTCATATATATATTTTCATATTTATTTATGTGCCCTTGAAAATGTGTCAAAAATCTTCTTTTGTAGATACATATATATGTATGTGTGTACATATGTATATACATGCATATGGATATGTAAATTCATTAATACAGACAAAAGTTAGAGCATTGTAACAAAGCAACAGGATATTTTTATAAAATGAAAGTCCTTTTCATCTCTCTTGATATGTATTCACATTCATCAAATAATAACAATTGTCTGCAAGGGTTTATGCCAGTGCAGAATGTTAAGAAAATAAATAAAAAGGACGAATGTATATGAATGGGTTGCTTATTATTAGAGGTATTCATTGTCGGCAATATTCTTTCACTCAAGGTTAATTGATTCGCGTTATAAGTTCTTGTTATAAGTTTCTGTATGTATTAATTTTTTTACGTTGGAAAAGCATAAGTTCCTTATTAAAGGATATCTATCAATGTTAACAGCTGAAGACTGCATTGAATAATTTTCACACTTATAAAAATTTTTTAAATCAAATTCACATACTCGTAGAATTAAAATTTGGCTAAATATACATATATGTATGCATTTTCAGAAAAGTTAGATCTGTTCAATCTTTATTTGTAACAACAATGTTACCGTGTAGCAAACTTAATATTTATTTTATCACAAAAAAAATTTTTTTTATCGCATATAATTTAGTGAGTCGCAATACACGTAGACTCACTACTACAAATATTTCGCTACAAAAAGAAAAGTTATATATTTCTGAGAACGTATAAATTTCACTTTTGTTTGAATCAGCTGTTCTGTGTTTTTGTTCATTTGCTAATAATTTTTATTGTAATGTTTTTTTTAAATTTCGTATAGAGTGCTATTTGTGGAAACATATAGATTACAATTTGTCTATATTTTGTAATGATAAATATATAAAACTAAAAATAAAAAGGAATTATATCAAGAAAATGTGTTAAGGAAAATTTAGAGGACTGCAGCAATCCGCTTGAAGTATCACAGGCGGCGAAAGGAAATTTTTGTACTGTGTGTGTATATTAAAGCGGTTTTATAGATTTCGTATCAAAATTGAATTCTTCCGTTTTGTAAAGTCTTTGGCCATTTGTGGACTGATGAACCTGAACTCCATGACACTATTTTTGTATTTCCTCTTATTTTAACAATAAAATAAAATATTCATAATTTTTTTTCTTTAAATATAATTCACATTCATTTTAATATTTTGTAAATCAACCAAAAAAAAAAAAATTTATAATTTTATATGTACATGTATTGAGTATTATTTTTACAAAATAATCTGGCAAAATAGAAAAAAATACAGAAGATCATAAATAATCCCTTCTCTTACAAACTGACATTGATTTTTGTGAGACTGAAAGGAATACAAATTGTGGTTCGAACATAAAAGCGATAATATTGGATTCCATAATACCAACATAATCCCCTTACCAAAAATGAAAATAACTTAAAGCCTGTTTTATATTGTAATATGACGGAGCTCTAAAATAAAAATAAAAAATTAACAGCTGTTACACTAGTCTCACTTGCTTGAATTTCCCTCGAAAACTTTACTGGCGAATGATGAAAATTATCGGAAATAAAATAAGAGTTCCAGAAGTGCAAGCACAGTAGACTTAGAGAATAATACGAGTGAAATGAACCACCCTAATTTACATTTTTCATTACAATAAATTCCCATTGACTCTGTTGCGCAAATAAGCATAAATGCAAAAAATTAAAAACGTGTTCTACTGCTGTTTTAACGTTCGCTTTCTGAAATTTATTTAAGAATGTCTAATCGCCGATGAGAACGAAATTTATTTAAACAAAATTTCAATATCATAAAATTATCAATTTGAAAAGCTTTCCATGAATAATTTGCAAGTGACAGAGTATTGAAAATCATATTTTGTGTTGGTTTTGCTATATCGGTTTATATAAAAATTATGCCATTTATAGCTTTTTGGCTGTAAGGGATCGTGGTATGTGAGTTGGAACATGTTCATATTTGTGATTTGATTTCCTTTTGTTATACAAAATGAAAAATATTTAAATGCCCGTAACGTTGACAAACACATCCTAAGTAAACAGAGTCTTATGGATTTTCTGCTGACTGGTTACCCCACTGACATTTATTGCGAAAACATAAATTGGTGAGCACATACTCATATGCCTACACTGTTCAACAAAATGTAAAACTCGAATAAAGTGACACCTACATATTAAATTAAATATTCATTTCTATTGCAATAACGAGTTCATTTATTCTCATATTCATTTATCATGTAAGTTTGGTAAAAGAATATGCATTTTGTTCTGAAAATACTGTATGCAGGCGTATGAAATAACTTTTGTGTTAGTGGCGGTTTCTTTATTATTAGAAACGTTGAGAACGTTTGCACAACAATCTTTAGGTACTCGAAGGTAAACACACACTCGCATGTATATAAATGTATGCAGTTATCATTTTGAAACTGAAGTTGTCGAAAGAGTCTAATCAAACTTCAATTTTTTTTTTTTTATATTTATAATGAATTTTAATGAATCAAATATGTACCATTTTGATCAACCAGTTTTAGCCATTTTTGCGCTAGGGAAATTATTCCATCAGCGTAAAGCTTTTCTAGTTTCTCGGCGAAAAACTGCGACAAGTAATTTTCACAGGCCTCTCTTGAAGCCAACTTTTTCTTATTAAGGAAGTTCTGCATTGACCGAAACCAATGGCAGTCCGATGGTGCAAGGTCAGAGATATATGGTGGATGTAGCAAAACTTCTCAGGCAAGCTCTCTCAAGTTTTGCCGAGTCATCAAAGATATGTGTGGTCTAGGCGTTGTCCTGATGGAAGACGTAACGCTTTCTGTTGATCAGTTCTAGCCGTTGTTTTTCGATTGCTGCCTTCAATCTCATCAGTTGTTGACAGTAAAATGTAGAATCAATCATTCGACCAGGCTGGATCAATTAGCTTTTCCAATCCAACCAAATACTCAGCATAACCTTTCGAGGCGTCAATCCTCCCTTTTTGACAATGGGTTGAGCTTCACTACGCTTGGAACATGATCTTTTTCGCGCATTATTGATCCATACTTGATATACTTTTCACCTTCTGTTACCATTCAATTCAGAAATGATTCGATTTCATTTCGTTTCAGCAAATAATGGCAGATGTTAATTCGTTCTATTAATTTTGGGCAGACAATTCATGTGGTACCCAAATATCGAGATTCGTTTTGTAGTCACCCTTTTTTAAATGATTCAAAACTGTTGGATGATGAATGTTAATTTCCTTAGCGAAGGTCCTGGCCAATCTTTTTCATAATTTCGTCGAATTTTTCAACAATAGGTTGACCAGAGCGATGTTTAAATCGAAATTTTCAGAATGGAAGCAACCGAACCATTGTTGTGCTACACGGTAAATTTCACAAATTTCATTGGTGACTTGCTTGGCATTCTTCCCTTTTTTATACAAAAATTTCCAAATATAATGAATTTCTTCATTATTTTCACTAATTTCTGAACATCTGTAACTTTTTTTCAACTTCCCCGAATTTAACTTTTTTTTTAGTTAAATGAAGCTTGAAATCTCAACTTTGCAACATTGTATAGGGTACGACACAATGTGATTGTTAGCACTGGAGATATACGACTGCAACTACATCTATTAACAAAATACGAAAACACTTTTTCGACTATATTATATTATGTGTACAATTTCAGACCTTACCGATATTAATTGCAAAGCTGGCCGCCAAAAACCACATAATAAAGTGAACTACAAAAATTAGTGAAAATAATGAAAGAATTCACCATATATAATTCATTCTTTAATCATTTGTGAACCTGTAGATGTCCTGTAGATGGCATTGTGAATTTTTACATTTCTCTAGAAAAATACTTGAAGGATACTTATTGTTTTTTTTTTTTAAATTGCACTTCTAATGGTGCTACAAAACTGCATTAACATATAAAAACTTAAAAATATGTAAATATTTTTATAACGATTGGAGAAGAGGAAGAAAAGCTTTAAAAATAAAAATTTTCCAATTGATATATTTTATTCAGTCTTTTTTATCTCATGTATAGATATCGAATTTAAAAAATATTATTATTATTATATGTTATTTGCGTTGTTAATAATCAATAAATAAATTTAGTATACTGGCGGCATGAGCTTCGTTCATTGTAGCTCACACGAGTTCAAAATAGAAACTAGGCTAAGTTCTCGACAGCTTGAACTGTGGCCTAGAACAGCGAATGGCTTCCAAAAAAAAAAAAAAATTAAAACCGTATTCGGCCATGATATGTTTGATAAAACGCTTTAAAATAAAAGCTTATAAATATTACGACTTGATGAATTGTCAATTTTATCGTTGGCGGCTAATAAATGAGCTGCTCATCACCTAAAATATCATCACATCTTACTTATATTTATGGTATCCGATTTTTAATTCTGAATTTATTGCCATTGGCAAACGGTTACTGCTCCATTGAACAAGACATACAAAATGTTATTCATTGAATGCGCAAGTATTTCAAACTGAATTTAGTCTCATGGTGTTAAATGTAATGGAAATTCTAGGGTTTCTCTGCCTCTTCAGCCCATAAACATAAAATACTAAACGTTGCTATTACGCACAGTGATTGATGTGGAGACCTCTGGAAAATGGTGGTTTTTGGAATATTACTGCGATTTAAATATCAAATGATGAAAATTTTCCCCCTTTTGAGTTCGAGCTTCTTCATTTAAAATAAATTAACTCTTTCAGTTGACTGGTTTTCAGAAAATCGAAGAATATTTAGTCAGGTAAGCTGCCCTTTAAATATTCATGCTCTTTCACAAGAGTGAACCACACAATATCCTTTTTATTTTACAGTTTAAGCTGCTTTAATTGCATACAATTAATAAAAAAAAATTTCCCGCAGAATATACATGAAATATGGCACTTTCCTAATTTTTTCCATAAATTTCAGAAACTTTTCTTAATGGCAGTTAAAAGTTCAAAACTTTATAATAACGCTGTAGGGTCCACTGCACACATTTTTGTAATTTTATGTACTAAATAAATTTGCTTCACTCCATCATTGGTATACCCTAAACCGCACAGACATCCGTAAACTTTCAATGTTTCATCCTTCCATTTATCGCAGACGATAAGTCAAGAGGAAAATGGTGACTAAACAAAAAAAAAAAAAAAAAAAAAAACCAAACCAGATGTCACTATAATATTATACTTCTGTTCAAACGTGCAAAAATTCCAATGAAAATCTGACCTGCATAGAAATATTTTTACTACAAAACATGATTTATTTAAATTTTTACTTGGCTGCTCACGGCGACAATAAGAAAATGGTGGCACATGTGTGCCCATGACTGCGGTTTGTCACGTACGATGGAGTATTGCTATTATGTATGATTTTCAAACGTTAATAGACATTTATTTTACATACTTACATATAAACGTGCATCTGGATTTGCAAAATTGGTTTAGCTGCCATACGTTTTATTCTTTAAGATAAATGCTACTTGGAAAAATAGAAAATTTTACAATCTCATTAAGTTATGATTTGAGCTTTTAAGAGCAAATTTTAAAAGTTTTACTTGTGCTTCAAAAATGGCCATTTCGTTTTGTAATAAAAGTTATGCTTCTCATTGTTTGATAGATGACAATGTTAAACTGGCAAGGACATTCCCTTTCGATATGACTTGGCAGGCCATCGTAAATCGTTTAACGTCAGAGCACGTTTTTCAAATTGTAGAGCTTTAAAGTTCACTAAACACATCATTGCCAGCCATGGCTGTATTTATGGAAAAATCATCCTCATAGCGCAAACGAATATTAAAATCTACTGTTTTGTAGCGTAAACAATATGAATCTGTATCTCATAAGGACTCCGTACATGTTCTGTATGTCATGTTATGAAAATATAGGCAATAAAACTATCCACCAGGCTAAAATCAAATATTACATTTCTTGTAATATTTGCACATTTTCTCCAAATGTACAGATATAAAAGGTATGAGCAAAATGGTACTAATGTGAATGATGAACGCATTCTCTTATAGCAAACGAATTGAAGATGACTCTATGCTCCCTTAACATGCAATAAGATTAAGGCAATCTTGTTTTTTAATTAAGTTTTCTTTCAAACCCAGTTTGCCCAAATAAAAATGTATAGCAGTAATAGCTATAAGCCGATTAACAATATACATATATATATGTATGTGTGTATGAGTCGGCTTCTAGTAAACCATTAGTTAATTACTGCTTCTGTTCCTTTAACAAAGCTTAAGGGTTTCTTTTGAATCACTTTACGCCAAACAGTTTGTTTATCGGGTCCACATATGTATGTTTAATCAAAACTATAAACATTAGGCGAGTGAATAATGCTCAGCCTAATGAAGCGGAGGTCGCGGGTTCGATTCCTGCCTACACCCTGGGTGTTGTCATGCGGACAAGCCAAAAGCTTTGCAGGTAGAGTTGGTTAAAAAAAAAAACAAATAAACTCTTTATGATTTCCTTTTAGACATAGAATAATATCTCTGGCCATTATTTAATATACTCGTAAGCTTAGCCAGGCTAAAATAAATTAGGCTAAACTAAATCCATAAGAAAATTTATAAAAAACGTGTAGAAAATTCAAAGAAAAAATATATCCAGAATTTTTTCAATTATTCAACAGAAAATATTTTTAAACACCCATTTATGTTTTAATTAACTGAGACTATAAATAATTTTTTTTTACTCTTACAATGGATGCATTTTTAAAATAGTTAAAAAAATTTATATATTTAATGTCTTAACTTATTATGTATGAAAAGTTTACTATAATAAATGAGAATTATTATATTGCATTTACTTCAATTATTATATTTATTACATTACTTTTGTTAGAATAACTTTAAACATGTGCGTAATGGAACTCCAGTGCTGCATCCGTATGAAAAATTTAATTTTTTACTTGAAACATGAAGGCACATACATGTATTTGCGGAGAAATTGTAAAAAACTACTAAAACTAAACGAGAATTCTGGGCAGTCTGAGTACAAGAAAGTTGAAAGTACAGACTTTCTATTCTTGGCCTTGTTTCAAAACCAAGAAAAAGTATCATTTTGTATGTGGTTTTGTCTGCTGTCTACAGAATTTTAAAAAATAAATAATTATTTTGACTGAAAGTTGATTTTGGTGTAATTCACATTTAGTTTGAAAAAAATTTTATAAAAAATTTAAATCAATTAATTTAATTTTTTTATTTCTTTTAGAAAAAAAAGAACTAAAAAATGTTTTAGAGAAAAAACCAATATATATTATTTTAGCTACATATTTTTAAATACTCATTTCAGTCAATATGAAGTCAATCAACTGTTGAACGTTTCTTTTTCCTATTCCTTTTAAATATGAGTGTGTGAGTAAATGTAGTATTGCTTTTAGTTATCGAAAAAGTAATTCAAGAGTTTTCAGCAGACAAAAACTATGGCCACCAGCAGCATTAAAAAACCCGATATACTTAGGAAGATAAGGGTGAATAAAACAGAATTCAAAAAGCAAACTTAATTTGGTTAAGGATCAACAGGATATTTTTTTTTTTTTCAAATAAAAATAGAATATAGTCTACAACTTTTTGCCATCATCAAAAGAAAAAAGGATACAATTTTATTTATTAATAAGAAATGTGCAAATTTGAATAAATTACTGCTGTTCTTGTCATTGTAGAGACAATTTAATTCCAACAACTTGTCAGTATTTCAATAATAAAAAATTGATTGCATTACGCCATTCTCTACCGCACAGTTGCTTTGGTTGCCACAATTCCTGAGTTTAGTGTCTCTTCAAGAGAAATGAAATTTCATTAATCAAAATGAAAGTAATTTAAAAATGTTCACATTTGAATTATGAATAGCAAAAGCAGAATAATAGAAACAAACAGGCTACGCGTATCCTTTTATGAAAAACGGAATTTACCACAAGATTATAACTATTAATCTAGTACTAAGGAGAAATTGACAGCTTTAGTCCCATGAGATCGATCAAAATTAGTTACTTTTCCAATTCAATAAACAAGCAGTCGAAACAGATAAACACACACAATCAAATTTTGCTTAAAGTAAATAAAAATTCCCACAACAACATTTTTTTCCTAAAAGTCGTTTATTCCCATCTTCCGATTGGGGTTTCTGTGTTCATAGTGGATGATGTGTTCATTGGCCCACAAATAAAATGAAAAGGATCACTTTTTTAAATGCAAGCTTTAATATTGTTCATTGTAATTCCACTTTCTATTGTTTGCTAACACATACAAGCATCCCTACATTTGCCTCTAAACAATAAACGTGAATTGAAAGTATTAAAGTCATCATTATGAATACGATGTATCATTCTATCAGTGTGTTGTCTCATTAAGCAGAAAAAAAAAATCAATATACACAAGAACGCACCAACAATCGCACGCATACCAGCAAGGCCAGCTAAGCTACCTCTGTGCTCACACATAAAACATCTCCTTAAGAAAACAAAAAAAAACAATTTGCACGCACACACGCCTTGTTACCGAAAGGAAAATGAAAACAAAAGTAAGCTAAAGGGGAGGGGAAAACTAAATTGGGAAAGGAGTGAGAAATTAAGACCTCGGAAATAACAAAAAAAAAAAAAGTGCCTGAGCACGAACATTCATTTGGTTCCATGTCTGTGTGTGTGTTGTGTGTTTTGCAGTGAAACTAGTGCAGGGTGGAACATACAATCACATTTTCACAGTTTCATTTTTATTTCATTTAAATAGTATACACACACGTACACACGAATTTATTGTATCAGTCATACTTGTTTGCGAACAGTGTGCAATTGGGGAAAAAGAAGAATGAATAAGTGTTGCTTTGTTGTCGTCCAATAATAAGTGATGTTTCGAATTCAGAATAATCAACAGTTTCAGTGATCTTACTACATATGACCTTCTAACAGCCTTAAGTGGCATGATCCATCGTACGGCTTACCATACGGCATAAGGGCAAGGAGTACGATTTGCAAAATTTTATGAAATAATTATTTGCATTTATTTTAACCAGCTGAAATAGTGTGGCATCTGTGACACCACTTTGATACGATATTTTAAAGTAGGATAGTATAAAAACGGATTTTGGTGCGAATGACTCGTACGTCTGTACTTACGAACCCTTTTCTCTAGCCACATACATATATATACATATATATACATATATATATATATTACAACCACATTGCTGCCACTATTGCTGCTACTATCACCATACATGACCTGCCTTTGTAGAGATGCCATATATATATATATATATATGTATCGTGAATATGGTGAATGGCGGCCTTGCTATCAATTGCTTTCTTTGCCAAAGTCATCTCTAGGCACAGCCAGCTAATTTTGTACTACTTATTATATGAGTGCTAAGGGTTCTAAGGGCAGGTTATGTGCCAGGCAAGAAGAAGATCTAACTGCCTATAAATAATTCGGAAAGACATTACGCTGCAGCAAAACCAACATGGTAACTTTAAAAGCATCGGTATGGCATTGAAAAGAATTATGTTCAATGGTGCCTCTAAGGTTAGGGGCCAAAATTGTACTAGTACTATTATACTATACTAATATACTATACTATATAATACTAATATACTATAATAATACTAATGACAGTATTATTAATATGGTTATTGGCAGATACAGTAAAGTAACCACTCACCTATTGATATTGATATAAAAATTAAAAAAAAAAGATATTAATGATATTAAAAGAAAACTTCATTCCTTTTTGATGTGTAGTTGCAATTTCGAGAAAAGAATGGAGCACATATATTAAATCTGGAGGGTTTCAACCACAGAGTCATTGTTAGAGTCAAAATTCATTTTATTGACAAAGTTAATACTCAAAATTTGTATTGCTGCGCAATGCAATAATATGTACTCCTACGTTAGCTCCCCTTAAAATTAGAATGAGTGAATTCCATTCCATTTGTATTGCTCCGCAATGCAATAACATGTACTCGTACCTTAACTTCCCTTAGAACTAGAATAAGTGAATTGCATTTGCGCAGTATCACGAATACCTAACAAAAAGTATATTTGCTGGACGTTTAAGGCTATGTTTCACTATCCTACACAGTCTTACGATTTTCCTACATGAAAATCAATAGTGATACCCTCCTATTTTAAAAACTAGCATCAAAATGGCATAGCTGCCACACTATCATACAAAAATGATACAAATAATTTTTTCTTTCCTGTAAAGGCAACTTTTACTTTCATCCTTTTTTGTCAGCGGAGATGCCATATTCAACCAATCGTACGACTATGTAGGATAGTGAAACATGGCCTTTAGAAGCATACTAATGATTATTCCGAAGGCTGATATTCAGTAAAATTATTTAGTATTTGGCTTGTAACTCCCTCCAAAGCTTAAACATTTTCTATATTTTTAATTTAAATGCTTTTAAATCGATATATAAATGAATCGTTCACTTCACTCAATTTCTTTTTTTTTCAAATATGCTATCATTTTATAATAATAATAAAGTATTATTATTAAAGCAAGTGGTAAACACAAGTGACTGAATTTAAAGTTGTCACTTGTGTCCGTCTGTAAATGGTGTCTTTTCTGAGCAAATATTTTACATCATCCTTCTGTTTGTTCCCCTTTTTTTTGGTTTATTTTGATGCTGCCCATACAGCGAGGCGTTTCTGTATGTTGTGCTTAGGAAGTGATAAAGAACTGAATGATATATTGAGCACTTTTTTTTAGGGTCAGTTTCTCTGCATTTCTTCTAAGATAAAGAATGTCTACAAAAAACTAAAGTCGTTTTGGGTTTATTCTTAAGCTTCATGATTAAGTGATAACATGTTTATATTTTCGCCTTAAGTTGTAAATTGTACTGAGTATTGAGTTATTCATTACGTCTATTGGTAAAAAAGTAAAAATGTAAAAATCGTTATGTGTACGAGTATTGGCTTGTTGCTACAAGAATAGAGTCCTTCGTATAATTTAATTTGAATACTTTTACGCTTGTCTTTCATGAAGCTTCTCTAAAATACTTTCTTAACTTGTAAGTGGCAAATTGAAGGAATATTTTCTTTTTTTCCTGCTTTGCTCAGTGATACAAAAAATAAAAAAAAAATAAAAAAACAAATTCGATAGTGAGTGTTATGGAAACCGCCGTTACGGTATAGTGAATTTCAAGTACGGAATAAAAAATTTCACATTTTGAAATTTTATATTTTTATGTCGAAATTACAAAATTACTAAAATAAGGAGCAATTTAATTAAATGCAAAATGAAATATTCGTTAATTTTCATTCGTGTTAGTGTGAAAATAAAGCTCGCAAGGTATACGGAAGAGGATTTTATAAAATAATTTTTAAGGAGTATACATTTTTGTAAATGAAATTTTCCTCTGCTACAAAAAACATATGAGATTTTTTTTTTCCAAAGGGACTTAATACTCCTTTTCAATAAAGGAATAATATAAATAGTCTAGAATTTTTTAATTAAACTTAATCACAATTTACAGAACAAAAAATACTATAGACGGGCCTTAAATCCAACCTTTAAGGCCTTGTTTCACTATTGAAGGCCTAGAGTGAGTGTTTACTAAAACCATTTAACGGAGCGATCGAAATAGTATTGAAAGAGCTTTGAGTTGGCGTAGTTGAAATATATTCACAACATTGATTCAACGTTTTTTGTCACCATCAGATGTTTATTTTACCACTATACTTTCTTCACAATTTCTATGGATTGGAGATGCCTAACATTTGGGGCCAAGCATTATTTTCCCACGTATAAAGTGAAGTGATAAAAAAATTGTGGATCAGTGAAAAGAAATGTAGGGAAAGAGTGAAGGAAATTTAGGGAAATTTGGAGCATCGGCTAGCAAAGAATAGGATTGTGGCTAAACTCAATTAGCTTTACTACAAGCAAATTCCCGATCTTAAGAAGGGGAATGTAACATGTATTCTACATGTTAGAAAGTTTATTCATAAACAAAGACTGGATGCTGTATAGATTATACTGCTCCTGGCAACACTGTACATGAGATATGACAACTTTTCATGTTTCATTGCTTGTTCGCAAGTGACATTGCCCATGAGAATGCTACGTTATTGCTGATGACAAAAATACATCCGACATATACATGCTTAGCAAATCGTTTGTAACGATATGCAATCAAGTAAATAAATTCCTTTCAAGTGTTCAATTTATTATTAGCATTATATATCTATGAAGACAATTTTAACAAAAAACCAAAGTATGAGACTAGTAAGTTTACTTTTCCTTAAATAAGCATATAAAATAAAAAATTATGGTTATATCCGTAAAGTACGGTATATAATCAGGAAGGGCAAAGTAAAGTGTTTGGAATTTAATTACAAATTTAATAACATCACTTTTTAAAGGGATAAAAATAATTTCTATTGTTAAAATATAATGAAAACAATGTAACCAGAAGATTAATAACGTACTGGTTGCATTTATGATAAGGTAATAACTATTATCTTGCCTAAACGGTTTGCTTATTCCGAATGGTCGACAGCAACTTTAATATTAATGAAAATAATTAACCATTTTGTTTGTTGTGCAGTTGGGATGGCCTAAAAGGCTGATAGAACCTTTCTAGGTTATGCCCCTACTCCCAAAAATGATTTGAGAAGCACAAAAGCAAAAGCAAAGCAGGCCTTGACTAACTTTTTCATGGCAAATGGTTGTACTTTCTTACTATTTATTGATTGGCCATAAAAGTATGTCCAGACACAGAAATTAAAAGTAAATAGATGAATGATGAAAATCTATATAATTCATGTTTGTCTTTTTATTTTCGTATCAAATATTTTGAAAAATATATTTAATAACATGTAAATATAAAACACTTTCTATTTATCGATTTTATCGATATCGGCAAATTTTAAAATTTATTGCTAGCGATATCTGTGCCCAACTTTTGCATGGCAGTTATAATCATCGTTGACGATCTGCGGCTGAACAGCAGAGCCTAGAAATCCTTGAAATTGTGGTGTTATATATATGCATGCATACATATACACATATTTTGCATACATATGCATTACAGCGGTTTATGTGTATGTGTCTACATTGTTTTAAGTGTGGTTAAGTGTAAATTGGTGTTAAACGTTGGGGAACCAAAGTGCCAGCTCCATATTACAATGTTTTGTTGTCGTTGTCCTTCTTGAAACATTGTCGCCAATTTTTCAATTCAGTATTCTCAGTAGGCTGTTGTAAATATTCATTTTCTGTCATAAAAGCTCATCTAAAGCACACCTGTTGTGCCATTTGCTGTTCGGTTCGTGTGTTCAGTTAAGTTGAAGACCAAAGGCACATTGTAAATAGCTTTAAATTTATTAGCTGTTACCAACATACCAACCGTTTACAAAATTAATTGGTCAATTGGCTGTAGTCAAACCTCTCCCTTGGACCATATTAGGTATCTGTCGTCGGTGCTTAAAATGTGCTTTGTTAAGTATAAAATTTCGTTTAGGTTCTGTGCATTTAAAAATAGATGAGCCAAATTGGCCATTACAATCATGTGGATGGTTCATGCTGATTGTAATGATAAATCAAGATTCATATCATGATTCCAGGATAGGGATCCGGTTGCCTCTGAGACCTTAGAATCTCAAAAATGTATACTGTTATTGCTGGCTACTAACTGAGAATGAACATATTGTTTTTTCTCTTTATTGGTCTCGAATTGTTTGATAATGAGCCATGACGCGAATCAAACAACAATTCTATATACGGCACATGTATTCAGTTCTTCGAAAATCTGAATATATTATTCTTTTCAGGTACAAGGACTACTTTCTGTACCTATTTGAAGGCACTGAAGAGCGCTTTGGCTCTGGTCCTATGACCTGCGAGAGATTAGTTTAAAATAATGTAATATTGTCCTGACGATATATGAACGTAATTCTCATTCCAAAATGTAGCTTAAGAATTGCTGACGCAGAGCACTCTATTGGTTTCGGTTGATATTATACTTTAGTAGCCTTTGCATATTTACCGCTCTTATCGTGAATGTTTATTGCTTTTTGGCGAAATGTCAACGAAATTGTTTATTCATATCGAATTTGACTAGACTGTCGAATAGACCAAACTTTAAGAATTCAATACTCCTCAAAAACCACATTTTCGGAACCTCTGCGGCTAAGTCGAGCATTCCATTATAAATTGATATAAATTTATATTTTATGCATATTTTTAGAACTGCCTTCAAAAATTGTTATATTCAGTAAACATCATATTCGTGCTATAAATAAAAAATAAGAAAAAACATTTTTGGAAAAAATGAAAAAGCAAAGTTTGGGAAATGCATCCAATCTTTTATTTAAGTATTTTTTGTCCTGTGGCTATATTTCGGGGGAAGGGGTTCTCATTTGTATGTTAATTATAATTGATTTTTTTATTAGGCAATAATATCCACACAGTGTGAGATTAAATTCCATTAAGTACATGTTGAGCCGTCCTCACAAAAAATCACCCTTTTTTTGAAATGAAAGAAAATATGTAATTCAATTTTCCAGCTAAGAAAATCTCAATAAATTTTCAAATATGTGATGAATATGATTATGATTTTGTTATTTTTTTTCCTTTGCACAGTGGCTCAAATTGGCTCAATATTATCTTCTTTCTTGTGCAAAAGCAAATACTATTTAAAATGTTTACTGACACTTTCATTTCATGTTGAACTTATGATGGTGATATACTGAAGACGTGGGCCCACACCTGAACTTTTTCCTAATTAAAAAGACTAAAAATTCCTTAGACGTTTAAAATTTAATGTTAACAAACTATCAATTCTTATTTCTGGAATAGTGCAAAGAAGTCATATGCATAATTTGTTATAATTAAAGGATTATTTAATAAGCGATACATTTCGGGAAGTACAGATTCTAAATTCATAAAAATAGAAATTTTAAGGTATTTTAAATGTTTGCATTTATCGTCTTTACTGCCCTCTTCATTCTCTCCTTTTCCCCTGACCTAAAATCTTAATTTAAAAAACAAAAACAAGTTGGTGGTGAGTAAGGCCGGAGACCATTTAACATGGCAGAAGATTAGTGGGAGTGGCTATATATTTTCTTCTAATTGCCGACCTTGCTTTTCTTTTGGGAAGTTATCCAGTACTAAAAAAAAAACTCTGCAGGATTTCCTTTGTTATTTTTATTATTTTCCTCTCTTATATAAATATCTCTCTGGTAATAATGTCTTTACTGTTCCTCAACCGACAAAAAAAAACTGGCGGCTTATTAGCTTAAGCTAAAGAGAGCAATTGAGCAGTTACAGAAGTGGATAACTATAAATTTTTCTGTTAGGATTACATTTAGGATAACTGAAAAAGCATTCGTTCTGTGTTATTTAGTTACACCTAAACATAAATTAATGCAATTTTTATTTACGTTTTGAAAGTTCTGGCAGCTGATCGAGTTATGTTGTGAAGAGCTCATCTTCTTCATATGCAGTAGAGGCTTCGAAATATTACTGGGGTATCTGGCATTCGATGTTAAGATGAGGTTGGTAAACCTATTACTCGTCTACATGATCATTTATTACAATAGTGTATGACTTGCAGTGTGTTTACTTTACATTATCTAACTGTTACTTTTAAATGTTGACAAGCGTTTTACTTTTCTTGCGTGAAAATTAGTTTTTTTTTAATATCGTTAAGAATCTGTTACGATATTTAATATGGCATTTTAGTGTGAAAAAAATGGCTCATAACAAAATACTTAAAGTTTGTTATGGCGTGTTTGAGGGTTGCATTAAAAAGTAGTATCAGCTCATAAGAACCGGCAACAGTTTGAATTTATTACACCACAAGTTTAACGAGATTGAGTGTTTGCACACTTGTGTGCTTGTTTAAGTGCAAATGTGTTTGCATACTTTTATGAAAACATTAATATTGCGAACACACAAACACATCCATGGAATTGTATTGCAAGGATTAAGGGTGTGAACGTGCGTCCAGGGGCTTTCTTACTTTATGTATTTCAGTACTTACATTTCGCAACTGAATTACATGCTGTTAACACATTCCTCATCTGTACATATACATACAATATATGTAAATATGTGTGCATTTAATACCATATGTACTTTCAACGGTTCTGGCAATACTGCTGTTGATCTTTGATAGTTGATGACAGTCATACTATTCAGGCCAAATTTATCAAACTGGCTATAACTATTCTCTCTGTGCTTCTATTACAAATTACAGTGCACTGCTGAAATGCTCCGCAATGTAAGTAAATTATAAATTTTTTATAAATTATCAAATTGATAATTGTCACAGTTGGTTTGAAAAAAATTCAAGTTTAATAAGATTTCTAAAAGTCATTTTTTACTCTAGTCATAGTCAATGGAAAGCGTTTTTGATAAGTATATAGTAGTATAGTGCATTATTTTAAATATGATCAAGAAGCGCTTAATGAAATACCCATTCGGTAAATGATTATGAAGTTATATGTCATGTATGTGATGTTTACTTGTTCACTGTTTAATTTTCCAACCATATCCTTTTCCACACAACTACATAATATCTGAATTCACTTGATTAAATCTCAACAAAAACAAATTTTAGTCTTAAATATTGAATTTAAGTGATTTAATAAAATGAAATATCGTTTTATTTCTTCAAAAAGTTTTCTTTAAGTTTAAGAGTGATTAGTGTACTTAATGCTTGATAAGTGAATAAATGGAACATATAAAGCCTATGCTTACATTTGAAGGGGAAGCCCCTTGAAAGACTACTCTTTGCATACGACTGTTACATTCAAACAAAAAATCCTTTGTAAACAACTACGGGTTTCTTGAATATCCTTTTTCCCAAATAACGGATCAAGTAGATACCCAACGATTAATTTCTTTGCCAGTTATGCGATGGAATATCGTAAGCCAAGAGCTAAAGGTTAAAAATGATATGGTAATGTCGGCAATGAGCGCATGCCGTTTCGAAAACTTTGTGCTCAGGAAAGTGTATTGCATAAGTCCTTTTCTGGCTGAAATTGCTGCTGACAATCTAAAAGAGGCACTTATAGCGGCAAGTAATTAATTAAAGCCAATATATTTTTGTAAGATCAGGCCGGAATCAAGGAAATAGGATATTGATAAGCTGCAGAGGGCGTAGTATTTGCAAACTTTCGATTTGAATTGCCAACATCGAATCAATGGCGGAAGTTCTTTATATTGGGGTTAGTACGGAGATGAACTGTTCGAACTGAACAGAACTGAACTTTGTGCGATTCACAGGTATATCAACCACAAAATCGTGTGATATTAATGTGGATTTAGCGAACTAGTTACCTGATTTCATCATAATGCTTTGTAATGTAGTAGATTATACATTGCCACATTGCGACGTATACAAGTTTATGGCACAATGGCTAAATATTTCTTTTCAATTGATAAATTTATACCATATAAAGGCTGGATTCAACAGGACACCATTTAAATTCAGACTGTAGGAAACATTTTAGTTATTGCACCACAACTTCCACAATTCGAATATTTTTGAAACTTTATTTTTGTTATATGTATTTACGCCTAAAGTTTTCTTACATAGACTCATGACTAATAATGTTTAGTTAAATAAAACTTATTTAAGGTCTTTGATGCCAAACGTAAAACTTAAGTATTCATAAAAGCCTCCTTATTTTAGGGCATACTTGCTTATCGATAAATTAGCTAAAGAACTTCCTTTCAGCAAAGTTGATTTTATAAATTTATTTAAACATGCTTACAAAAAGGACTTTAAATTCAGTTAAAAAAAATGAATATACGAGAATATATATAAAAATAACAAAAAAAAAAAATTGTTTACACCATTAATCGGTATATGGTTGAACAGGCGAAGGATAATAGAAACTAAAATCGGTTTGCTTCTTTTTAAATAATATGCTGTAAACCTTTTATGTTATAAAATTAAATGCCTGGATAAGTGTTGTACAGTAAACTATAGTTTTTAAAAAGCTAAATATATCCTTCTACACACTTACATACATACACACACATATGTACATACGCACAAAAGCATATTCATAGTGTTAGCAGCCCAAAGCTTTATTCTTTCACTCCCTCTGACGATGTTTGTTTGATTATTGGCTTTTTCTTGAGCCCAAGTTTTCTTTACAACAAAAAAATGTAGCAGCGGTGTAAAAGTGTATGCCAAGAAGCATACTAATACATATCTGTGTACCTGCATAAGTGTTAGTAATAGAGCCGGAAACACATGTATTCTGTAAAGGAAATAATTACGTGTAATAATGGAAGCAATTAAAGCACGTGGATATCCGGCAATTTCTCAACAGTTCAAGTAATACGGTTTTATTCGGATAGAAAAACCAAATAGTATTCCAAACTTATATTTCTGTAAAAAATTTCTCTATGAAAAGATGCTTTGAATTTAAGAAAGCCAATCATTATGCAGGGGAATTGTAGCAGCTTAAATGGCATCGAAAGAACTAAAAAGGTTTACAGTTTGGTAAAATAATAATAAGTCCCTCGATGGTATAGTGATTAGTAGACCCGCCTGCTACGCAGGTGTTAGGGGTTCAATTTCCCGGGGAGCCAGAAGCCAAAGGCCTCAGCAGCCAGTGCTTCTATACATATTGCAATTATATTCATATAATTGTTATGTATGTAGATGTTACCGCCATTAGTATCGACAAGGGCATACGATCGTAACGCTTCCGGTACGACAACGTATACAAACGTATACATTTTTAAAAGTAATGATCATATATATGTTTATATATTCATATTGCAATTATATTCATATAATTGTAATATTTGGTAAATAAATAAAATAATAATATCTCAGTCCCGAGTCGAGTCCCGGAATACAACAGGAAAGTGGGATGAGGGGGAAGTTCGTTTTGTATATAATTATACAGTATTCACAATGAATAGCTTCCACCGATATCAATGAATGATGAAATATTAACTTAAAAGCATACTCGCAGAATATTGCCAAAAAAAATTCCTTTTTCAGTTACGAAATAAAAATTCAAAAATTGCCACTTAAATAAAAATTTCAAATTACCTGGAACGAGATAATTAAATTTCTGTGTTTCGAAAAAAACTTTAAGCATTTAAAAGAAAAAAATTGATATTGTGTAACTTCCATATATATTTATACATGAACGTGTTTGTCTTATCTTGTTCTTATTTATTCTGTTTTTATATTTAGTTATGTACGAGTATTTACTGCGTATGCCAGTAAAAATTTTTCTTAAATAGATTATAATATAAGTATTCTTGTCCTCAGCTGTTAAGGCTTAACGATATAATCAAAGCATAATATGTATTAATTTTTGTATGTGCCACAGTAAAGGAGGAATATTTTAATATTTTATTATTTAATATTAAACTCATGAATACAAATTATAGAACAAGTAAAAAAGCTTAATTCCCTGAGTAAATAAATAAAGTAAATTTATTATTCTGCTGCGCTAATAATAATTTTAATTAAAATTCCAACTTGGATAAAATAAAACATTCATATTAAGCACTTTTTACGCATTCAATGTAACTTTGATGAAGGCCGAAGTATGTATAGTTTATGAAATTTCTCAGTAAAAACTTATTGCAAAAAAAAAAAAAAAAAAAATTTAAATTTATTTTGTATTTTTCATTAAAATTTTTGAAAACTTTGGAATAGAAATTTTTTCTAGTGATTTTTTTTGAAAAATATATTAAAAATTTTTAAGGATATGAAAGGCTTATATATCGTGTAGGGCGACAAATATTATCACTTTTAATTTTTTTCTACGTTTCATTTAAGTTTTTTGTTGCATATTATTATATGTGAATGTGAAACTAAATTGTAAATCTGTGTTGTAAATTTTAATTATATATCGGTTTGGCATATTTTTCATTTTACAAACAATTCCTGATACATTTTATAATAAGTAAAAAAATAAATTTAAAAATAAATTTTTCTTACTTTATTCAGCAAATAAAATGTTTAATACATACACACATATCCACATACACATCCACATACACCCGTATTTGATATGTTTGCCCAATTCTATTCATATTCATTAAGTTTAAAAGTTGGCTTTAAAGAATTGGCCATACGAGTTGGCTTAAGTAGCAACATTTTACAGTAAAATATAAAAAATATAACAAATTATAATTTTAGTATGGCCTCTAAGTTACTTTTTCCGCTTCCGATAACGTGCAGTGCAATGCTTTACCTACACAAAACATACGAGGTGTGTTAAAAAAATAACCGTCATTTTCTAATTATATGCAGATAACATGATTGCATAAAGAACTAAATTATGGATCAAAAATAATACATAGCAGAAACCAGAGAAAAAAATTTTCACAATACACGATTGTCATATAATTATCGACGATTTGGTGGAAGAAAATCAGGCTTTGCTCAGATATATTTCTTCCGTGCAAATAATTTTCGATGTTAGTTTTTATAAAAATTATTTTTCTATCGAATAATATATAACGATTAATTAATGTAACCCTTTACATAAACAAAAATGTTCGTTGGGTTGTTTAATCACAAATAAATAAAGCCAAAGTTAAATATTTTTTGCTCTTCATAAATCAATATTATTTTAAGCAGACTATTTATCGACTTTTTTATAAAATGTATTCTTCTAGCGAATAATATATAACGATTAATTAATGTAACCCTTTACATAAACAAAAATGTTCGTTGGGTTGTTTAATCACAAATAAATAAAGCCAAAGTTAAATATTTTTTGCTCTTCATAAATCAATATTATTTTAAGCAGACTATTTATCGACTTTTTTATAAAATGTATTCTTCTAGCGAATAATATATAACGATATATTAATGTAACTCTTTACATAAACAAAAATGTTCGTTGGGTTATTTAATCACAAATAAATAAAGCCAAAGTTAAATATTTTTTGCTATTCATAAATCAATATTATTTTAAGCAGACTATTTGTAGCTTCAAAACGTGTTTCTCAGCAGTTCTCTTAAAAAATTCTCGTACGTACTTTAGTACCCCAATCGTGAGCAATCTAAAAGATATTTTCTCGAACCTCGTCAAAGAAGCATTAAAATTTCTGGCTTAGAATATTTTAATTTAGTCCATTGATTAAAAACAAAAACTTTTGCAGCAAGATATTATCGTATAAAGCCTATTTTAAAGCAGATGTAAATATAAATTATACAAATTAAAAGTATCTGAGTAAAAACGTAAAAGCTTTAACTATATATTATTGGTTGCATCATATTCGCTGACGAAGATGACTCGCTGTCGCAGATGACTCGCTGTCGAAAACGACTCGCTGTCGCAGATGACTCGACTCGTGTTTCCGTTATACATTTAATGGCTTGTTTTTGCTCTTAACCCTTAAAACGACTTCCAAGCTCGTTTTGCATTTACATATATTAAATTTTCTTCAAGCTTTCAGTAAGTTCGTTGTCAACTACGCATTTCCTTTCGTTACTAAGCGATTAAATATTCTCGCGAGTGCAAATAAACAAAAGCTGAATATCACCTAATGGATTTGAATGGAATTTGGCAAACATATCAAATATGGCTGGATGTGTATGTGTATGTGCACGTGTCTAAATGGATTAAAAATTGTACTGGCTGAATAAAGTATATGTTTGTAAGAAAAATTGTTAAGACATTTGGAATGCTGCAATTACAATTGCGAAAAGATTAAATTATTTTAATATAAATTAAAAACAGGCGAAACCGATATAATATTACAATTTACAGCACAATTTTACAAGTTAATATTACTTTGAAATAAAATACACGTGAATAATGAAACGTAGAAAAAATTTAAAGTGGAGTAAATGAAAAACAAATGGAATACAATACATGAAAAAATAAATACTCATTACTTTTAAAAATGTATACGTTTGTATACGTTGTCGTTCCGGAAGCGTTACGGACTTATCCCCTTGTCGATACTAATGGCAGTTCGTTTTATTGATGTTCTTCTGTACTTCACATGTATAACTCTATTACATAAAACTTATAGTCTTATTTTCGAAGAATTTTTTGAAAAAGACTTTATATTTATATTCTAATAAATTTTTTTTTACATATCCTTTGGCTTATACGGTACTAACTGAAGCTTTACACTCATAAAAATTGTGCTTTTCATACAAAATGTAAAGTTAAATTATTTAATAATTGTATATATATATATACAATATATATATATATATTTTCTAAAATTTTATATATATTTAGAAATTTTGAAAAAGCCAAAATTGGTTTGTGAATCATTCGCTGCTTTATTTAAAATCAAAGTGAAGATCCCATAGTGGCGATTTCCTCTTGTAAGACCTTCTTTGGATAACTCATAATACAATTGATATCATACGAGCTTATATTAATTTAAATTCTGTTGAGGCAGGTTAACACGATCTGATTTTTCCATGCGTGTTTTGCCGGTAAAAAATCAATCGTAATTCGGTATTACTCTTTTCTTATGAATCCTTGCATTTAGGTGCACAGGAAATACCTGCCAAGGAATATAGTTATGATTTTTTTCCACTTGTTTGATCGATTTTACATTTTTGCTCAAATTATAAAGTACATTTGCTTTATTAAGTCACATGTATCAAAATAGAATCCAATTGGAATTGACCTAAATTGGCTCCATATGCATTTTACTTATCTAAAGCACGCAATCAAATTTTACAAATGATATATGTTTTCGTTTCAGTTCCACGTGTAATAAAACCTTTAATAATTCATAGTTATAGTATCTAATCTTCATTTTACACTAAGAAAAATTTGAGAACTTTTCCAACTGGGCATTCTTTCCTACAGATGTATTGTTCATTGCATAATGGATTTACGGCGTTAATGTATTTGCAATGGAACAATAGGAGCGGTATTCAGAACTAGACCTAAAATATTAACTATATTGGCAGAAGTTTTTTTTTTCTGGAATGATTAGCTAAACTAACCGCTATACACCGCAGACTACGAGTGTTACTCTCATTCAATCGGGCGTGAGCTGTGCAACTGGGAAGCATACCAGCTAGTGGTTTCCAGCAGAATTCAACAAGGTTTCATATTTAGCAATATCTTATTACAACACTGTGTTTTTATATATTTCTATATTCGCAAGGAAAATTTTTTTAATTCTAATTTTAATGCCGAAGAAGTAATAATTGAGTACTGACTTTAAAATCGATTTATAATGCCGACTGAATTGAGAAATACTTGCAATCAATCGATTCACACGAAATGGGTTAATTTAGCAACTTCAAGTTAAGCGATTATAGATATTAATATCGACATAATGAACTTCGCAACTGAGCCTTATTATTTTACATGCTTTCTCGATTCTTTTTACTAGGGGAATATCTGCTGTATGATATCCTGCCAACTAAAAGCTTAAAGCTATTTTCGTGCCGAAAATATGCTGTTCGATGGAGAAGTTTTAGCAAATAATATTTTTTTCTTTTTATATAAATAAAAATATATATAATTATATCTATAAAAAAAAGAATAAAAAATTATTTTTCATTATTTTCTTTTAGAATACTCTTGTATTGATAAGAAATGGCAAGTAAAGAAGCTTTTTTCGCTAAGATAGCGATTCGAACAATAATTGGATTGGAAGGAATAATTGCTGTTCATAATTTTTTTATAATTTATCAAAATTGTATAACTGTCTTCGTGTTTATCCGACTACTCTAGTTGTTTGGCCAATATTAATCTCATAAAGTTAAATATTCCTTTAAAATAGATTTAAAATTTAAACTTTTTATTGCATTGTCTCAACTTCTTGACAAGTTTAACTTGTTATTGAAATTATAAATGCCTCTAAAATTTCTATGTTTTCTTTTATGCTGTTTTTACAGTATACGAGTATATACTTTTTCCATGTGTTGCGATTTTCTATAAATTGCTACAATATGAACTGTCTTACACAGGCAATTCTTTGCATAAAACTTTCTGAAGTAAACAAAAGTTTATAAGCAAGTCAATTGTGGGTATTACAGCATTTTAATAGCCAAAGTTATTCCTTTCACAGTGGAATAATTGCTTTGAAAAATTTATTGATCATTTTCTTTAATACTCCATTTAGAATACATGAATGAATTGTTGCGCGGAAAGCGAGTAAAGTAGAAGAGTTACAGAGGTCAGAAATAATTTTTGTAAATACGGTTACAAGCTTTATTGCTAATTATTAATTTCATTCAATATTGTTAATTAGCACTTCTTTAAATTTTATTGGCACATCTTAAGCAATTTTTTTTCTTATAGAGTATTTAAGTTAGTGTGCCCATGAAAAGCTTTTTTTCAAGTAAATGAGAATTGCGAAAAATATAAATTCAAGCACATAAAGGAGTCAAGCTCATTAATTTTATTCAATATAGTTAATTAACACTTCTTTAAACTTTATTGGCACATCTTAAGCAATTTTTCTTCTTATAGAGTATTTAAGTTAGTGTGCCCATGAAAAGCTTTTTTTTTTAAGTAAATGAGAATTGCAGAAATATAAATTCAAGCACATAAAGGAGTCAAGCTCATTAATTTCATTCAATATTGTTAATTAGCACTTCTTTAAACTTTATTGGCACATCTTAAGCAATTTTTCTTCTTATAGAGTATTTAAGTTAGTGTGCCCATGAAAAGCTTTTTTTCAAGTAAATGAGAATTGCAGAAATATAAATTCAAGCACATAAAGGAGTCAAGCTCATTAATTTTATTCAATATTGTTAATTAGCACTTCTTTAAACTTTATTGACACATCTTAAGCAATTTTTCTTCTTATAGAGTATTTAAGTTAGTGTGCCCATGAAAAGCTTTTTTTCAAGTAAATGAGAATTGCAGAAATATAAATTCAAGCACATAAAGGAGTCTTGGCAAAGGAACATTACGAATTACTGGTTATATTTTTGCCATAAATCTTAAAAAAAAGTAAAACTTATCTGAAATAAGAATGAAATGTTTGTTTTTTCAAGATTGCTGAAAAATAAAATGTATCGATACAAAAGTATGTCTAGAATGTGTAACCATACTGAACCGTTTGGTAAGATTCTGTTTGCCATCCCTGAGATCTCACGAAAATGTTGTTTTAGACTTTATGTCAATGGCATACGCATAGGCCTTCAAGTGTTCGAATACTTCAAAAAGTATCTTGCAAGAAAGCTAAAAAGCTTTAGTAATTGATCAGGATGTGTGAACATTCACAATTCATTATTCCCCCTAAATGTTACATGAAATATATTTGGATTATTAGAAAAGCGATCAGTAGACGAACTCAAACATGAAGATTGAATTAAATAACCAAACGAGCCAGCAAAGCTTTAGTCTAATCCCCAGGAAAACACAAAGTTTCCAGCCAAGAATCGAACCCGCCACCTCCAGTTTAGTAGGCTGCAAATTTAATTTTATCGATATTAATCAGTATTCGCATAATTGCAATCTCTTTCAAAATTATTTATAATCATTGCAGGAATAGAGTAGCAGTGGAAAAATGGAAATCTGTTGGAACTATTTCTAATCCGCCAAGTTAATTTCAGGAAAACTATTTAGTTGAGACACAGAATTTGTTTGTGGCAATTCCTAATTTCTTCAGCTGTAAAAGCAAGAAATTTTGTGATGCCTACCGGGCTTCAACTTTTCACGTTATCTTTTATTAAAACTTGCAAAACTAAAATTTCAGAATGTTGACAATAATGCAATTTTAATTTAAAGGAACGTTCCAAAACTTCAATCCCATCCAGTTAAAAAGTATATTTTTGGGGTGCAAGACATTACAAAATGGCATAAAAGGCTTTAATATAAAGTTCTTTAGTTTATCTGCTATAAATATTTTCAATAAAAAAAAGTAAATAAATCTAATGACAAAAATTAATCAAAATTAGCCAAGTAAATTTACGAAAACATTATTAAGATTCTTAATTTTCTCAAATAATTTCCTGCGTTATCGCACCCCAACATAATATCGCACAAATTAATTGTTAACGAAAACCACAACAAGGAAAAGAAAAGAGAACAAACAACAGCACAAAAACAAAATCCTTAGAGACGTACACGGGTAGTTGCTGTGACAGCGATTTGGTCGAAACATTACAAGTGACACCCGCTTTCACTCGCCACTTCTTCTCATTCCCATTAATGTAAACGCATACAAAGCATTATACACTGTCTGTCCAATTTTGATTTCAATATGTAGCAGCTTCAGTTCTTCAGCCCCTGACTTCATCCTCCTAAAATTTACGACATTTGTTGCTTTTGTTGCTGTTTCATTTTGTTTTTTCACAAACATTTTTTTTTTGCAGCAATTGGTTCCTTCTTGTTTTGTTTTTATATGCTCCTGATTATCTTGTATTTCTAAAGTTTATGCTCTTTCATTCCTATTTCGATTGTATACAATTTGTATTTGCCAAGATTATCTTTCAACGCAACTTAAAACCTTCAAAGGTTTACATGAATTCGCCTGACCTGCAAACATCTGTAATTAAGTTTCTAGGTAGAAAGGACAATGTCATACTAGTACGTGTATGTGTGTGTGTGTGTGTGTGTTGTGCAAGGACTCTTGAAAATAATTTGTATACTTGCATTGGCAGATAAAAAAGCAAGAACTTTTATAATATTTTGCTACCAATATTCTCAACAAAGAGGGGGCATGCTGAGGAGGATATGAATAATTTCTCTGCTTGCCGATTAATTAAAATATCGATTATAAAATTCCTATCCTGGCCAGCACATTTGCAGTCGACTTCAACTCAAATTCACTTGTAATCCGCTTTCACATTTTAAATACAAGTTGGCTTCAATATGGTGCTGTATTTCCCTAAATTATCCTTAGATAATGAATTCAGATTGTTTATCCCAAATCCTGTGCAGTATTTAAATTATATTTGCTAACTTTTAGAATTTTTTTTTTCAAACTGTACATTTTTTATTTTATAAATCGATAAACGGTTTATTACAAACAAGTGTATCCAAGCCTTTAAAAGTGATTTTTGTTAAATTTTTATTCCTGCGTTTATTCTACAAGTATGTATGTGTGTGTGTATGTACATTTGCTTACTGTTACGTATCCAATTGCATAAATTTATACGAGTCCTTTGTAGGCAGTCTCTCCCTGCTGGTGTTTAAAAGAGTACTCGCAGTGTTTCTAATGTATTACGCACAATTTCGAACATTTACTTAAAAGTTTTAGCTGCGAAAGCTAGTTTGCCTTGAAAGCTCTTATTAAGGTTTGGGTCTGAGCTATTTTGAACAATGCAAGCTAACAATAAGCTTCAGTATAGTCAGTTAATGCCCAATAGTGGTGCCCTTAATAACTATTTTGCATGTTGTTGGGGGCGTTTTTCCTCGATTTCATTTATTGAAAAAAAAAAAAAAATTAAACTTTTATTTTGTTATTTTTATTTTTAAATTTTTTTTACTATTTTATTTATATATATTATAAAAAAAAATCCTTTCTAGTTAAATAAAGACTACATGGAAGCGTGGCGCAAAGTTATGCCCACCTCTTGGCTGCGATCATGTTCTGGCCAATCATCAACCTTTTGAATGTACTTAACGATTGTTGCAATTAAATCTTTAAGATTCATTGTTTTAATTAAAACCATTAAAATACTTTTAGCTTTAGAAAGAAAATAACGAGAGTCGTTTTTTATAGAAACCAATTGTCAAGTTATTAAAAAACGAAAGTCGGATTTCAGCTGAAGACAATTTTTGAAAACTATTATTCGTTTGTTACAGCTTAATGACGCTTTTAAATATTTATGAGTACCGTGTTTGCGATTTTATTAATCTCTCATAAAGTGTCTATTAACGACACACTGTTTTGTTTATTTATTTGTTCCTTAATTATATGAATTTGGTATCTATTTCGCAGAAAGTTTCCGCCTAAGATATTCGTACATTAATTTGAATAGCCAAAAAATATTATGTGCCAATTTTTAAATGTTACAGAGACCTTAAAATCGAATCGCCCCAAAAAGCTCTATCATTAACTTACAATGAGGGCTTGCGAGATGATTTAGCAAATCATTAAGAAGAAACTTGTAAAATGTTGGAAAGAAAACATTACTACGTTTCCACACAAAGCAACCGCTCCTTTAGCATGTAACAAATGTGTTGCTATTAAAGTCATTCAACGCAATCGTAACATTCACTCAACATTAATAAAATGTAGTAAGTAAGTAACTCTATTCAACTTCCAGAATAGTTGGTCCCACACAAATAAGTTAGCACATGGTTAGCATAGCAAAAAATAAATTTCCTAAACTGCTTAAGACCAAAAAAAAAAAAAAAAAAAAAAAAAAAAAATCTCTGGTAGCTAAAAAAAAACGTTTTGGTTGCATCTTCCACACAGTGCAGCAGTGCAAGATATCACGTCTGTAGCTGTTTGCAGCGCATTCAGACAATTGTTGTTAATCCATATTAAACTTCACTTGGCATCAAGGCAGAAGAGTTCAACTGAAAAAGGCAGCAGCAGTTGCCTAAAACATGGCTTGCTACAACAACAACTATAACATAACTCTTAAGAGCTTTAGCACACAATCAAGCACAGACATACATATAACACTAAAAAAGGAAAAAGGGGGTGGGGGGGGGGGGGGGGGGTGGTGATATGTAACGATAAAGCAAAAATATGCTTGCAACAAATGTTAAATGGTACTTGTTTACTGAAAGAGGAACTTGTGGTAAAGCAATTGAATCATGTGTTTTTGTCGCTCGTACTGTTGGTGGCATTAAAGCTTCCGCAAATGCCATGGGATAAATCCTTTGCACGCCTTCAAATATCTCACGGTATCATTAGTTAGTTTTACTGTTTATATATTTTGTTTAACAGAGTTAATACGAGTACTTTACTAGACCTTTACGGATTTGTCTTTTCACTTTCTTTCTCTATGATTGTTACTTTGCTAGAGAAAGAAATTCGTCATCTGCTTCAATATTAGAATTTATAGTGTTACGAAAGTGAGCGTGATCTCTAGGAAAAATATGGCACAAAGTAAGCAATGTCACTTTCATTCCGATTTCCCAGAACAATTTCGTTCCTAAAATGTTAAAAAATTAGAGAAGCAGGCGGGCGAAAAAGTCTCAAAGGTCTTTCGAAAAACATATCAAGGGAGGATCAATCGGTGTAAGCAGCTCAGTTTCACTCACTGTACAGTTGTTGCAGTGTAAAGTAACTAATAAGTCATAAGCATTGCTTTGCTGCCCTTTAATATATCAAATATTTGCTGACTCATTCCCCTATTAGGCAAGAAAATTGTTTAGAGCGAACACGTCACTATTGCCCTCTTGAAATGGTATGATCAATATGGCTTGTGTACTCTGGAACTGACCTTCATTTGACCTCAGTTTCACATGACTCAGTTTCCAAGTACATATCACCGTCCTGGCACAATCATCGAAACAGCCCATAAAATTTTACACATGCGCAGAAATTGGTAAATAAAAAAGAAATATTATTTATTTTTGGCATTCGGCAAAGCATTTCGTACTCAGTTCTGCTATTTAAATGGCTGATATCTGATTGGGTGAACTGCATTGTGACTCCGCTATTGCACTTCTATGAGATTTCTATTGCAATACTTTAATAATGCTCTGTTAATGGTTGTGAGTTGTTACTTATATTTAAAATTGCTGTTGATTTCCACTCTTTGCCATCAATTTATTAAGTTAAATTTTTATTTTAATTTATCTGTAAAACAATCATCATTATTGCACTCATCATCATGGAAATTGCTTCATACTCTGCATGTTTCTGCTTTACTTGTTTTCTGGTTTTTGTAAAAGTAACGTTGCAAACGTTTTAAATGGAAAAGCGAATTGAATATGTGCAGCAAATGTTTGTCTTATTTTTCCAAGTATTAATGAGACACGAGTGGTGAAGCACAATAGACTGTGTGGCATCTATAAAGGCTTGCACATACTTTAGTCCTGATTGATAAAATTGTATCTGCCTTCAGATTTTTATCCCCTGCAATTAAATTATGGTTTTTTTTTGTCTTTGAGAGTGGCCTTGAGTTATGATTTTTTTTTTTTTTTTTTTTTTTTTATATATAACTCAATTTTAATGAATATATTTTTTAAACTAAAATTCTGTTATTTAATATATTACTGTCAGTTAATAGGAGATAAACAAAAGTTGGCCTGTCTTATTTATGTTTGTATATGACAAATATTTTTTCGTTTCTTAAATAAACAGAAAGAGGAAAATTTTTGATTGCCATCTGTCGGCTGGCAGGTAATTAATTATGCATTCCATTAAATGCTGAATATTTTTTTCTCATAAATATTTTTATTGCGGATCACTGGCTAACTAATTATATAATGGCTATAAGAAAAATAAAGTCCAAAGTGAATTCAGTATCACGTGGGAGCGGCAGCGCAAAATACTTTTTTATGTGCTTCCAAAACGGCCACCTAAATCACTAACGAGAACTAATATCCTCCTTCTTAATTCATTGAAATTAATTCGCCTTTTTTCACGCATATTAAATTGAGAGTTGAAAATTTGAAAATGAATGAATGAATATATAAGTTTTTTAACAAAATTCTTCTTGCAAAATGCGTTTTATATGTAAAGTGCCGCCACATACGCGTTATGTTAATATATTTATTAAAATTTTTAAAATTAAAAATTTATGATATTTAATTTTTATATAAATAATGATCAATTTTTAAATTACATTAAACTTGATTTAAATGTAATTTAAAAGCTCACATTTACTGGATCTCAATTCGTTTGGCCCTCTGCAAGAGGTTACCGTTGTTTACAAAAACAAAATTAGGGTATTTGTGGCAGTACAACAACTAAAACTCTTAACGCTGCCACCTGGTAGTCGATTCCTCTTGCTAAAATAATATTTGTTTAAGGCCATGTTTCACTATTCTACACAGTCGTATGATTCATTCACCCGAAATATGATAGTGATTCCCTCTTATTTTAAAAAATCACATCAAAATGGTGATGGGGGTTCCATACTATCGATTGAGGTACAAATTGCCATTTTATGAAAACTTTCATAGGCTTTTGCTTGACATTTTTTGGCCACACTAACCCATTTTTTCAGCAGACATTCCACATTTGGCAAATCGTACAATCGCGGGATGGTATATCAAGTCTTTAATGTATACATTTAATAAACATTTTTAAGGTTTGAATGATTTCACTTTTGTAATTCTCAATTATAGGGGAATAGGGGATAAGAAAGCAAGTTTGATGAGTTTCTGCTTTAGCGACAAACGAAAGGCTGGCGTGTAAATGAACTTGACTATACAATCTATAAAATAATAAAGCGCGTTTAAAATGTTTACCTTTTTTTGTAATCTTAGGTGTACGGCTTCCAAACGATACTATCGCTGTATCAATCCAATCAGAATGAATTTTTTCTTTTTTTTTTTTTTTGGAAGAATTTTTTTCTTCAAAGCAAGGCTTGCATATGTTTTGCGAATCGAGAAAAGAGACAATATTTTCATTCCTGCTCGACTCCAGAGGAGTAGTCGTTTTTTTGTGATATATTTTAAATTTTACATAATAAGAAAACAAAATCGATTATATATAGTTGAAGCATTATTAGAAGGCCAGCTAATATGATTATACAGAAAATGAACTTGGCAAAGAAAATTTTAGAATGTTTTCCTAAAGGAGAACCAACTGTAAAAATTCATTTAAGTCAATTTTTTTGTTGTAATTAAAAAAAGGAGAAAAAATTTCGGTTCTCATTTGTATACAACATAAAGTTTTCTACAGATCTTTAATTTTTTAGCAACTGAAATGTATCTCAGCGGTTGGTGCTATTCTCCTCCCGCAAGTCATTAGGGTGCCTCCGTAGGCGAGTGAATAATGCTCAGCGTACTGAACCGGAGGTCGCGAGTTCGATTCCTGCCTATACCCTGGGTGTTTTCCTGTGGACAAGCCAAAAGCTTTGCAGGTAGAGTTGGTTAAAAAAAAAAAATTGAATATTGCAAATTACTCTGCTAAACAGAGTTTCCACTACCAAGTTTCCTTGCAGAAGTTGCTTCCGGAAGTGACTTCGAGAAGTTTTTTCCTTATAAGTTTCTACAAAGTACTTCTGGAATCAAACTTCCGCAAGTTTTGCTTTCAGTGGAAACAATTCTGCAAATACTTGCAGAAGTTCTTCCTCAAGTAACATGCTAGTGAACAACCGGCTTTAGTTAACTTTGTTTATCAGAATCGAATTATATCTATTTTTCTATTTTTTTTGGCTTTGTTAAAACTTCCAAATAAATAAAATGCTTTTTATGAAAATTATATGCGATTGCGGAATATTTGCATTATAATGACAAATATTTATTCACAAGTTAAATGCACTCCAACATGCCCACGAGCATGCTGAGTCAAATTAAATCTTCTCATGTTCAGTGCCCCGCATGTACTTGCCTAACTGAATACTAAATTAAATTGAATTTGAAAAAAAGAATCGTAGAAAATGCATCTTAACATGAGCTTGGCGTGATCAATGTTCATAGAAGTACGACAAGTTACTTGCGTTAACCAAATTGTTATTTTTCCTAATCTCATTGATAAAAGAATTGCACAATTTTATATTTTGCTTTTTCATCAGCTCTAATGATTACACTAGTAATAAAATTAACCTTTTTTTTGGAGCCTTAAAACCACAAACTGAAAAATTCAAAAGTGAATGGATTCTAATGATGTTGCAGCTTGAGGTTTTTTCTTTTCTTCGCTTTATTATTATTATTGTTATTATTATTGTTTTCGAATAAGCAACAAATGGCTATAAAATACTTTTTGAATTTTTTTTTTGTTTACCAGGAAGACATGTGTGTCCACAAACATTCAATATTTTACAATCAGATAAAGAAACAGAACAAGCTAAGAAATCGTATAGAATTTAGCAAGTAAATTAACAAGCGAATTTACTTAAATTTAGTTCCTTTTTTTAAAAACAATAAAAAAAAAACTTACCGCATGTCGTGTTGCTGCAATTTAAAAGTTGAAATATTATAAATATTATGTATGTATGTATGTGCATACATATCTATCTGCATATGGAATTATGTGTGAGCATATGCACATAAATATGTGTATATGTATGTGTTTGTTGTAAATACTTACATAAACGAGCTTTAATAGTCTTCTCCAGCACCAAAATATTCTTCCGAAATTGCCGATTAATGTAGTAAAATCATTCAATTGTACTGCCAATATAATTTGTTAACATTGTAAAGCCAGACTTGATCACATCTTTTCATTTCGGAAACATTTTTCCAAAATTCTTCCAGTTGGTTTAATTTTCCTCAAAAATACTTTTAACTATGGCAATAACCTAAACCTCTAGCAAGTTTTGTTGCGGCAATTGCTTCCAGAAGTGACTCTCAGCAGTTTCTGTTGTATAAACACGTATTGCAAGTCGACGTCCAGAAGTCACGGGAACACATATGTATGTATGTATTTGTTGCTTGCCGGCAGGAACTTGAACGACTTGCTGTGAAGTGCAAGTGTTCTATTCTGCAAGCAATTCTTACACTATATGGAAACCCGTCTGCAATAATTTGCAGCAGGTTCATTATAATAAATGCTCGAACTACTTCTGGAAGCATAATTCCGCAAGTTTCGGCTTAAGAGGAAACACTTTAATAAATATGTACTTGCAGAAGATCTTCCTCAAGTGACTTGCTAGTGGGCACACGGCTTAAAAAATTAATTTATTTTTCGTTTTAAAATCATCCTTAGAGTATTTTTAGAGGCGAAAATTGTTAAAATGACGAGAAATATGTATGTATGTAGTTAATTTTGGCAACAGTGAGTTTAATATTTTTCACACGCGTCCCGTTACATTTTTCGTACATACATACATATAAATCAAAACCAATTTCAATATGTCGCATTTAATTTAATTGTATTTTAATTAAAAATATATTTTAAGCCTTTAAAATTAATGAGACTTGTGTAACACTTGTAACTTCACTTTCTATTTATTTTTCATTATGCATAACAAAATCACTTAAGTCCCGAAATACGCCAGAACATATGAAAATATGTATGTATGTATGTATGTCTATATGAGTGTATACACAGCGTTGTACATTCTACCAGAAATATTTAACTATTGAAGAATGTTTTTTACTGCGCGGAATGTTACTAAGGAATGGATCAGACGATTATAAAATAGCTGAGAACAAGACGAAAAGCACAAGATGATGCAGTGATAATTTCAGTAGCATTGTTGCCAGATTTTAAAAATTAATTGTGATAATTTACAGGGTGCATGCAATAAAATTTTTGCTGCCACACGTTTACTATTGCGGTTACCATCAAGTGACTTATTTCCAACAAGAATTATTGCAAGAACTTTTTATCAGATGAAAATATACAAAATTATTGAAATTAAAAAAGGAAAATAAATTTTTGACAAATTAAATTATAAAGAAAACTTTGAAAACATTAAAATTGTCAAAAGATTTTCTTGTTTTGCATATGGTTTGATTTTCTTGTTTAGCTGCTTGAAGTAAAAGCAACTCTGATCGCATGAAAACTATAATTTTGCGAAAATTTTCATAAACTTTTGCAATTGCAAAGTTTTGCAATGGTATCTTTTCAGCACATATGCCAAGTTTTACATATCGTACGAATGTGTAGAATAGGCCTTTAGCTACTTTATATGCGGCTCACACTTACGAGTACATACATACATAAGCAAAGATTTCAGTTTTGTTTTATCAAGGGCTTCACCTTCAGTATTAAAGTTATCAGCTTCGACATCTGTCTACCATGGTAACTCTGTTTTAACTGACAGAAGAAATGCATCAGTTCTCAGTGGTCATTGCAAAAGCCGGTTGTATTTGTATTGTGGTTGGTCCTAAAATTTGTAATTTGTTAAGTGGAAAAATATGAAATATAATTTGGTGAAAAATTAAATTATAATGAAAAAGTTGTTATTTATACCGCATTGTTTTAAAAAATTAATTACATAAAAAGTTACCTGCAATTGTTTTTTTTTGCTCGCGAAGTGTTTTTTATTCCATAAAAAATGAATAAAAGAATTTATGTGTGTGTGTGGTTGCAAGTATTCTTTGTAATAGCATATAATATGTTGTTGTTTTGTTGACATTCTTTAGGGAGAGTTGGAGAAAAAAAGCTGAGAAATTATGAGTATCAAACAGCAATGCCAATTTAGTGTTTTTTTCTTTTTGCTATTTGCACAGTTTTAACCAGAAACGCGTAGAGTTTGTAATTCTGCACTTCTATGGTCAGTTCAATTGAAAAGCTCACTACATTTTATTGTAAAGAGAGTTTCTAAAATTATCATTATTATATTAAAATAGTTTCATCAATTTTTTATATGTTTATAAAATGGCGCCTTTGCTAGTAAAAGCCAAATGTTTTTCATATACAAACGTATGAGCGCTTTTCGTGGCTGAAAGATATGCACTTAACGCAAAGGAAGGTTGATTTGCAACCGAATAATAGCTGAAGTGAGTTTTAATACAAAATGATGCACTGCATCTTGAAGGCTGGCACACCTTCTCTGAAGATTGTTTTCCATTTCCATGATGAGATGATTTCGGTACTTTTAGAATACCGGCTTTTAATTTTGGCTTTAAATAAATTGGCATCACTGTTATTAAAATGTGTATGTAAAAGGTTCGCATTGAAAAATTCCAACGGTATATCGAATGAAAATCAAAAGAATGAAACGCAAGCCTATACAGCTTTGCTCACAGACGATTTTGGCATAATTTTAAAGTGAACTTTGTTGGTAAGTATATAAATATGTATGTATGTATGTATGTATGTATGTATTTCGACATACATATGTGTGTAGAGAAAAATTTTATTAAATATTTAGCATTTGGACGTAAATAATATACATACATACATACATACATACATACTTTTTAGTCCTTCTGTATTTAAAATTAATTTAAATCCCACTAAAATGTATTGATTTGTATGAATTATCAATAAGTTAATTATAAAAATACATGAACAGCAGATGACTTCGCTTTGTATTCTTTCATGCATTCCCAAAAAGTGTGGAACCATCCAACAGTCGTACAATTCATTCGAACAAAAATGTGATAATGATATCCCCGTATTTTAAAAAATCAAATTAAAATGACGTTTCTGATGCCACACTAACTTTTAAAATAATTGCATAATCAGATGTTTTCCGATTGTAAAATATAAACAAATATAATTCATTATATTTCATTCTGTAGAAAATAGCTGATTGTCAAAATAATTTAAACTGTAAAAAAAACTTTAATAATAATATAATTTTTCCACGTTTTTATATTTTTGCATTACAAAAGAATAATTTTTTGTTTAGCTGCTTAAAGTAAAAGCAACACTGATCGCACGAAATCTGTTGTTTTAGGAATATTTTCTTAAAAATTTGGAAATAATACGAATTGTCAAACAAAATGGCACATTTCTATGTCACACTATTGTATTTTTTCAGCACATATGGCAAATCGTGCGAGTACGTAGGGTAGTGAAACAAGGCCTTAAATGATTTTCAGACGTTTTTTATAAAAATAAAATCTATTAATAAAAATTTCCCAATTAGGATATAGAATTAATCTTTTCCTACACCCCGTAAAATAATTAGTGGAAAGCGGTTTTTTTTTGTTTTTAAATTTCTAAAGGCAGAAATACAAGTACATATCCATACATACATGATAATCATATGCAATATATTATTGTTGCATTATAATAGATTTACGTACAACGTTGGTTACTGTCTGAATGGCATAAAAAAGTTTATAAAAAAAATGTGCTTCCATATTTTCAAAAATGCCCATATGAAGCTACCAAATTTCAGACAAACATACCTACATACATATTTACATGTATGCCTATATCGATAGTTAAAATGCAAAACCACGTAAGTAACAAAAAATTTAAAAGGGCTTTGACATTAATAATTGCAATTTATATGATTAGATACATACAAACATTTGAAAATTACAATTCGCCTTAATATATTTTCTCTTGAAACTTAAAGGAATATGTGCACTCATCTGTATATGGGAAATGCATTTTCCATATACCTTTTTTTTTTGGTGTGAAAACACTTTAAGCTTTTATTGGTTTTTTTTTGATAATTCTCAAAAGAAACTTTAGTTGCGGCTAGAGGATTTTGGAACTCACCTTCACTTTTTTTCCAATAAATATTCGTTTTGAAATATTCAATGCCAGATGGTTAAAGCGTTGCTTAAGGTGACCATTTCTTTCAACTTTTCGTCATAGATAATGTATTAGTCACCCATGCGTACAAATAGTTTTTAGTAGTTCATACAGATTTGTCGGTATATTTAAGCATAATTACGCGGGGAAATTTTTCTGGGTACTTATTGCTTATAGTTTTTGCCTAATCACAAAATGTATCGATATGGATTTTGTTAGTTTTACATTTTTATCACTTTGTTACCATTCGCAGCAGTAAGCAGACAAGTAATATTTTTTCTGCGTGATGCTAGGGTTAAGTGTAGGCAATAAAAATATGGTAAGAACGGGTTGCTCTTGCCGTAATAGTTTTCTTACTTTCAAATTAATTTTTCTTTTTCAATTAATCGTTGTTGTTGAACATCTGTAGATTAGAGAATATATACATATAAAAATATATGTATATCAAATCATATATCACTTATCAGTTTTATATATATATATATTTTTTTTTTATATTTTACACAATTAATCGTGAAGAAATCAAATAAAAAATATGCTGTTTTAATTTGGAAATATAAAATTTTAGACAGTCTTTCAATAGACATCAGAAGTTTCTTTTGGTGAAGTTTTATGGGGTATTCTTAAAATGTGTCTTATCTGAATTCGAACTGAGTTGTAAGAACGAAATATTTTCGATACGAATGGTGTGTCTCATACGCTGCAAACAATACGCTCGTTGTATTACAAAAAAATTTCCTGTCTTTACAGTGTAGATCGCAAAACAAATCAGTGTCTGCTTCTTGTCTAGACTTCTTTAGTTCAACTGAATGGCCATTCGGCTGAATTTACAAGACAAGACAATAACCCTCAACATAATGTGCGCGACTACCTCATGTATTAGCCAGAGTGACTGTAATTTTTTACATAGTTGGTAGCAAGAATTATGAAGAAAAAATTTTAAGTAACATATGAAAACGGTAAGAATCGATTAAAGATTAACAATTTGACTGCTTGATATTCATTGTGGTTATTTTTTGGATTTTATTTATTATTTGGCAAATTGTTGCTTAACAATTTGCTAGACAAGTGATGATTTCAAAATCACTCTTTTTTTATGTGATGTGTTTTGAGACGTGATGAAATGCAATTTCATAATATTTTCTAAAAGAAATAAGAATCAAAGTAATTCTTGATAATTGATGGGGCAACATGTATCAAATAATAAATGAAATAATTAAAAAAAATACACTAATATGTTATTAAAACACTTTTATATTCATTTGCACGAAAATCAGAGGTGGTTTGCGGTTTGATTATATAAATATTTTCTATAAATTATTTTCGATATTTATATTTATTTGAGAGTAGATTCATTTTATTCTTTAAAAAAGGTTAAAAATTAATTTAATTTTCTTTTCTTTGTGACAATATACATATATTGGAAACTTTGTAAATGAATAAAACTCGCCGTCTAATTTACATAGTTCTATAAAATACAACATAACAGCCATTAGGAAACTCCCTCTATTCCACAAAAAAGTAGCAAAAATGAACAAAAATTAAAAAAAATTTATTACAAAAACAAAAAAAAAAAATTAATAACAATTTATAATTTAATTTATAATAAAATTTATAATTTTAATTTTAATAATTTAAAAATTAAAAATTAAAAAAATTAAAAAAATTTAAAAATTAAGTTTAGAAATTCTACTTATTATATTTCTATTAGCCTTCCGGTTTTCAGTGATTTCCGCCATTTCCGTTATTTAAACAGAAGTAAAATGCATCGTAGTATAACTTTGCTTTGATAAAGCTATACTTTCAAATTTATTTCGCTTAAAAAATCTTCCAATCTTAAATAAGTGTACCTTGTCAAATATTACAACTAAATAAAAATATTTTTTGGCAATATAGTACTATATAATGAAGCAAGCAAAGAATTTAGCAGCTGTTCTATCAGTTTTGCCTGAACTTTGTTTCCAAGATGGCTTTGACTACTTTTTCTTATTCTAAACGTCAGTCTTTCATACAAATAAATGAAAATTAGTTAATTTTATACAAAAAAAAAAAAAAAAAAAAACCAAATTTAGTTCACAAAATTTAAATTTTATATATTTTGCTGAAAAAAAATTAAATTGAACCGATTAAAAAATAGGTACATAAAAGCTGTATTCCCTCTAGTGAAAATGTTAAAAAGCGGTGGCAAAAATAAGACTAAAGCCAAAGGAAAGGAAAAAGTAAAAGATAAAAAAGGAAAAGAGGATAAAAAACCTAAGGAAATTCCCGTTGCCGTGCCTGTCGAAGAAAAAGAAGAAATAGCCGAGAAAAAGGAAGAAGCAAAAGAGGAAGTGCATGCAAAGCTCATAGAAGAGCCATGCATTTTTAATTGTGCTCAAGATAAAGTTACTTATCGCCCCAACTCCTATCCCGGTCATTTGCCACGGGCGAAAACCATGGCTGTCATGGGCTCGGAAAATGGCAGTTATGACAGCTTGTGTAAATTGTTGCATTCAGCATTTCGTAGTGCAGATCGTGTTTATGTCATGGTCCCCTGGGGCAATTATGTAGTCTTTCGTGCTCCCAGCGACAAAAATATGACTTATTTTGTATTTGATGGCTGCACTTGCAACGTTAACCGTTTTCGATATTTAGACTTAACATGCGGCACAGCTGGTCTATTATATTTCGAGGAGATGCATAAGCTGATCAATTATATAATAATGTCCCGTTCTAGACGAGAAGAAATAAAAAATCTTAAACGCTGTGCAGTGGATGACGTTTGCAAGGAGTTATACGGTTCTG
>OY727107.1:46281237-46756237 GCA_963402855.1 Ormia ochracea | reverse complement strand
ACAGTGGAGCGTTTTACCATAAATATTCAAAAGATTCTCAGTTTCAAAGTGAATTATAAAATAAATAAAATATTTATTCCAATTTTTCATTTGAAAAAAATAAAAAAAAAAAATATTGCGAAATTGCACAATAAAATTTCCAAAAGTTTTGTATTTTCATCCCACACAGTATGAAAACATGTTAAATTTAGCTTTCTATTATGAAAAAGTGTTATAATGTAATCTAAGAACGTGTTATTTTTTTTTGACCGTCGAATACCACTTGCAAAAGTTTCTGAAAATATTCAGAAAATAGATTTCGTCTAATCAGAGTTGATTTTACTTGTTTTTATATATCAAAAGTTGGAATATAATTTTTTTTTTTTTTTTGGGGAATATACATCTATTTTTAATCCACCATTTTTACATCACCAATATCATCAATAGAATAAATTACTGTGTATTGTATGTAGCAAACATAAAACATATGTTTTCGTAATACATTTAACATATGGTGTATCACCATATACGCCATTTTTATTTGATTTCATAAAGTATAAGGAATGACTCTATCGACTATATGGGATGGGGAAACCAGGCCTTAGGCAATATTTTTGTTACAAATCTTGTTATATATATACGAGTACATTCGAAAAGATTTGGAAAAACGAACTACGTTCGACCCTCGTTACTTTATTTTATTCATGCGTATTTCTATTGATGCATGTTTTAAAGTGATTATGCGTACAAAGTTATAATAAAAGCGGATGTACTTGTAATAAATATTAAGCAATAACCTGCACGTAAGGCAAGTTATTTAAATCAAGGACTATAAAATCCAATAAGGAAAAGTAATACAAAGTTCTCTACTTGTACATTTTACTGAGCTGCGTCATCAGACTTGCAACCTCTCTATTGGGTCGCATAAGGAAACATTTATTATGCAAATTTATTCATTGACCGGCAACACATGTCGGTGAAGTGGGCTAATAAAGTGGATAGCCAGGTTCATGCAAAGGACTTTAACTATAAATGAGGGCAATTCTTAATATGGGCGGCTTAAATGCTGGGGAGGCGAGACATCTTAATGCCTCAGGCGGCTCAGTTTCTTAAAAAGGTATTAGAAAAACTTTAGTTTCACAGTAAACTTCGCAAAGCTTACTCTGCTTGCAGCTGGCCAAAGATGGAATTCAATTTATCTATATACATATATGAGCCGATGATGCAAAGGCAATTTGAGGTTCCTCGACTATAGGAACCATAAGTTTTTCGCTTAGAATTCTTTGCTTTGTAATTTTTGCACCTACGAATTGCACTACGCATACAGAAAAAATGTGATCTTTGACCGAAGTGTTCATTTTAGTGGTCCTTCCCATCCTACTCAAAGCCAGAAGATCTTTTATAAAAATTCACATACAACTTTCCTCGCAATCGTTTCAGCAAATATTGATACTAATAAAAGATTTAAAAAGCCATCTGGTAGTTACAATTTTCTTGACTATTCTGAGAGCGAGTAATTATTATACGCTGTCAGTCATCAGGCTCCTCCATAAAGGACATATTACGGCTTTGTGGTTAGCTATGATATATTTTATTTGCTAGGCATTTCCTACGCAGAAACTCAAAAAAATAAATATTAGAAGTGCCCGCTATAAAAATTAAAATTTTATTAACATTTTCATTCCCTGTAGATTTTATATTGACTTTCTAATAAAAGTTTTTATTACATGTAAACATGGATTTGTGTAGTTACCAAATTGTTAAAACACATTGTTTATAGAACAACTTGCATATAAATTGTGTACGTTTCATTTCTATATACTTTTTAGCCAGCAGCAATAAAAAAAACTCAATAAAAAATAAAATACTTTCGTATTTAAACGATGCCAAACTATTATTGTGCCATATTATTGCTACCATATTTTATAGCATTTAGTGGTGGCCCTCTATTCGGATAATTTATTAAATCAACTTTATTGTTTTAGTAGTTTCAAGGCAGTGACGCTGGTGTTCAGCATCACCTACATATTCAGAACGCCTAAAATTAACGTTCCAATTTCCATTATTCTCTACTGTTTTCCATTTAAAAATTTATAATTTCATTTCTTTTATAAAATTTTTGTTACTTCTTTAATAATTCAACAGAAAAAATATTGTGCTAAAAATGTAAACCCCCGATAGCAATCATAAAAAATTGTTAGACGGAATAAACGTAATCAAGTTTCCAAAAATGGAAAACTTTATGATTCGACGAAAGTGATTTGAAGTCACTGAAATGGAGTTCTGTGCACTTAAATTTTAATAGTCACGTGATTTGAAATCGGCCAGCTAAGCGACTACCGATTTGAAATCTCTTGCACATATTTTATAATGATTTTGCTTTTAATTTAATAAAAATTAATGAAGACATGCCTTTCATTATAGGAAGAATACTTTTGCTTTTGGGAAATTTATAGGTTCATATTTTTCTTTTTAGTCAGTCAGCTGTGGTTGCCAGATTCACAAAATGTAAGATATTTTTTCTTTCAAGACTTATTTATTGTATATTCAAAATATTGTATTGAATTGACAATAATTATTCAAATCTTAATTTAAAAAAATTAATATGTATTATGTCCAGCCATGTGATGTATTCCGCTGGACCGATTACCCCCTTTTATGTTTTTGTTTATTTAGTTTTGGTTAGCGGCAACAAGGATGGTCCTTCTCAAACGTGTACAGACCCTATCGTTAAGGATATTACGGGCTAATATATTGGAGAGCTTCTCTAAGCTTTTTAGGTATCTTTCTGCGTGGTTTTTAATCTCAGTTTTCACCAACGGCACATCCAAATTTTTGTGTTTATTAAATTTTGTAATATATCAGGGCGCTGCTGTAACTATTTGTAAAATTCTTTCCCTTTGCCTTTGAATTTTGTCCACATTTGACACAGAGGCATTGCGCCATATTTGGATTCCGTAGCACCAGATGGGCTTTAGCATGGATTTATAGAGCAATAGTTTGTAATCTAAACGAAGATTGGAATTTCTGCCCATCAACCATTTTAATTAAATTGCTTTTAATCTCATTTAATTTGCTTTTCAATATACTTTTCAATATGACATTTCCAAGTTAAGCGCCTGCAGAGGTATATTCCGAGGTACTTGACATTTGAATGTTGAGGTATTACCTGATTATTGATGGGCACATGTCTCTAAGGAGAGAGAAAGCTATGTGGACCTATTTGCGTTGATTAAAAATGTAAGAGATGAGTAAAATATTTCTAATTTACTGAATGGAATTAATGATTTGAAACAAAAGTCTATTTTATTTATAATAATTGCTGTGAAGTTAATAATAATTATGAATTTTGATGTGTAATTTCATTTACACAAAAGCGTAAAATGTGAGAAAATAGCAACGCCAAATGGTTTATAGCCGTGGCTACAATTTTCGTCTACAGGATAACGTAGTACCAAACCAAATCAGCTGTTTGCCCGTTATTATGCAAAAGAGAATCATGCCGAAAAGTTAAAAATCTCGTGATTTTCATAACAGCAAGAAATCACCTCCGCGATATTAGAATAGGCTGGAATGAGTTAATAATTTTAGAGTTAAGGATTTTCCAATTCTCGAGGTGAATTCCAAGATAAATGCTTTGGGAATTGCTTTTTTTGGCTTTAAAAGAGAACTTAAATTATCATAAGCACCGTAATACTTTTTGTTAGATCCGCTATTCCTGTGAAGGAATACTTTTTGTCAGATCTGCTATTCCTTCACAGGAATAGCGGATTAAATCCTTCATATTAATTCCCTCATATTAATTTCTTCGGATTAATTCCTTCGGATTAATTCCTTCATAGTAAGATGTATTTGAAATTTAATTTTATCTCATTCACAGTGAAATTGTTTATAAAATTTTGCCGTAATTTCGATAAAGAAAGACACGCCAAAAATTTAAAAATCTGTGATTTTCAGAACAGCAAGAAATCATCTCCGTGATTTAAAATCACGGCGATATTAGAAGAGTTCTGTATATCAATGCGTGATATCGGTGAACTTTACTAAAAGTAGAGTTTTTCCAACCGCACTCATGTATTGCAACATTATAGTCCTAGCAGTGGACGAAGGCCTTTTCAGATAGCCCACTTCCACCATGTCTGATACTAAATGTTATTAATAATATTATATTATTAATATATTATTTTTAAAGATGTTTTTCGGAGAGCCCTCGTTTGAGATTCGGTCAAAAAAATAAAAGTAAAAGAAAACCAAAAAAAATTAAATATTTTTTATAAATATTTTTTTTTTCGAATAATTAATATATATTTCGTAATTAGTGATTATGAATAATCGGTTAGCTGTTGATAATATAAATCAAATCAATATTTAAGCCAAATCCGTTTATATTATTAATGATATTGTTTACGATTTCATGTCCTTGAACCTGCAGCTAACCGATCGCTGAGTTGACCAAATATAATTCTTCCATTTATTTATTAATTCTTCGATTTCTTCCATAATTGTTAAATTGCAAAAATTTTAAATATATTAATTCTGTTAAAGTTTCAAAATTTTTGTAAGCTGTCTGGCTTTAGAGCAAACAATGCTAAATTCTCTAAAAACTAGAGTTTTTACATAAATTTTACAGTTCTGCAGGCGTAAGAATAAGTCTGTGAAGTAAAAAAAAGCAAATGAATATAATTAGGAAACAGCCTTACATACAACTGAATATTTTTCAGAAGCGCTGAATTGCAAGATGTGCGAAATAAAAAATAAATATCATCATAATCCGCGATTTGTCTTGGAACTTTTTGAAAAAAATAAAAAAAAACCTTCAAGAAAATCGTAAAAAAAAATGTTTGTGTTTTAATACTAATTAGGGCTCTGGCTTAGCAAGCTAATGAAACCGAATTAAGGAGACGACAAGGAAGAATAAAACAAAAGTATAATGCAAAATTTATATGTGAAAGTTGCTATAAAATAATTCTTGGCTGACTTCTAGAAAAGTAATTTCGCTGTTCCAAGTTCTGTTCTGATCTCCTACTACTACAACAGATGGTGGCAAGTAATTAAAAACGTATTAGTCCTACTAAAATAAAATATAAGAAAACACAAAACATCTACACACACGCACTTAGAGAATAACTGCTGCAAAAGGATTTTTTCAAATAAATGGAAATTTAAATTGTCTATTGTATGCAGAAATAAAGAAATGCAATAACTGAAAAAGCTAAACTTTCATACAAAAATATTAGATTGCAGACAGACTTTAACAAACAAATTAGTTTTTAATATGTTTTTCTAACTTTGTTGTTTATTATACTATACTCATCCTTCAATTCCCTTTTATTCTTATTTTTCATACAATCAATTAAATTTATAAATGCATAACGACAACTACTTTTGCTGGCCCCGACATGAAAACAAAAACAACGATGTTGCTGCCATATCCTGATTTGTTTCTCTCGCACTATGGCAACTGTATTAAATTTTCCTCGAACTAAAACGGATGTCCTCAATTGTATGTGTACGAAATTACACGGTCATGCACCATCATCAATAAAAATAACAAACAAACAAACCAACAAACTTGTGATATAAAAATGTGGTGGGGAACAAAAATTTTAACAAACAACAGAATGGTGGCGCCAAAGACGGCCTGGATATGAATATCGGACCAGCTTGGCAAAAAGGGTACACTGGCAAGGGAGTAGTTGTTTCCATATTGGACGATGGTATACAAACAAATCATCCTGACCTTGCTCAAAACTATGTAAGTACAAAAGCTTATTTTTCCTCCTTCTTCTTCTACTTCTTACTGATATTTTCAATTACTTTTTGTCTGTGTGAAACTGACTTGAAATTACACTCGTACGTACGAGTATTATTAAATACTTTCCAGAAAGTTACGAAAGTAGAAAATAATTTAGCCAACAGAAACACACACACACACACACACACACACAGTATACTTCTAGCACAGATTTTTTCAACTGAAATTTAATTAATTAAAAACACTTTCCTACAATTCAATATTGAATCAGAAAAAAGAGAAGATATTTAAAACGAAACAAAGTTTAAATATAAAATATTTCGTAGAAATAAATGGATTAGATTTTGGCTGGCTGAGGAGAGAAATCCATCTCAGTCTTTTTGGGGCCAATGGCATTAGAGAAAAGCTTTAATCATGCATCAAAGCATTTGAAATATTTAATTTTCAAAATATTTAAAATAGAAAATTTACATTCTCATGACAAAAAGAATTTCCCTTTCAAAATATTGTTGCTGCGCGTCATAGTTCAATTTATAAAATAAAATTTCACAAGGTGGCTTTTCAAAGTATTCAACAGTTTTGAGAAATTCATTTCTGAATAGTAAACTTTTTCTACTCTTAGAATGTCCTGTCCAATATACACCTCAAAAAGAAAAAACATTGAGATCTGTAAAAAAAGAATAATTTAAATTTTTTTTTTTTGTTTAAAGATGTCCATGTTCTCATTTTACTTTGAAGTCCTGCTTAATATAATTTTTCCAAATTTATTAAAAAGGATATCGATAAAATCTTCTTTACTTTTATTTCAAAGAATTCAAAAAATATTTATTCTAAAGTTACAAAATAAATAAAAGATCTTATCCTGCGGAAAGACAGCCCGTCCGACTCTCTAGTATGTTTAGTAACTTTCCCATCGTGATAACTGTTGAAATCACATTAAAGTGCAAATCTTGTAAAAGTTCGGATTTAATTTTAATTCCGTTGAGTTACAACTACAATTAAATACGTCAAGGATGATGTAAAGTATTTCCCGCAAGTATAGAAAACTTTTATTATTTAACGGTTTTATGGGCCATTGTATGGGCCATTGTATGTTTAATTCAATAACAATTAAGACTTGAGTGTAGCAACGACTTCGTATCCTTTAGTTATTCCTTTACGATTACAATTACATTTTATTAATATTTTATTTAAACAGTAATTCAGATAAGAAAGTTAAAGAAAAGTTCTTATGGAACAGAACTCAGAAAAGGATTTACAATTAATATAAACCACATAACAATTTCATGAACTTTTTAAAATATTTTCCCAAGTCTGTGCTTGCTTTCTATAAGAAAATTGAAATTTTTATTAAAATAAAAGGATGCCAAATGTCTAATATGAATCACTTATTTAATTGTATATTCTTTGCCTACGTTTAATCCTGATTAAATTATCAAGTTTTACCTCCCCGTATGTCTGATAATAATTAATCTATTAGAAATAGAAAACAGAAAATCCCTGCCCAACAACCTTCGGAGATACCCGAAATAGAATATCTATAAGTTGCGCTAATAATTTCAGTCATTCATTGAAGTAATAAATTTTCGGATTTTTATCTGATTACTCACAACATAAGAACGTGGGAAATTTCATATTGTTAGTATTGCAGTTGAGCAATGGGGAATGGCCCACCTTATGCAATCGAATGCGAAGAACGCCAATCGTTCATACCCGCGTTTGATTTGTATGTCACATTTGATCCTTAAATGTTGATTTTTTGGGGCCTTTATTAGTAGAATCCTTTCAAATCCTTAAACATTTAAAAATTAAAAAAAAAAATACCAATTCATAATCTTTCACTGGCCAAGATTGTCAATAAAAACAATATATGAATTTGTGACGAGTCTTGAATTTTTTTCTACATTTTGTCTATTTCAAAATAGCCTCATGCGGACTGTTGCCAGAACTGTTTGGCGTAAAATCGTCAACTACTACAGATTTCTATGCAAAAAAATCGTCAAGTCATTTTAAAAAATCCTCAAAACAACTTCAATAAAAAATTGGAAATATTTTTATATATTAATTGTTTTATATATACTGTTTATATATTTTTTATTTTATATATATATATACTTGCTTTAAAATAATATGCACATACATATATATTAATATATATATTTTATATATACACATACATGTATATATATAGCTTAATGCAAATTAAAGTAGAAGCATGAACTTTGACCTTAAAATCAAATCAGTTTAGACATATGCACATACATTTAGGATTATATATATTATATAAACCTAAATCAGATAATTTATAGAAAAAATAATTTAAATTTTTGTTATAAAACATTTTATATATTAAGTTTAGAATTTAATATTTTTAACAAATTTGAACCGATCTCTGTGTCAGTGGTATAACTTTCTAAGTCTTAAACAGTCCTTTTTGTATACGATGCCTTTAAAGAGAATCGTTTTCTAAACGTTTACGAACTTCGGTTTGTATACTTTCGACATTTACCGAGGAGTGTGTTAAAATCTTTATATTGCGAATAGAATTTAGGAAAACCAGATTGAATCACATCTTTTCAGTTCGGATGTTTTTTCCCAAAAATCCTTCAAAAGTACTTTAATTACAGCATGAATTGCAGTTTTCGTTTATTTGAATACAAAGCAATTATATAAAAATCGTCTTTCTTTGACCTAAAATCGTTACCAGTAGATTTTGGCAGGAGAAAATCGTCAGAATGTAGAAACATCATTAATTCTGCCAATAGTGCTCTTAACCAAGAAATTGGCTATTCTCATATTTTAAACAGGCTTTCAATTTATTCTAAAAATGTTAGCAAATGTTTCCTTGTTGCTCTCACTCTCTGTGTATCTCTCTACCTCTCTTGCTCTCTCGCTCTCTCTGTTTGAAGAGATATAACTCATTTCACTTATTATCATGTTTGCTGTAATATTTCCAAACAGACTTTCTTCAACTGAATACTTTTTCGTTACGCCCTTGAAAATCAATTTTCTTCATTACTTAGTTGCAAACTATGAAATTTTTATATCCTGCTGTGCCTGTCACATCCTTCATCATATACCATGCAGTCTGCAAATATATATATATAAAAATGAAACGTTCATATTATTTGTTTCTTTTCTCTTTTAATCTAACAGACAGCATGATAACTCCATTTATAATGCAAATGTACAATTGTGAGCAGTAATGGAAAATTCTATTTTGTTTATTATTTTATTTTGCTTTTACTCTAATCGCTTACAGTGTACAAAAAAAATTGCTCTTGTAATAACCAGTATTCCAAAAAATTACTCGTATTACAAATTTCATATAAATGTAATTCGTATACCAGAAATTAGTGGAAAACCACAGCCAAACACAACATTTCTTAAAAGCGTCAAAAGTAGCAGCGAAGAATGGGGTCGCAGTGTAATCAGTGTTGTCACAGGCCTGTTCAAAGTATTCCGATGGATTTAGAATTGCACCTCATAATTTATTAACTCTCCATATGGAGTTTCAAATTCCACTTCGTAACAAATGTATCACAAAATTATTTGTCACTATACCATACAAATGCTGTTGAATTTTGAATAATTTTGTTAGACAGTGTAGTTTCAGTGGCTCATACCTCTCAACAAATTTTATAATGTTTGCTATTTTTGTATTCAATTGATTTATTAATTTGATACTTCCTTATATATTTTAAAGTTTATTTGCTTTTTTAGAAATCCTTGAGGCAAATAAAAATAAATTTACTTTATTGCAGTATGCATGTGTTAGTGAAGGCTTTGACATTGTATCTGAAATTGATATTTTTACTTAAAACTATCAAATAATAATGAAATAAAAAAAGTTATATTTTGTATTTATTATATTAATTTCTGTTTCATGCATAATTACAATTCTAAATATTTAGGCGTTGCTAACTTTTCCACATCTGCGTTTTGAACCGATGTATTCCTTTGCTCTCCTCCAAACCGGTTTACGTAGAATTTTAGCTTTTTCTATTTCAAATATGAGAATAAACAATTTGGTAGTTATGAGGCTATTTCGCATAGAAAAATTCAATATTCCTTGTGAAGAGTATAATTATACAAGGATAATTCTTTAGGATAATAGTCAGCCCATATAAATGTAAGTGGCAGAATTTTATTTCATAAAATGGTAACAAATTAGTGTAGATGCGATATACATATATACATACATTTATATATATATATATATATATATATTTTTTTTTTTTTTTGGTGAAGGATGTATATATATATATGGTACGATAGAAGGGTACAGTTGTCTAGCTGTCGAAAATATAAAAAAAAAAAATTAAATGAAGTGAAGTGAAAGTGACACATTCCCCATACATGTAACTGATCCTTGTAAATATTCAAATAAATTATATATCAAGTAGAATGATGAAGCCTGAAGGCTAACGAATTCTAAAATTAAGCGTAAGAATATCAAGTAATCAATATATATGTAGTTTCAGATGGATAAAAATTTTTTATTGAAAAATGTCGCTTAAAATTAATCACTTCAATTATTTGTTTCTTTGAAAGCTTTTAATTGAACATTTAATTACCATAAAGCTTTTCCAGAAAACTTTAAACCAAAATAAAGACAAAAGTCATGATTACCTCGTAGGGGAATTCATCATATTGTGTTGCATTATCTGTTATTCTTCTGTCTCTAGAGTCTTTCCTTCCCAGAGTATTGGCTGCCTTCTTATTGCTCAATATTGAATTGTTATTCCAATCAATAGTTTTGTTTTGAATTACATTTATTTTGATTTAAGCCAACATAAAAGCGTTTAATGTTTATGCATTCAGAAAAGTGGAGTAAGAAAGCGAAAGAAAACGACAAAGTCAAAATGCCATAAAATATTGTAACATGCTTGCAATGACAGAAAAAAGGATGTTTTAATAGTATCCTGGGAATAGCATGCATCATTGAGATGAATATCAGCAATCTTGAAAACATAAAGAAAACAAGGATTTCAACTAGAAATAGTTTATTGCATCTGGTATTTTCTTTCATTTTGCTATAATTGGTTTGAGTTACAAAATGTCTGCCGGCGTGGCGGAAAAGACAACAAATCCTTTTATCACAACCACTCTTGAGTAAATTTGGTTTTGAAACATTTTGGCATTGCGTTGCTTTATCGAATAGATATTAAAAATCTTGCATACACATTTTTTGTTTTTTGTATGTTATGAAAGTTGTTCTCATACAATTAACTGATCATTTTATTCTTAAATCTGGAGAGCGAAGTGAAAGCCTTCGAAGTAGACTCAAGTTTATTTCTAGTGGCGAAAATAATTTTTTCAATCAATTAAGTAAAAGTTATCTAAACAGTTTATATATCATAATAACTTCTATGTTTGTGTTTTTGGAATTCTCAAAAGGTTCTTGAGAAATTGCTCATAATATACAGGGTTGTATTTTTTCTCAAAACTATTTGATTGAAGATCTAGTGGTGACTTTGGCTTGCAAAAAATATAAAAAAATTTTACAAAATATTAAATGCAAGTTGCTTATAATTATATAAGTTAAATAAATTGGGCATAGGAGATGTCTGGTGTCCTGAAATAAACAATTTCAAAATACTTCTGAAAAAAATTTTGCTATACGTATTGGACCGAGAGATAATCTGTTTTTTCAAAATCCTTATTTTACTATTTTCAAATATAAATTTACGCTTTTAATAACTGTCAATAGTCTTAAAAAAAGAGTCCAATTTACGACTATAATACACGGATCACACGGATTGTGGATCACAACTTAATGGCAAGTCCGTTGCCCAGTGACATTTCTTTTAGAGAGGCATTGAATTGAGCAATGCGGAAACTTTATTGAAGCCTTTTATGAAATCGCACATTCAAATCAAAATTCTTTATCCTGCACTTCGTGATATTTTTTTTTTTTTTTTGGTGAACATGCTCGAGAAATCCAAGGACTCTCTCATCTTATTTTGTAGCAACGTTAATTGGCCGCCGCACTTATGTGAATTAGCATCGTTGGACTACTTTCTTTAGGGATATTTAAAATTCGGAACACTAACGGATTGATGTTGGCCGCCAATTCCGTTTCACACATAGTTATCGTAGATCCTTCTTTTCGTTTTACATTTAACATCATTCCCTTCGGCTGGAACACCCTTTAAAAGAAACTACTTTAAGACTTAAAACTTCTCTGAGTTAAATTTGTAAAACTTTCAAGATTTTCTTTTATTTCTGATTTCTTAAGTATTCAATTCTGTAAAGCGCTGGAAGCGGAATTGGCTTTTTAGAGGATTATTATTTTTTCTTTTCATGATTACTTCGCATGTCTTGTACAAGTTTCATTGCATATGTGCTCTTTTCACCATGTACACAAAAAAGTCTCAAACTTATTTCGATTCAGTAAGCAAAGACAATAAAGATTGATTTGTAGCCAAAGAATGGCTGAAAAGGCGATGTAAAAGATGGTTTAAATATTCTAGATGAACTTAAGGGCAAATATGGGACTTCGTCATCGTATTTCGAACTTAAAAAGTAAAACACTAGAAGAACTTTAAAATAATAATAACAAAAAAAAAATAACAGGATGTGTATTTAATTGAACCTCTTCATTTATATTTCATTTGCCAAGTGAAATTCAGGTTGGCAAAATGTTTGTACTTCAAAGTTTGCTCAAATTAAACTTTCGCCTTCTTTGTTGGGAAAGAGTTCTTATATTGATAAAATATTGAATTAATAATTGAAGTTTCACTTAAATATATATTTATTGCAAAATAATGTGCGTTCTTCGGCCATATAAATAATGCAAATGAAGTCCTCAAGAGCTTGTATAGAAATAATTTTGTTACGAGGTATGACCAATAAGTAACTTCTATTATTGTTATGTGAAAATAATATTTTTTATTTAAATAATATTTGCATTTATTAATATTGTCCTCTTCAAAGTGTCGCCCCTCCCAAAGTCAAGAAACGATACTTTGTTCCAAGCTTTGTCTTCTGGAAATCATCTACTTCTTCCAAAAATGTGCTACAAATGTTGTCAGTGTTAGACCTGCCAAACATTTAGGTTCAGTGCTACAGTGTGCGTATATCCTTTAAAAAAAATATCGAAATAAGTTCTTGGTGAGTAGCCAATAGTTCTAAGTCTACTTGTTGATGTATTTAGATAAATAAAGCCGAACACCTTTTGTACTAACTTTTTCTGAAAAAGAATTGCTTTCCTCCCACTGTAAGCAAAATTAAACGAAATCAAGTTCTTACAGGGAAACCGGCTACGCCGTTGCAGGTAAAATTGGAATCAGAAAATTGTAATTAGAAGATTTTTATTTTTATTTATACAGTATGAGCTCGATTTGCGCAAGTATCGATAACAGCCACAACGCGATTATCGCAACACGCAATTTTTTTACATTAGAGTCTTTATAAGTCCAAATTTTTCCAAAAGCAGTCTCGGTAGTTTCAACATTAAAATTAAAATTAAAAGGATTCTTCTCTCCGAATTTATTTCTTTAGAAGCGTAGTTTAAGCAGATAAGCCATCTTGAAAAAGGTCATGATACAAAGTTTCTACTGTACCCATTAAGAAATTTTGGTACCTTTTAATATTCAAAACTGAGTAATGCACTGAGGAATGTAACCTACCATTGATTTTGTTCGGGATCAGTTAGCAGAAGAACAGGTTTCAATTACACCAACCATTTTACATTTTTGTTGCAGGATGTTTTACTGGATACATGTAAGCTGAATAGATGATGTATTTCAGAATGGATCAGAAAAGGCTATTCGAAGAAAAACACGGAGCTGAAGCCGTTTCCCTTGAAGAAATTGTGGAAACTATACAAATTGAACATAAAGAAAAAGTTAAAGCAGATGATGTCATTAAGACGTATGACATTTGTTTCAAGGGGGCAACAGAAAATGACATCTCTTATGAAAAATGAATCCTTCTTCAAGAAATCCAGAAAGCTGAGATTTCCCAAAGTCCCTAAAGAGTTTAAAACTCAAACAAAAGTTTCAACATTCTACTCCTTAAACTAGGATTTAAACAGAGTCGTATTTTCATAAATAGAACTGATACATGTGCATTTAAACACGTCTAACTCACTTCACAGGATTATTTTTTGTTCTGCTTTTCATTTATATGCAAAACTTTAATTTTATGATTTTCCTTATAAATGTTTTTTTTTATGTTAAAGAAATAGAAGTTCGGGAATTTAAGCTAAACAGTGTTCGGCTATCGCAACTCTTTGATAAGAGCATCAACCCCGGTTTCCTTTCGGTTGCACAAATCAAGATATCGAGCTTGTACTGTATTCCTTTTGCGTTTCTCTTCGCAAGAATTTTTATTTCTTTTCAAAAACTTGTTTGAATTTACTTCCATCCACGTATATTGTTTAAACTTTTGCTATTTCCAATTTCTGATGAACACAATATTATAACTTTTATTTAATATGTTGCATGCCGCATAAAAGTAAAAACTTTCTTCTGTTTTGCATCTTATGAAACAAAGTTGCAAGTGCGTAAAGAAAAATAAAAATTAATATTAAAATAATTGAAATGCGAAATGAGAATAATTGCTGCTTAAATGCAAAGCTGCGACATTGTTCTGCCTCCTGTAGTTGCTACTGCTGGTAATCAAATTTTGTTTAGTCAAATCACCAGACTTCCACGTCATACTCCGATTTAAAACTGTAGCTTGTTTCGGTTTCCTTCCTTAAGAATATATGGGGTTTTGTTTCTATGAAATGCGCCCCTGTAAAACTCGTTCTCTTGAATGTTTTCTATTTCCTATTAAGTCATCTTACTTGGTAATCCATTCTCGTAATGCATAATTTGTTCCTTGCTTTTAAAATAAAAATAATTATTGCACAATAAATAAGTTTTAAAATCTCATAGGAAATTGCTAAAGACTTTGCCAGGAAAGAGAATAATTTCAAAACTTTTTAAAAAAATTATAATTTTATTTTTACACAAAAGTAAAAAATTATTAAAACCACTATCGTCTATTCTTACAACTTTTGTTTACTTTATGGACCCAAAATCTTTTTACTTAAATTTAATTTTAAATTAGTGAGTTGTTTGATTTTCATACATCTATGAATATATAAGGCCTATGTACGAGGGTGAAGTGGAAAGTTATCGGCCATCTTATTTTGGATTGTTTTTCGTATTATTTTTCAACAATGCCGATTTCTTTGTTGCTCTTAAATTTCGTACCTCCCAATCATTTTTTAGGATTAGGAAACAGATAATAGTCGCTGGGGGTTAAGTCGGTTAAATATGGTGTTTGGGGGAAAAATTCAAACTTCAATTCGTTGCTTTAAAATATTCTAAACTCGTTCTGTTCACAACCTATTCCCCTCAGTTGTCTTACTTACTTTACAACGGCTGTACCCCATCACCACTTTTCTGAATTTTTCCAATTGTTTCAGGAGTTGTGCCCTTAAGGGGGCGTCTCTTTCTTAAATTCGTAAACCCTGTGTTTAACTGTTGAAGAGTCTTTGAGTGTAGAATCCAGCTCTTCTTTAATTTGAAATGAATGAATTTAAATAGAAGTATCTAATGGCTGCATACTTCTCAGATTTTTCCATTTTCATGTAACCAATGTGAGCCTCGTATGGAATCGGCTGTCAAATATATACTAATTAAAAAACCGACTGGAAAATTGACACAGCTACTGTAGTATAGCTAATTATAGAAATAAAAGAAAAATTTACGTGTAAGCATTATTTCTTGTTTAGGCCGGATACTTTTTGGCCCACCCTCGTGTGCATGTACGAGTATATGCTGATACATTTGCAGAATGCTTGTAATCTGTTTATTTTCTGGAAATATAAAAGTAGCCTACAGCGATACAATTTTCGAGCGGAAATTAATAATGAGTATTCATTTCGTTCGTTCCTTTATTTCTTTGAAAATTTAATTGAACGGAAGTTGGGATGAATTCCTTCAGGATTTGAATAAAAGGAGTTCTAAGTTAATTTTGACAACAAATACAAAATTAAGAAAATTGGCAGCAGCTGCAATCAAATTTGAACAAAATGACAATGAACCGAAAATACTGGCAAATTAGTAAAAACGTTAAATGTGATTAAACCACGCATAAACTTTTTATAAAAAAAAACACGCCAAGCTGAGAAAATTAGAAAATAATTTGAAATAACCTACGAAAATTACAGATTACAACATCAAAAAGAAATCGCATAGTACGAGTATACCCAAATATATAAATATTTTTCAATTGTTTTATATTTTAAATTTTTTTTATATTTAAAGTTTTCTCCATTTGAGAAAAACCGCCTTTTAAATTTTTTTTTTTAAACCATAAAATTTTTAATTGAAAGTTTTACAATCCTTTTAATTATCAGATGGTTAATGCAACCAAAGTGGTTTAAAAAAAATTGTTTGGCTACCTTTGATATAAGATATTTTTTACTTGTATACCTATCATGATTGGTCGGGGGGAAACAATTTGTAATCAAATTTCTTATAATTTTTTGGGGCTTTTGCATGAAATTTTCTTATAAATAGAAGACATTTTGGAAGGAAATTTTTAAAATGGAGGACTCTTTGAAAGATTTTTAAAAAGGCAACGGGATATTATATTTAGCTATTTGTTGCAATAGTAATAAAATAAATTTATCTAGACATACTGTTATGTCAGTTATTAGTGGAAAAGTTTTAGCTTCAATTTCCAACAAAGCATGCTGGTAGTTTTTCGCGGTAGTATTCACTGCTTGGTGTAAATATTTTGAGAAGCAAAACAATTCTTCTTTATTCTAATTTTCGTATAAAAGAAGAAAATTAAAAAAAAAACAAATGTCTGCTGTTTTAATACTCGCATAAGAGGAGAATATGTCAGAAAAGCCAATGTCAGCTGTTCTAATACTCGTACAGGAGAAAAATATGTCAGAAAAGCCAATGTCAGCTGTTCTAATATTCGTATAAAAGAGGGAAATGTCAGAAAAACGAATGTCAGCTATTCTAATACTCGTACAGGAGAAAAATATGTCAGAAAAGCAAATGTCAGATGTTTTATTACTCGTATAAGAGAAGTAAATGTCAGAAAAAGAAATGTGAGGTGTTGTTATACTTGTATTAGAGAAGAAAATTAAAAAAAAGAAGATATCAGCTGTTCTAATACTCGTATAAGAGTATTGAGTATGTTAGAAAAGCATTTGTCAGCTGTTTCAATACCAGGAAAAATCCTTTTTTTTTAAGCAACAGAAAGACCTTTTAAATCTTAGAAGCTTTAATAAGGTTTTCCTATTGGAATTTTCATTATACAGCGGTACCTCCGTATGCAAACGAATAATGCATAGCCTACTGAAGCGGAGGTAGCAAGTTCGATTCTTGCTTACGGCCTGAATATTTTCCTGCACAAAAGTCAAAAGCTTTACAAGTTGAGTTAGTTAAAAAAAAACCTTTATAAACGAAAGCAGCGGTGGACCGTCAATTATAGAAAATTTTAGTGTAATTGCATTTTTCGACTTCTGTAGCTTTTGTATTTTATCGTTATAGGGAGTTCTGAAAATGTATATTCCGCTTGGAAGTTACAGGGTACATGATAAATTATTTAGTTTTCCTTTCTCACATCTATATAAATAAAAAATATTACATTGTAGTGCTTTTGTATCTGTAACTGTGGAAATTACGATTTTATTCTTCCACAAAGTTGGCATCACCGTAAACCACATAAGCAATTAATATTTGTGTTGAAGCTTATGGGCACATACGCTAGTGTGTACATATATATGTGTGTGTGGGAGCTTGAACGAAATTCCAAATGTTTATTTATATGTACAGAATATGAAATTATTGAAAATAGTGTTCTATTTGGTAAAATATTGTTATTGCAGTTGTGTTTTTCATTTCCAATGCTTTTGTCAGCCGCATACAAATAACATTCGTGTTATAACTGTAATACGGTTTACCGGAAAAACGAAAATAATTTCAATTTTTGGTGAAAATTGTTTAGGTATTTATGGTTGCGTATATGAGTGCATGCGGAAATGAGAGAGAGAATATTTGTGCTATTTGTTTGAATCTTTTGTGTGTGTGAATGTATGTGTGAATGTTTGTGTGAAAGCATTCATGGTGATAAATTGAAAACAATTGAAAATTCAATTTCAATTATTTCATGTTCTATTTGCAATGAAAACATGAGAGAAGTGTTTTCATTCACTTTGGCAACACACATGTGGCGAAATGTATAAATTCCTAAATAACATGCTCTAATTACTAGAACGAATGATCTGTGGACTACTTAGAAGGAATGATCGGCTTGCAGTATATAAGTTTTTCAGGGTCACGGCCTAAAGTTGCATATGTAGAGGTAATACTTTATAGATCCTGCAAACTGCTTCACTTTAATTTAAAGTAGTAAAACTATTATAAATGATTGAAATTACTGAAAATTATTAAATTCAATTTTTCTTACAACAAATTTATTTGAAAAGAAGAAAAAAACTTTATTCATTATTGGAAATTTTCTAGTAGTATTGTTAGTAATAAAATCTTTCTATTATTCTAATTAATCTAATCCAGTTACAGTTTGAAATTGAATACCAATATAACTTAAAGTTTAGTAGGAATAGTATTTGAACAGGCTTAGTAACCTTGAAAATGTCCCAGCTACAGGACTTTTGGATGATGAAAGTGATGAAGTAAAACGGCTAAAAAGTTTATATGCGTTAGACCTTCCCTTCATACTTTAAACATTTAATGATTTAAGTAAATATGGAATAAATAAGGAGGGAAAATTGATTATTTTACATGCATTATAATTGCATTACTATAAATATTTTAAAAACTTATATATATAAACATATGTGTTAAGTTAAATTGATTGGAATTTAATAATTCTGCTATATAATTAAATATTTAAAAAATGTCCTTATTATTTAAAAATAAATAGATGGTATATGAAATAATAAAAAAAAAAAAAATTACTTAAGACTTGTTAAACAATCATATAGAATCTGGCACTCAGCCTACGACCAACTTGGTCATTGGCCCACAAATTGTTAATATAATTAGAACAATTTATTTCTAATAAGTCATCATATATCAGAAGCTGTATGCGTGAAATCCGTTAAATGAAATTTAAATCCCCCATATCCCACATATCCTATTATTTGCATTTATAATTTACTAAGACGGCAATCACAAGTAAATATAACAGAAATACAGAAAGATCCTTCAATGCTTTCTAAAGAATTAACATTTATAATCGAAATATACTACAGAGATACAATTTAGAATGCATCAGGATCAACTCATTAAAGATTCCAGTTGAGTTTATGAAAATAAATGAATAATATTGGCTCAGAATAAAATCAACTTCAAGAAAGGTTTTAAAAAGGATCACCAAACCGGAGAAGAAGGTTTTCCATGCTTAATCCGATTTCCTTTTAATTGCTTATTTTTATTCTCGCTTTAAAATAAGCTGACAATAAATAAGGATAAATTAAATATGAGACTGATTTTTAGCAGTACTAGACAAATACTACTATTTGCATTATTTGCTGCTGTGATCAGGTGTATCTCTCCTACATTTCGTTATACCTGATCCTGATGGCTCAGATAGATGAAAGAATTTGCGACAAGAGGTTACTGCAATCTTCTGGAAGATTTTCCATTTGCATTTGATGCCAATCAGTGTTCTAAATGGAATGTCAAAGCACGATACAGGCTTGGAAATTCCGTTGTATCCTATAATAAAGCTCTTAACAAGATACCAAAATTAAAAAGGGGCAGTGCCACTCCTATTTTATTTGAATCCTAAAGTATTCTATGACCAAGTTCTTGTCATTAATGTTACAAAACTTTCTGACCCAAAAATATGACAGTGAAAAATCGTATCGTAAAATCTTTTAAATATGATGCAGGATAAACAGAATAGTGCAGCGCCTCCTTTATTGTATTTCTCATTGTAATTTCTTAATAAAAACATTTTAACTTTTCTAAAAAAGTTTGTATTTATAACTTTATTTTTTTAATTATCAGGAAGTGGTTTCATTTGAATTTCTTGTTTTATATCTTTAATTTAATTTTGACAGGAATTACTGCCAGGAGTAAAAAATCTATCACAAATAGTTTGACTCTTAATATTGGAAATTGATTTTTTATTTGTCTTTCTTAGCTTTCATATATTTTTAAATAAGAAAAAATCACAATCAATTTATTAAAAATAAAAAAATAGCAACAATAACTGACATAAATGTTAATAAAAATAAAAACTTAATTGTTTAATAGCCAAGTTTAATATAAAAAAAAAATTTTTAATGTTAAATAAATATTATTTTTTTTAAATATATATTTTTTCATATTTTTGCATTGATTTGAAAATAATGAAATGAATTTCTATTGAAATATATAATTTTTTTAATTATTATAATAAATAAAAGAAATCAACTTTTTTTCTGCAATTAAATAACGAAATTAATTTTTATAATTTTTAATATTTTCCTGTGAAATATTGGCTCGCATCAACTTCATTTCATGGATTAATTTGCGATAAAAAATTATTATTGTCCGAAACTGAAATCATATCCTTCTACAAAATAGTTTTTGAACCAAAGTAAGCTGGAAGTGACCGCTCTGAATATGTGCAATTACAAATACAAACGTATAAAAACACGTATTTATGAATTAATAAAAAATATTTTTAAAAAGTACTCGTATGTAAATATTATTTTTTATATATAGACAGTTTGTTTTCATACAAAATAAAATACTTAATAATTGAAATTACATTTAAAGTTTTAAATATTATTGCGATTATTCATTATCATGTATAAATAAACGGATATAATACAGACATTATATTGATTGTAATTTATATGAAAACAGCGCGTATCATGTGTAGAAGCTCTGCAACACAAGTCGCATTTCAAATTCCAAAGACAATATTTATTTAGCGAATTCAGAGGAGAAAATAGTGTTTTCATTTCTTTAAAAATATAAATTTCTGTTTTCTTGAATTATACAAGATTTATTTGTGTAATTATATTTTATATTTCGATACTTCAGAAAGAGATTGTTTGCGTAAGTTTACAAGATTGAGTTTGCAACACTGCTTTATTTGGCAACTCTTTTATCAGCTGATAGTTGGTTTGACATTTCATTATGGTTGGACTTATACCAGAACAACGCTGGCGAATCGTCTCCAGCATAAAATTATTATTATTATTATTTATTAAATTTCCATGCAAAAGTTTGTTCTTCGATGAAGCCCATTATTTCTGGAATGAAATTATTATAAATAAACGGCATTGCAGCATTTCGAGTGAAACGGGTCCATCATTTTTTGTCGAGATGTAATTACATACCCGACTGAAATAAAGGCGATAAATCAAAGACAACTGAACATGAAAAGTTTTATGAAGATTGGTCTTCCAGATTATGCCTTGTACACGTCAGCTATGCGAACCACATTACCGAAATCATTATTAATATTTTTGCCATAACAATTTCTCTCCACTAATTTGTGTTTTAGTGGTTTTAAAAATATATTGACTTTTTTTTATAATTTAAACTTGGCCCTCTTAATGATATCTTACTTAACTCTATAAGCCTAATAAAGCTTATTGCTACAGTACCTGTGCAGTATACAACAAATATTGCTTTCATACGGCCTTATGAATAGTATAACTATTCAAATCGGAATAATAGGCCCTCTTGCTAGTAACGCATTCATGCTTATGAACTTCTTACATTTATTACAAATTACGGAAGATTTGATATTCCCCCATAAGAGTTGTATTTCTCCGGCATCTCTGTTAAAAGCCAAGGCTAGAAGAGTGCGACAAAATTTAGCAGGAGAATATAAAAATGTATTTTTACTGTCTTTTTACTGTATACATATATTTCTTTTACTCTATATATTGCATTAATAATCTGTTTGCTCTCAGTCAATTAATTAGGGGTACTCACTTAAACTGGTAAATGTGTATTATAATAGTTACGGGCTCTTAAAACATATGGTGAAATTTATCGGTAGAACTATATTACGAAGATCTTAAAGTTTTAAGCAGTAACTTTGATTCCTAAATGGCATGCTAAACATACATGAAATGCAAATATTTTCCGAAGTTTTGATGTATTTCATACAGAAAAAGTGTTGGCGGGGTTTTTGTTTAAAGTGGATTAAGAAGTAAAGGGAAATGCGTAATTTTTTTAGATGAAAATGGCTCAGAATACGAGTGTAATAATAAAATCTTTAAATCCTATCATAATATGTAAAAGCACGTTTTATGGTTCCAGATTTGGCAAGCATAATTGATGCAGGATGTTGCCAATTTCAGTGCCTGCTTAGCATTCTGAATTCATGCATGTAGTCATACAAAGTAAGCAATGATGTTGGAGAGCTGTCAACCAATTAGTAATCTTGTAAGATTTTGCTTTGAATTGCATTTGTAATAAAAAAAAAAATCGGAATGAATTAATAAATTTATAAATTGTTGGCTCGAACGTCGTGCAAGAAAAGCTATATTTTTTATAGATTTATCATCGATTTGAAGTCATAACCATGATGTTTCTGGAAGCGTTTCTGAAAACAATTTCGCAACACAAACTTTGTTTTACATGTGAAGAATATTAGAATATAATAACAGTTTGGAGATTTATCTGGAAGGAACACCGTCGAAGGACAGGCTTCTTGTCAATCTGAAATTGTTCTTGAATAATTTTTTAAAATATTTTAATATTAAATCAAATTGAAAAATATCAAAATCGTCTTACTTGTTCATACGCACATATAAATCTAGTGTTAAAACAACCAACTGCCTGAATACTCATGTAATGGCTATATAGCTATGATACGCAGTGTAACTTAATGCAAACATACGAGTGACTAACGTTTATACCTACACCATTATGTTAATATAAATTTTATAAATTTATTTAATCTTTTTAACTCACATTTGTTCGATACACATTTTTTCATTATGTATATTAATGTTATCTGTTGTTACGTTTATTCAACAGGATCCAGATGCATCGTTTGACATTAACGGCAATGATTCCGATCCAACGCCGCAGGATAATGGTGATAACAAGCACGGCACCAGATGTGCTGGCGAGGTTGCAGCCGTAGCTTTCAATAATTACTGTGGCGTAGGTGTAGCATATAATGCTAGTATTGGTGGTAAGCATACATTATTATGATTATTATTATTATTGTTATTATTATTATTATGAAACCCAAACAATGGAGCACAAATAACAGAACATTTTTTAACGCAGCATACGTTTAACTATAAATGTATTAATGAAAACATGAAAGTATATGAATATTAAAGTCATCACAATTAATTAATTTTATCATTAAAAATATTTTAAAGATGAACAAAGTTTATTGCAAAATAGTAATGGATGCTTTTAAAATTAATTAAGAGCTTCATTTTCCATTTAAAAGGGTAGCATTTGGATGTTGCACTGCCACAAATGATTTGATAGAATGCTGCACACGTTGCCAATAGATGCAGTAATAAATCAGTTCACTCCTTCCAAAAAGGAAATGGTATAACATAAAATCCGCTGGAGTATGGGTTGCCAGAGTTAAATTCTCTTTTTTACCAAAAAGAACGATATCAATATACTAATTAAATGCAAGTGTGCTGTGAACCCATTGAGGAGTGATATAAATTAAAATATTTAAAATTTCAATAAAATCTTCTCCATTTAAAAAGTTCTTTAGAATTTTTTCTTTTCAAAGCTCTGTATTACCTGTTACCAGAAGTCATTAAGTCGTAACAGCTACTTGCATTTGAGAAAACCTAAAATTTTTATTTGTGCTTTTACTAAAAGAAAAAATAAAATTCTACACATGTAAGTCTAAAATTTCAGAAACATTAATAAATTTTAGTTTTATTGTATTAGAGAATTCAGCTGTAAATTCAGGCTTATTGTGTAAATATCTCATTTGCCCGGTTAAATGCTTCGACTTATCGGAATTTTGACATAAAATTAAAATCAAAGCAATTTACTTATTTTGTACACTCACGAATGTACAAAGCTTTGGGTGTTCCGCTCAGAAAAGCTCCTTCTAGGAAGCTTAGCTTTTAATAGTCCCCAATACACTGAATCATTACGAACATCAGAGCTCGTACTTCTTCTTCTTTTTAAATATCTCGATAATTTTGAAATAAAATTGCATTATGTATTTGTACATGCCAAGCATGTACGGTGTTGCTACCTTGCCAGTTAGTTGTGAATTGATGGGGAAACATCCACCTGCTTCAGTTTCTTTATTCCGCACACCGTGCGGTATTTGCCAAAAATTTACTTCCTCAAAAATATTTCCTTGCGCAAGTACGAAATACTATATACTAGTATAGTATACTATACTATATATATAGCATACTTATATTATATAGTATAAAAGTATAACTTCGCTATAGTATCCTCATACGCGTTTTTCTCCACCACATTCCAAGGAAATATTAGATGTTCCTGTCAAGTATATTTCCACAATCAAATTTCCAACAAAATGCTAAAAGCAATACTTCATTCGCAGACAGATTCTGTATATGTATAGAATATAAATTCTTCTCTTTGAATTCTATTGGTACAGTAGAATTGAATAAATACTTGAAGGCAACCGCTACCATCAAAAAATTATTATGTGAGTTGTAAGGACATCCTATTGCTAAACACATGACAAACACATTTTCTTTAAGTTCTAAAAGAGTTGTCATATCACTCACAACATGCCAAGTTATAACTTCATTTACACTTGTGGTGCGGTTTGTCTGCAATCATAAAAGATTTCGATAAGTTTTGATTTGTAATGGGGTTTGATTTAAAGTGCATGAAATTATACAAATTTTCCAGTGAAGAAAGTTTCAAGCGAGCTTAATATACAATCGTGCACTCCAAATCATAATTTGAAAAAAAATGTTTCATTTTTCTCAAATTTAGAATAAATTGTAAGAATTATTTGCAATAACTCGGTAAAGCAAAAATTGTGTTACGCAAACCAGGGAGGGAGGAAATCACATACGCGTCAACACTGTAAGTGTATGCGTGTGGTCGTGACTATTCTCGCTAAATGTACGTGTTATTGGCTCTGATTAATTTAATAATTAATTTTGTAATTTGAAGAAACAGTATTTGATAGTCTCCAATGGTGATTGATTAGTTTGCTTGTACGTCTCCCTCTAAAGGGCAACTGCACGACAGTCCCACATATGCAGCCATTGACGCGTTTTTTTTCTCATCTACAAAGCACTTTATACTCTTCTTATTTAATAAACTTAACCTGCAAAGCTTTCGTCTTGACCGCATGATAACCCCCAGGATATAGGCAGGAATCGAACCCGCGACTTCCGGTTTAGTAGGCTGCGCATTATACATTCGCATTCATTCATATTTCATTGAATGCTATTCAACAGTTAATTAACATCTTGCAACAGTTTATTAAATTTAAATTTAAAATTATGAAACTTCAACAATCCTAAAATGTTTGTATTCGATTATATAAACATCTTAAACAATTAATGAAAAGTTAATTATATTTATTACAAGAAAATATAAAAAATTAATGTGTAATTAAAATAATTGTTATCCAGACAATACACTCTCAAATTGCAACTCCGAGTACATTTCCTTATGAATTTTACAAGCAATTTAAAATTTGCTCCCCCAAAAATATTAAATTTAAGTATACGAAACTTTTATTATTCCATAAATCGCTTTCTCGTGGTAAAGCTTTAATACTGTGCGTCTTTATCTCTGCCTTCTATCCGCTCAAATTTATATGAATTCAATAATTTTGTATGCATTTGTGCATTTATGCGTTCGTGTGTATTTGTGCGTAAACACAGAAATAATTTAAGCAAACAACTATGACACGTTCAATGCATGTATAAGTAGTTATAAGCTTATACGTTCTCATATTCACATCCTTGCGAGGATAACAAACGCGTTCGGTGGAGTATATCGGCCATTGGTAGGCATTTGCAAACCCCATGGAAAGTTGTTGCCCACTGATAACAGACAATGCGAACCACTTCATTCATCTTTATTTCAGTATCTACTCTTCGATTGTACTAACAAATGGGAATTTATGCACCCTCGCAATGCAAAGAAAGGACAATAGGGGCTATGAAAATTTTTTCATAAATATAGTTTTTCTAGCATGTCCAGCTTAAACAAAGAAAAAGGAAAAACATAACGAATTTTCAAATCAAACAATGGAAACTCTTTGCCAGGCATAACAGCAAGAACACTCGCAGCCCGGCAATTGCATCAACGTTAATGCCGCAACTGATGCACCGACACGATGCGTGCAATGTTTTGGTAAGTATTGAAAACAAATGTCCCAAAATCATTGTTTGCAGTTCTAAAGGAAAATGCCTGCATCGAAATAATAAATCCAGCCGTGTGTAAAAACTGGCTGCATTTTAAGCTGAGAATGTAATTTTGAAAACGAAAATACAAATGAAGGATATCTTAAGGTATCCTTTTAGTGCAATTCTTCTTTTCCTTGTTGTTGATTATTAAACAAATTAATTTAAATTAAAGCTTTTTCTCTACTGTAGAAAGATTTTAAAAAATAAAAATATTTTCCTCTTAGCAGGGAATTTGGAAGTATTTTTGTATTGTTTTGAAAAAATGGAGTACCGCTATTGCTTCAAATGTATACCGATAATATAAACAATTTCGGTTTGCAAGGAAACCCAAATAATTCTTAAATGCAAATAAATGAATTTTGTAAGACTTAGGATCGTACGAGATTTTTATTGATTATTGCATGGCGGTGACGAATGGAAAACCGGTAATGAAAACTGGCTTGACAATCCTGGATGTTCGAAAATCAGTCCTTGGTATTGTGTCCAAACTTCAAGAGCAATTCTTTGTAAAATGCAGCTAATGATATTTAGTGATATACTGGTACCGAGCAATGCGATTCAGTTGTCGCCAGAAGTGATTACGTTTTACGTAAAAGAAAGCTTAAAGAATTTTTATGAACTTTTCAGCGGCATGCCTTACCTTGCACATATACACAAATGTAATGTAGACTTCTTGCACAAAATGCAATCAATTATTTTTGGAGACTCTACACAATTAACTTGCACTTAGTCGATACCCGAATAAATCAGTCTCAGCATTTATTTAATAAAAAATCCACGCAATCATTTTTAAATTTTTTCCCGAGTACTCTTTAAGTGATATTCTGATATCGAAAAATGTTTTAAAATTCTTAAACGCTCCTCCAGAAAGGGTTTTAGGACGAGTATTATATACAGTTTTCCCTTCAAGATTCCTCTACTGGAGATTCTAGGCTCATATGGTCGGAGTTAAATCGTACAGAAAAATGGTTAAGTAGTTGGGAACAGAAGGATAAATACAGAAAAGTCAATCCACTGCTTTCTAATATCATTAAATGGCATAGTAAAATCGAGCAATGGAACAGAGCTGGGGCTTTGTCTAGACAGGAGATTAACATGGAGGGATCTTATTAAAAGAAAACGTCAAAAATATATTGGCTTTTAGGGCTTCAGTTACAATTAATATTATAAAACAAACTATAATTATATAAATCTGAGCATATGGCTGGCAATTGTGGAGAGACCCATTGAAATTCTGCGAGGACCTCCATCCAAAACGTAGCGAAAGATATAAATATACACCGCGACCTACGAATTCCCAAAAATTGAAGAAGAAATTATTAAATTCTGTGTTAGATAGTTGCGAAGACTGGCTAATCATTCTAATCTGCTTGCTATTAACCTCTTAAGTGCTGATGATAAATTGAAAAGACTAAGATCCTTATTTTCGAAAATATAATCATTGTTATATTATTGATTTAAAATTCAAATAATTATACATTTGTGTTTTCTATTACCTTTCATAGTTTTATATAGTATATCTATAGATGGTCCATAGTGGTCTTATTACTGAGTTCGCTGGAGCCCAGTAAGTTGAGCTCTAAGTTAGTTTATTTTTAATTTAAAATTTTATGTTAAAGATAATTTGAAAAAAATAAAAAATGTTATATGTTATTTATATATTTTTATATATATATATATAAATGTCTTTTTTAAATAAAAAAAAAAACATGTGGGCCACTTGTCAAAATCTGGCAAGCCTGTCTCATGCCCGCCTCACGAACAAATAAATAAAAGTGCATCAAATAAGAAAAAGTCCAGCTTCTAAACAACTGCTTGATGAAATGTCTTTGAAATATTATTTATTATAAGATTTAGAATTTAAATGACTTTTCACTGCCAGTGGCTTGTTTGCAGTATTCCTACCGTTAGCTTTGATTTTTATACAACCGTTGTCCTTTCGTTTATGATGGCAAAGCTTAGCAAAACAGTAAACACAAATTTGTAAAAGGAAACGGTGTTTCACCTCCATTTGTATACGCATACAAAGCACACCTAAAATACATGCTCAGCTACACTCTGGTATGCTAACGCGTTAAAACGTCCCAAATGAACGAGTTACTGTGTAAACACACATACGCGGTATTATATGACATCCCTTGAGACACTTAGTAATCAAAACGACCAACTTAAGGCAACGTGTTGAAATTGAAACGTTTGGAAAAGAAAAAAAAATTATAAATAAACTTAACTGACATTTACGTATGTAAAAACTCTCGTATAAATATATTATATTGTCTACTTTAAAGCAAACACACACTACCACACACATACACACAGCCCAATGTAAAATACTTTATTACAAGGAAAACGGAAAGAAAATATCGTAAGCCCAACAATACATACAAATTCCTCCACATTTATGCATATACATTTTTAAGCTGAAAAATTATCCTTGTTGTGGCGTTTTTTCTGTTAACTTTTCTAAAACTGCAAAACTTGAAAAAGTTTTTTTTTATTTTCTTATTTTAATTTACTTTAAAAAGCCCATTTATATGTGTTTGTGTGTATTTTAGAAGCATCAAGGTCAAAGGGGTTATATAAACTTAATGTTATTAAATATTATTGCAGGCAACATTTTACCCCTTGCGAAAAGTTAACTTTTAACAGTTCCTTTTTACACCCCTCTGTTACTTATTTGACAGTTATTTAACGCAACATGATTTATACTCTCTCTTTTAACATGTTGAAATAAATTCGTCTGGTGGGAATACTTAAAATTACTTTCAATATCCAAAGGAGTGGAAATGTTTGATGTTATGTTCGCCGGCAGGGGAAGGAAAAGTGTCGAAATGTAATACACAAATACATTGTAATGACATTTAAGATGTAAAACAAGGCTGAAGCCAAGATCCAAGGCAACTTTATAGTGGCACATAAATGTTTTAAATTTCATGAGATTGATGGATAAAAATAAAAAATTTAAGTTACTTTTTATTAAGAGAGGATATTGTATTTTACGATTGGAGGTGCTTAATGAACCACTTACGTAAAATAGAGTAGATTGCTTTGGATATTTTAATTAGGACATTTAAAAAAACATTTAGTAAGACATTTAAATTAAAAAAAAAAAATGAATTATTTATTAGCTCTGACGGCAATTTCTTAATATATTTGTTTAGTTTGTTGTCACATTGATTTCAGGGCAAATAAAATATTTCATTACTGCAAAGAAAGATTAAATGACTGCAAGGACACTTGGAGCCGACATAATATATAAGGGCAATATATGTATATGCATATGTAAATTAAACTATTTACCTCATCAATCGAGATTTTTAATGGCTTTTGCCTTTAACAGTTCAAAACTTTGTGTTTGCAACAATGCTTTAATTGACAATCCACTTAAGAGCGGATAAGTTTGGTATAGTTGAACAATGCTTGAGCTTCCATTAAAAATTTTATTCTGAAATAAAGCACATATTTGTTTGCATAGGCATGTACGAGTAAATAATTATAATGGTCACAGATGGGGGAGAATAAGTTTAGGATAGTGCGGTAATTGCCCAGACTGTTGCAGTCAAAGGGTGGCAGCCTACTAAACCTGAGGCCGTGGATTCGATCACTGCATAGACCCTCGGTATTTTCCTGTAGACAAGGTGAAAGTTCTTTCTCTACTGTAGAAAGATTTTAAAAAATATTTTTAATATTTTGCAAAAATTGAGCTTCTCCAGGCAATGTGTTGCTTCAAATTTATACCGATAATCAGTAATATAAAATAAATATTCAGAAAATGGAAATGCTGCAAAAACTTTCTCTCTTATGTGTTCTAAATAATATATAAATATTGTATATAAAAAGTATATAAAATATATAAAAAAATATGTAAAGATTTAATATAAAATATTCTATTCCATAAGGGCCGTTTCATCATTGTGATTTAAACTTGAATCTCGTATCACAGTTAGCTAACTAGTCCTTCCCTCATTTCCCAAATCCATCCCAAATCAGGATAACTATTGTGGTTTTTAATTCTATTAAAAGCATTTAGATGAAATGAGGACTGTGTAATATGAAATATGAAAAAATTTAGATTAGAAAAATATAATAAATATTTACTTTTGTCGGTGGGATTTGTGAGAGCCTCATGAAGGGGTGTAGGATGTAGAAGTGTTTGTAATGCAAAATATTTTTCGTTTATATTTTTTTTTCGTATTGCATTTAATAGAGAGCAGTTTTTAAAAAATAATTTCTTTACTTTTTAGAGATTTTTGTAAGATTTTACTTATAAAAATTGCTTTTGCTTTTGAGTATTGTGCAAATCCATATCAAACATTTTGATCCTTTGCTTTTAATCTTGCTGTAAGCTTAAAAGAAACCCTTTTATATTGAAAATGTTCTCAAATAAATGATGAGAAATAATGAAACTTTTCTTAATTTTTTATAGAAAAATATAAAGCTGCTAGAGAACATCGTTACATTATTTTAATATGTTTGGTAACTGAAAGTATTATTTGTTTTGAATCCTTTTTCCACACGTAATTTTTTCTTTTTTGAAAATCCCAGCCAACACAATTCTACAAAAACTTTAATTAATATTAAGATAAGTTATCGTTTGTGCTACGGGTATAAAAAAGTTCTAAACGCTACGATAAAGGAAATTTTTGAAATTAACTACGAAAATCCTTTCGTTTCGAATGAATAATGCGCAGCCTACTAACCTTGGGTGTTATCCTGCTGTCAAGCCGAAAGCTTTGCAGGTCAACTTAGTTTGCAAAGAAAAAAAAAATATGTTTATGAAGAATTTGAAAATTTTGAAATCATTGTCTTCAGAAGGACTCCGATTTCTATAAAATTCTATAAAATTTCTATAAAATTCTATAATATTCCATATTACTTCCTTTAAGTCATATAAACATTTTAAAAGTGTGAAGTAGAGTTATCAATAATTATCCTTTCAAGCCACTCTTGAGGAAATAATTTTTATACGCTATTTTGAAACTTTTATTTCTGCTGGATATTTCTAAATGCATTAAAGAAGGATACCAGCCAAGGCAAGCTCATTAAGTATTTTAAAAAAATATTTATCTCCTCAAATCCTTATTGGCTTCTATATAAAAATTAATTTAAATATTTTTGCAAAACGTTTAGATTTGTAAAAAATATTTAATAAAAAAAAAAAGAAAAGCTTTTAGTGGAAAAATTTTATAAAAGTAGACCGCAAGATAATTCTTAGCTGCATTTATATAAAACACAACGTAATACTCACTCCTCACATTGTACGTATTTCTCGCATATCCTTTAGCTTCAATATAATTTAAACTTTGTTAAATATAATTTTCTTTCTATGATGTTTGTTTTAATTTAAGAAAACCTATTTTAATATTCTGCATTGCGACATAAAAATTAAATTACTTTTTCGTTATATAGTAAAACAAAAAAGTTGTTTGTTTTTGTTACACTTTGTCGGCAAAAGGATTCTACAATGAAAATTAAATAGTATCTGCCAAAAAAAAAAAGAATAAAAAGTAAATAAAAAAAAAATGAAAGCAGCAGGAAGTTAAATAAAGCAGATAAATTTTGTGAGAAAAAAATATAATACTTACATTAATTGAACAATATGTTGAAAAAAAGAGAAAAAGTGAACAGTGGAAAGTTTACTCACACCGACAAATCCCACGCGTGCACAAGCTATATGTGGAAATAAACAAGGATTGCGATAAGCAATTGAAGGTAAAAAAGGGACACCTAAAGTTGCTCTTTTTTGCATATAAAATGAAATGAATTATATATATTATGAATTATATATATATCCGACTTTATCTATATCTGATTTATTTTTATTAAAATTCATACTCTTAGCCAATTTTTAGCTTAAAGCTTTTCACTTTTCCGCATGATACGATTCTATCGTATGCCAATTAAAATTAAATATAAATATAATTTTACTTTATATTAATTTCCTGATCTGGTACTAGATTGCAAGTAAATATATATAAAAAATTTGGTTTTAACCATTTTGCAGGACATGTTCAGTTGTCTAACTAGTTACCACAGTTAACTCACTCACTTTCACCTTAAGGTCCCTTTTTTAAATTCGGCAAGCGACTGCATAACTGTTGAAGAGTCTTTGAGTGTAGAATCCAGCTCTTCTTTGTTTGGAAATGGTGTCAGGCCGTTTAAATAGAAGTATTTAAGGACTAAGCTCTTCTCAGATTTTTCCGTTTTCTCGTAAGCAATCTAAGCATCGTGGCCAAACCGGCTTTCAAATATGAACTAATTAATCGATTATCGGCAGTTATCGGCTAGCAGAGGTAATGACTTTTACATTTTTTGTTGTAATTGAGTTCGTTATTCGTTTTGACATTGAACGGCCTGGTGCCAATTTAGTTTAGGCAAACTAAGACTCCAAAGCCCAAATTAATCAGCTATAGCATTACACTCGTATTGGAATCACTTCCTTGAGAATCCCATTCTAACCTCGTATACACAGAGGTGTGTGAGTAAGCATGTTTTAAAAGAATAAAAACTCCATTGTGCACTTGTGGTTACAAAAAAGCTCTTTAAAAATATGGTAGCGGAAAGTAAACGTTAAGTGAAGTATGCATGCACGTCGAAAGAGAAGAAAAATAATAAAATCACTCAAGCGCTTTTTTAAATAAAAACAAGAGAATCCTTGTAACAATAGCAGCAAATCGTGAAAGGCAGAAAGAAATTTTATGCAATGAAAACAAGGTTTTAAAATGTCTGCTCGTAAGTAAGTGACAGTGCCCTCGCGATGTGTACGTTCCAGTAACATTAAGCAGAAGCATAATCTGATTGTTTGTCATGCTTGTTGTGGACACACGTCGAAAGGAACAATATTGAAATCAGTTAAAGAAGTTCGTTTCATGATTTTTTTTTTAAACAATAAAGTAAAAATGTGTATTAAAATGTCCGGAAAATGAATAATTTCGCTTAAACTGAAGGAGAGTGCATGAATAACTTTGTTTCATTTTTGGTTTTTTTTTTTCAGGTGTGCGAATGTTGGATGGCAAAGTCAATGATGTTGTGGAAGCTCAAGCTTTAAGTTTAAATCCTTCGCATATTGATATTTACAGTGCCTCTTGGGGGCCAGAAGATGATGGATCTACCGTTGATGGTCCTGGACCTCTTGCCAGACGTGCATTTATATACGGCGTAACCAGTGGTCGACAAGGCAAAGGCTCAATTTTTGTTTGGGCTTCGGGTAATGGTGGCCGGTATACAGATTCATGCAACTGCGATGGTTATACAAACTCCATTTTTACCTTGTCTATCTCATCAGCTACCCAAGCAGGGTGAGTAAACATTTGAATATAATTTTAAGAGGGAATTTTGGGGAAACCACTGTGACCTATTTGAAAAAAAAATTTTTTGCTTCTAAAAAGAAGCAGCAAATTTTATTATTGTTGTAAAAAAACAACTACTTCCCTACACAATAAGCAAACACAAAATTCTGCGGTCTCAGTTTTTTTTCAGTTTGTGAAATAAATTAAAAGGAATAGTGAATTCATATGGCAGTATCGTAGGAAACCATTCTGTAGAATATATGCCCCAAAAACATTGTCTTTCTGTTTTTTTTTTCATGCCTCATTAAGGACAATAGTGCAAACTGTTCCCTTAATTCAACATGACTCTTTATTGCACTGTACTAAGGGTAACACCGTAGGCGAACGAATGATACACAGCCTACTAAGGCGGGTATTTTCCTGCGTACAAGCCGAAAGCTTTGCATGTTAAGTTAGCTTTTAAAGAAAAAATTTGTTAAAGTTTTCAAAATATTGTAATCATTGAATCAATAAGTATTGCAAGATTCCACATTTCAAAATTTTGTCATAAAAGTTTTTTGCTCCATGGATACCAATTTTCATTTATCGTACTGATCCCATTCTTGTGAGACGTTTAACTCGAGAAAAATATTTTTTATATCTCTTGATTTTATCTATAGAAAACCCGTATAATTAGGGAATAATGTAATAGAAATTTTACATTAAAACATACTAAATTGATACTTCACTAAGTGTACTCCCCCCATTCCGATTGGCTTCGTCCACCCATACAATGTCGTCATGATGACGACGCTAAAAGGAATTAAGGGAGTACATTTTTATTTAAATGGATATTAAATTTGATTGCTCAGAGGTATCAGCTGGCTAGAATGTGAAATTTCCTACAGGCTAACACAGATCATCAGCTGATATCCTCCTCCTCGAATCAACTTTAATTGGCTTTCAAATAAAAACACTAATATTTCTCTAAAGAAGAAAATTCCATCTAGTTCTATTTCTTCCATCGCAATTATAGACAGCAGTTCATAAGTGTGGCTTTGAATCTGAATTGTATTAAATTTTGAACAGCATATATTCGGCACATCTCCATTTAAATTGCTACCTGAGATCTTTCAAACCATTTTTATGCATGCCGGCCTATAACATGCTCCACTATTGGACTTTGGGCCTGAAATTTAGCAAAATTTAAATAGCATATATTTCGTACATGCCGATTTGAATTGCTACCTGAGACCCTTCAAGTAATTTTTATGCATACCGGCCTATAACATGCTCCACTATTGGACTTTGGGCCTGAAATTTATCAAAATTTAAATAGCATATATTTCGTACATGCCGATTTGAATTGCTACCTGAGACCTTTCAAGTACTTTTTATGCATGCGGGCCTATAATGCGGTCTACTATTTAGCTTTGGACGCGAAATGTATGAAATTTTAAGCAGCCTATATTCGGTACATCTCCATTAAAATTGCCACCCGAGACCTTACAAATACTTTTTATGAATGCCGGCCTATAATATGGTCCACTATTTGCCTTTGGAATAGAAATGCATCACATTTTGAGCAGCATATATGCGATGCATTTCCATTTAAATTGATACCTGAGATCCCTCCAACACTTTATATGCATGGCGGCCTTTCAAATACTTTTTATACATGCCGGCCTATAATATGCTCCAGTATTTAGCTTTGGACCAGAAATGTATCAAATTTTAAGCACCATATATTCGGTTCTTCTCCATTTAAATTGCTATCTAAGACCTTTCAGATAATTTTTATGCATGCCGGCCTATAATATGGTCCAGAATTTTGCTATCCGGAAGACATACATCTGAATACGAGTATACATTTTTATAAATATTTCCATATGAATTTCGGAAATATTTATTTAAAATATAATCACGAAAAATATTTTTATATTTTACTATTATCCCTTTTAAACAAATATGATTACATTCTTTTAAATAATCAGTTTTTCTTTCACTGTTTACTTCATTGTGATATTCAGCTAATCAAGTGGGAATTGTTTTATGGAAATAAAAAAATTATTTCAAATTTTCCAACGTTTGTCCATTTTCTTAACCAGCTTAATAATTAAAAAAAAAATCATGCATATGTAAAAAGCTTAATAATAATTAAAAACTAAAAAGTTTTTGTAAACTTGTATTAACATTCCTTAATGTGAAAAGGGCATAGTGAATTCATTATTGCACAGCTCATTAGCATTTTCTTTCTATTTATTAATTTTTAAAATTCATGTAGCAGGAAAATGCACTGCACACATTCGCTTCATTGCAGTATGATTTTATAATTCACGCTTACATTATACGCGCTTTCCTTTATGTTCATCCTTCTTTTTATTTTTTACTCTATTTACTTTCCTGCGGTATCCTTAAACATCCATATGATGCTCGCTTGGCTGAATATTTTTATGTCAAGAAAAGCAAGTGTGTGATTTGTAATTTCGCTAAATTTAGTAATAACTGGTTCGCTTCCGAATCTCATATGGAAGGAATTATACAGAGTGAAGAATTGAGTGTATGAAAGTTGTTGCATGTGAAAATTAATGAAAATTCTGCTTTCGGGTTTTTAAAGAGGTTTTTTATTTGCCGAGTATAGACTACTTAGGGATTAGTGTGTTTTGTTGGTGGTGAACCCCCGTATTTATTTAGTAAGAGATAGATTAACGTATCGTTTGTTATTTTTGGATGTAGTTTTGCCTTCGCTGCTTTTATTATTAATGCAGCAATCAGCTGATTTTCTGTACGTTCTGCAAATTTCCTTAAAGCAGCTTGTAACATACAGTTTGTTAAATAAATATGCATACAGAGAAGAATAATTTTTTTTTTTGTGTAACAACACTTTTGTGACGAACTGCAGGAATGATGAATTTTTTTTTCAAAGTGTTTTAAACCAGAAATTATTTTATACTTTGTAACTGAAGATTTCAAAATCATATAGAGAAATATAGAAATTCAGAAAAATGCGCTGTAGTTACTGTTTCTTAACTTTTATCCTGCAGTTTTTCAACTTTTAACATGCGATTGATGAATTTAATGCATTCAGTGTCTTAAACTGGACTGATATTGACTTTATTTGTTACAGTTTTTGGGTCTTCGTTTGCCAGAAATTAATTCTGAAATATAAGAATACAAACTGAGAAAGCTTTGACTACACCAAAAACAACATAAAAGTGCGACAAGGCAATAACCGAATTATTAATTAAAAGCGGTTTTTTGTTGAAACCATCTTAGTCTGAAAAGCTCTTGCTCCAGATATAGCATTCCCACGTATAAATAATATAAGTTTTTGATTATTACCTCCTGCACTTACTTTATTACTAACAAGAAGAATAGTTGAAAATGGAGCTGGTACAGGATGAACTGTTTACCCTCCTCTTTCATCTAATATTGCTCATAGAGGTTCTTCGTGTGGTTCATTGTTACTTTCATCAAATAAGGTGCTTTTAAGGATTTCGCGGCATTTATTTTTTGGGTTTGTTGTTTGCACATCTCCCAGTTGTTACGTCGTATCAAATTACACTATTTGTCTGCCCTTTTCTACTTTTTTTACGGAATCGAATTTTTCGATAACACTTTTAATGGCGGTATGAAGGGCGCCCTCGAAAATAGTGAAACCGAATGAAAACTTGTCTTTTATTAAGATTTTTAAATACACAAAATACAATGAAATTAAACATGTGAATTTAATTTAGGCAAATTATGTGAAACTGTAATTATTTTTGGCTGCAACTTTTACATAAATCTAGTTAATTTATTTAATTGAATGTATAGCTTGAACACAAAAGATGTTTAACAAGAGAACCAAAATGGAAAATAAATATTTTTTTATTGAATGTTTAAAAAATAACTATTTTACAGCCATAAAACAAGAATCTGCAAATAGTATAATATAAAATTTACATAATGTTTAATTAAAAAAAAAATTAAAAAAAAGAACATGGCAGACATTAAACCAATAAACAAGCCTACACTTGCATTAACAAATAAATTTATTTCGCATTTTTTTAATTAGTTATTAACAACCGCATAAACATCAATTTATTTCATACATAATTAACTACTAAAAATGTTTTTATGAAGACTTTTTTTATTTCAAAATGTACGAGGGAGGTGAAAATCTCCTTTTTAAATACCGCAATTTGTGTTTTTTATCGTATACAAGAAAAACTATTACAGTGCAAGCTCGATTTGCGTAACCAATAGGAAACAGGTGTTGATGCTTTTACGAAAGAGTTGTGATAGCCGTACACTGTTTAGCTTAAATCCCCGAAATTCTATTTATTTAATATAAAAAAAATCTTTTATAAGAAAAATGATTAAATTAAAGTTTTACATATACATAAAAAGCAATATAAAGAATAATCCTGTAAAGTATGTTAGACTTGTTTATATGCACATATATCAGTTCTATTTATGAAAATACGGCTCTGTTTAAATCCTAGTTTAAGGAGAAGAATGTTGAAACTTTTGTTTGAGTTTTAAACTCTTTAGGGACTTTGGGAAATCTCAGCTTCCTGGATTTCTTAGAGAAGGATTCCTTTTTCATTAGAAATGTCATTTCCTGTTGCCCTCTTGAAATGAATGTCATACGGCTTAATGACATCAATTTATATAGTTTCCACAATTTCTTTGTGTAAAACGTCTTCAGCTCCGTCTTTTCCTTCGAATAGCCTTCTTTGATCCATTCTGCCATTTCATCATCGAGTCAGTTTATATCCACTAAAACATCCTGCAACAAATTTCAAAGGTTTGGTGTAATTGAAACCTGCTCTTCTGCTAACTGATCCCGAACAAAATCAATGCTAGGTCGTATTCCTCAGTTTTGAATATTAAAACTTACCAAAATTTCTATAATGGACACAGTAGAAACTTTGTATCATGCCATTCTTGAGATATCGTATTTGCTGAAACTAGAAGTATTTTTTAAAACGGCTTTTCTGAAGAAATAAATTCGGAAAGAAGATTCCTTTTAATACTTTTAAACACAAAATGTTGCATTTAACGGGACTGTTTTTTTGTTTTTGAAAAGTTGGACTTATAAAGACTCTAATGAAAAAAAGAATTGTGTGTAGCGCAAATCGAGCTCGTACTGTACTAAGTTAAGTTACCGGATTATAAAGGACGAAAGCTGCGCTGTACGTCCTTCTCGAATAGTTGACCTAATAATTTTGGTGCTCTCAAAAACCAGAGGATTTAAAAATCAACTCGTTTTATTTAGAAAGTTTTGAGCACATTTATTTCGATATGGAATATCTAAAGTTATCGATATTTTCCATGAGTTGCAGAGTAATTTTTTATACTTTACTACATCTTATCAACACCCTTATGGCCTTCAGATATGAGCCTGTTCTACTTCCGCTCTTGCCGATCGCTATCGTAATGGATAAAAGAGCTTATGAAACCAATTGTGCCAACTCTCGTGCCGCTCAACGTAACCACCGTGTGCAGTATTTTTAATATGTGACTACAATTGTTATAAAATGTATTTCACCGCAAAATGCCACTTTTCTTCTCATCACACGTTATTTAATTACGAGCTGAAGTTACACGGAAAATTAAATTATCTACTACACTATACATGGGAGAATAAAATTAATGCAAAGTCCTTCGCCCTCACCACAAGAAAAATGTAAATGAAATGATTGCCACCAAAATGCTCTCTAACGTTGTAAATATTTTCGATTGCTAAAAAGCAATAAAAAAATTTCTTAATTTAATTAATTTAATTCTTTAAATTCAATTTTATTGAATTTTCAAGTTTGGAATTCAACTTAAAAAGGAATTATATGAGAAAGGAAGGAGTTGGATGGCTAAAAATCACTAAGGCAGCTACCTTAATATCAACGCAAGCTCAGTGTTGAAAAATATATAAATAATATCAATAAAAAGCGCTAAAATGAAAAAAACGCTTGTTTCCTTAATTACAAATAGGAAAAACATAAAAAGCGTTATTTTTAGTTGCACACGTTTGGTGGCGTTTATTTTTTTGCCGTAATTTTTTCCCCATTTTTATATTATCGGCAGTTTTGAGTCTTACATACCCGTAGTAACAAAGTCCGTGGAGTCCATTCCTGTTCGTTTTCAAATGGATTCCAACTTGTATTTTCATTTATATACTCATCACCAGCAGTTAGATATTAACTGGCATCAAATATTTGTAGGAAAGTGTAACGAGGAAGTAGCACTGAATTCGTTCATCTGATTAAGCAGGGAAGTTGAAAATTATAGCTGCTGACATAATGGTTCCCACAATTCGAAGTTTTTTTTTTAATTCATTCAGTTGCTGTTAAAAACATTAATGAATCAGTTTTTAGCAGTTTTATTTTATAAAGGAAACTTCTTAAATTTCTTTTTGGTAATAATTAATCCTTAAACCAAATCGAAAGTCCTGCCAAAATTTATTTATACGGACGATGACAGAAGATTCGAATGAAAGTAGTGGCATCGCCTACTTGTAATATTTCTATATAAAATTTTTCCAGCAGATTTCATTTCCCATACTTTTGGCATTCTTCTTCAAGGATTATTTCATGCTTCGGCGTTAAAACATGTTTGAATAGAGTACTTCATACAATTTTAAATTTTCTGCTGCTCTGATTTCATGTGAATGCGATGTCATGCAGAAAATTTTGGAAGAATATTTCTAAAGACTGCATTTGATCAAACAGCAATAAATTAAAATGTAATTAAAATTTTTGAAAGCGGAAAGTTCCTGAAAATAACTTTTTCTATTCGTGGAAATATATTTATTTTGTTAAACAGACTTTTCTCGAAATTTCTTTAAAATCAATTAATTATGACAATCTAAATTTATTTTAATTAATAATTACTTTTGTAAAGATATAAATACTTCTGTTTTATTATTTTTATCATTAAGTCGTTTTTGCCTGTTTACAAAATCCTTGAGTTCATTGCTTTCCCACTCAGCCAAGTATTGTTGTTTGTATAATACAATTGCTTTTTGGGCAAAGAAAAAAGCTTTTTGCCAGCGTAGTGTTAAGGACAGGAATATTAGCATGCCTTAATTGGCAGTTAATAAATATTTTAATTTATCATAAACCACCATGAATGGATTTTTATCATCAAAAAACAACAAAAAATAATATTATATAAATATATATTTAAGGTAATTAATTAATACTAATAAAAGTTTGTTTATGTTATTGGACAAATTCAATGAAAATATTATTTTTAAATAAAACTTTTAAGAAAATGCTTGAAATCAATTAAATTTGAAAATAATTTATTATAGTTTTTTAAAGGTATAGCTGAATAAAAATGCTTCTAAAGTGTAAAGGGGCACTTTGAAATGTTTTCAAATCATTATACACACGTATTTGTATGCGTATTTGCTTTGGTGTGTGTATGTATATTTTAATTTTTTAAAATTTAAATTTTTCTTATAAAAAGTTTAATGATTGAAATTCGTAATAGGGCTGATTAATGTGGATTAGGCTTTAGCTAAGAAGTCAATAAAAATAATGATTAGATTATTAATTATTTATTGAACATTTTTTTACACGAGTTAGTACTCCGTTGTCTGAATGAAACCAAAACCGTTCGCCGGAACAGGTCATTCTAACCATGCCTGTTAGATGTAAAACGAGAACCAGCATTATTTCATTCTATTTATAGCTACCCTCGTATTTTATAGCAGTATGTTTTCCACCTGAATATCATCATTATCATGTAATTTATTTTTTTTTAATATGCATTGCAAAGTTAATGGATGTCCTTACTTTAATCCTTTAATATTTTTATTATACACACTTTTCTTTACTGACTCAGTACGATAATTAAGAAAAATTCCAAGTTGGAAAAAGCAATAATAATTCTCATATAAACAATTTGTTTATATTTCAAAATTTTTCTTCACAATCCAAACTAGTGAAATCAGATATTCCAGGAATAGGAATAGGAATCCTGTGAGTCTTTCATTATACGAAATATTTCATTTGAATCATCAATATTTAAAAGAATTTTTTCTTACTTTTAATTTAAACACCGACGATGTTTTTTTCTGTATGTTTCAGTTATTCTCTATTTGAAAAACAATAGAATTTTGAATAAATTTTTTTATATAAATAAAATATAAATTTAAGTAAAACAGAATTTTATGAAAACGATTATAAATTTAATGGCAATTTAAATAATTAATCTGCTTTAATTAAGAGATTATTTATAATGCAAGCAAATAAATAATAAATGGCATTAAGCAAATATTAAATATTGTGCACGTTATTATGTTTTACAGCTTCAAACCGTGGTATTTAGAGGAATGTTCCTCCACTTTGGCTACCACCTACAGTTCTGGTACTCCTGGCCATGACAAGAGTGTAGCTACTGTTGATATGGATGGGCGTCTAAGGCCTGACCATATATGTACTGCTGAACATACAGGCACGTCTGCCTCGGCTCCCTTAGCGGCAGGCATTTGCGCCTTAGCTCTGGAGGCCAATCCCAATCTGTCATGGCGCGATATGCAATATCTGGTAGTTTACACGTCAAGGCCTTCGCCATTGGAGAAGGAATCGGGCTGGATGTTGAATGGTGTCAAACGTAAATACAGTCACAAATTTGGGTATGGTCTAATGGATGCAGGAGCCATGGTTTCATTAGCCGAACAATGGTCCACAGTGCCTCCCCAACATATTTGTAAATCGAGGGAAAATAATGAAGATAGCAAAATTGACGGCAGTTATGGCTATTCACTGCTTACTCACATGGATGTTAATGGTTGTGCGGGAACTATAAATGAAGTGCGATACTTGGAACACGTTCAGTGTCGCATTACTTTGAGATTTTTCCCTCGCGGCAATCTTCGTATACTGCTAACATCGCCCATGGGCACCACCAGTACTTTGTTGTTTGAACGGCCTAGAGATGTTTCTAAGTCCAACTTTGAGGACTGGCCATTTTTGAGTGTTCATTTTTGGGGTGAAAAAGCAGAAGGTAGATGGACGCTGCAAGTTATAAATGGTGGACGTAGACGCGTTAGTCAACAGGGTGTTCTAACAAAGTGGCAATTGATATTCTATGGAACTTCCAACCAGCCCATGCGCTTGAAAAGTGATTTAGTCTCTCAACAAGTTTACACTTATCCCACAGAGTCGGATCTGAATCAACCTTTAAGTGTTGATCAGTTTAGCAGTTTCCTTAACTTTCAAAACCTCTATACAGGAGCTGGTTCCAATCCTGAGCAGGCCGTCACAACAGTCGACGGCCATAATATACCCACACCACAACGACAAAACGTTATGGCGGATTCAAATACCAAATTGGTGTTGCACAACTGTGATCCCGAATGCGACTCGCAAGGCTGCTACGGGCGAGGACCAACTCAATGCGTGGCCTGTAAGCACTATCGTTTGGACAAGTAAGTAGAACTTTCAACTGTTAATTTACTTTGAGGCATTCTTTTGAAATTTGCATATTTCCGAGTCAAATCTTTTCTGAAGCCTTTTGGAATATATAAATATTTACTATTGAAATAGTTCTTTATATAACTATATATTTCTTCAGAAAGCTTTTTTTTCAGAATAGAAGAAATAGATGAAATTGAAAAACGTAATGCCAACTGAAATGAATCTATTTTAATATGATGAGTATCATCAGCAATAAAAGAGATTTTTCTTTATATCTAGCAAAATATATTTTACGTTATCTTTAATTATCGAAATTTGTTTTATATCCTTCTAGTACGTGTGTTAGCCGTTGTCCACCACGATCGTTCCCAAATCAAGGCGGCGTTTGCTGGCCCTGCCATGAATCTTGCGAAACTTGTGCTGGTGCTGGGCAAGACAGTTGCTTAACTTGTGCACCTGCCCACTTGCATGTAACCGACTTGGCTGTTTGCTTACAAGTTTGTCCTGAAGGATACTATGAAAGTAAGTTGACAAAAATTACGACACAAAATTCTTTAAAAGTATTTTTGCCTGTGTTGCCACCCTAAATATGGTTTATCATTTGTGCGTTGTAGATTATGATAATAAAACTTGTGTCGCATGTGAAGAAAATTGTGGATCGTGTCAAGATCGGCCAGATTATTGTACATCCTGTGCGCATCATTTGGTAATGCATGAAAATAAATGCTTCTCATCGTGTCCTTTAAACACTTATGAAACGGAAGAGTACAAGTAAGTTTTTATTTTATAATTATATAAATTTATATACCTCTGCGGTAGAAACGAATACTCAAATATGGTTCTCCCAATACAAGACTCTACTTTGATATATAAAAACTTTTAGAACTTTCAGCGAAATTTTTAGAGAATTATTTATTTAATTTAATAATATATGAATGGAAAAAACTTGAGAAAAATGGCGGCTGGTGTTAAGATTATAAGACCTCGATAGCCACTGCTGATCACCAATTCAAAAAATTACATGTTCAGCAAAATGTTCATACGAGCAATATCATCCTGAATCTAGGACCTCCGTATAAAGTCGTTAGTAAATGTCCTGCAGCGCAACCTATTCAGTTTGTAGGAGGTAATTCCAAAGAACACAGAAAAGCGTAGCGAACATTTAAATATCGATATTAAACAGCAATTAAAAACACGACTTTGATTATGGTTGGTTGGGGTAACTTTATCTATTGACCGAACCTCAGCCTCAAATCTTTTGTTGTTTATGTAAAAGAGGGTGTGAGGCTGTTTGTAGCATCCAACATTTGAATAGATTTAAGACCATCTAGAAAACTCAGTTCAAATGCCTTCCTAAATAAATTTAACCGTACTGACTTAATTAAATTAAAAACACAAATTTCCGGATGTTCCTGGAATTAAAACTCATTCACAAAAAACACTTTGGCACTTTGCTAGTGTACATCACCCAGCTTCCCTGACCAACCAATGAAAATAATTTCGAAGTTTTTTATATAAAATTTAATATTCTGCCGTTTTAATAATGAAATGTAAAAAAAAAATATTGGAAATTTATTGAACTTCCGGAATGTGAATTTTTTTCGCAAGAAATATTATGCATTTATATTATGCAATATAATATTAAAACGATTGTTTAATAAAATTAATAGATCAAAAAAAGCTTTTAATACTTAAAAACATGAAAAATTAATTTTTTTTAAACCTCAAATTTATAATTTACTCAAACCTCTTCTAAGGCCTCACTTGGCAACGAATTGATTGGCACTTGTCTGCAATAATTTGGAAATCTTGGAAGTTTTGGTTTAAAATTGTATTTCCTCTCTTTTTTCTCTTCAGAAAAAGTCTTTAGAATAAACTGTGTGAATAATACTGGTGGAATGCAGTTTGTTGTAGGGTGGTGGACACATTGATTTAAAGTTAGCAGTATCGATTACTTAGGATATTAGTTGTATTAACCTATTTTGTCCATCAGTTAGAAGGACTTGCCAATAGTCTTTGCAATACTCTCTATTATTATTATTATTTTTTTTTTTTTTTCAATTAAGTGAAGGGATATATTTTTCCTTTGAGCGGAAACTACATTTAATTTGAATATAAAACCCAATTATAATTCCTGATAAATTTAGTTAATTACAAAAAAATTCACCAACGATTCCTTTTGAACGAGCAAAAAAAAAATTCCATTAATCGGTTAATAATAGTTTTTGCCACAGATTTTTCTTTGCGATAAGTCAGAAAGAACAAAAATTGTTCTATATTTTATATATATTTATATTTTACCTTGACACTTTTCAACAACTCAACACTCACAAAACATATAAAATATGTTGAAGGCTTCTGATGTCTGTAGGCGTATTAAATTATTTTTAAATCAACACTCTCATCCCCACGTAAGCATGTGCATACTTATAACGGCTGGTTTAAGTAATACGAGGACAACAAGTACCTCATTAGTGCTGGTAAAAAAAAAACATTGTTTCCTTCTTCTAATCATTATATTTACAACTATAACATGTTTATTTTATCTGCTACACATAGAAATAACTAGAGCAACAACTTATTGCTTGAACCACCTCTTTTGTACTATACAGCGTTTTCTCCACTAGCACACATCCTTGCAACTCTTTATAATTACTTTAATTTGTATGCTGTTAAGTTAAAATAGACGGCACTGGCTCATGTCTGTGCAGAAATTCGCCGTTACGAACTGCATTTTTCCACTGAAAAACGATATTTTAACTATTGAAAATTATATGATGTTCCCCCGTCAATGCTTTCATATGTTCTTATTTTAATTATACATGTGTATTTCGCTTCTAGATGTGAGGCATACCCGGCATATTCATAAACTCATACTTACATACGGATACGTAATTGATACACAGAAACACAGATAGACATGACACACATACATATAATGAAATACGGTGCATATAATGAAATAGGTTAAGTCGTTTCAAGTGGTTTCTTGTGGAAAAGTGTTGATGTCATTCTTTAAAATTTACTCCCAAAGTGTAATTTAATAATATCGAGTTTTATTGTACCGTCTATCCCTTAAGCTTCCGGTAAACTTATTCAGGTGTTCTGTAAAATAATTCAGATGTAATCAAAAAAAAAAAAAAATATTAACAGTTTACTCAGAATTTAACCAACAATAGACTCTCAGTAAACTTATTTTTTTAATAATTATTTTTATCATACTTTAATGTAAACGTATGCATACGTTAAAGTATTTATTAAAGTAATACGAAGTTTATGCCCCTATTATGGTTGACAACAGTTGTAAATTTGATGTATTTTTGAAATTGCGATTATGGTTTACAACAGCTGTTTTTAAGTGTTGTCAGTTCTGTCAAAAATTTACAACAGCTCTGTAGGTGATGTGTCGTTAAAAAAAGAATTCCTTCTCAATATAATTCACTGTAAGAAGAGAAAATTGTTTCTGAAATTATTCATTGACAAATTTTTCTGCTTAATATTTATTTTCTATAACTTTTATTTTAGTGAATGTTTTTTTTTATTTATTTTAAAGATTTTTTTATTTTCATATTATTGAGTATTTTTCCAAAAATCTAAAAAAATTGTTGGTCCTTTATTTTTAGTAAAAATATATTTTAAATATTTGAAAACATAAAATAAACATACAAGAGCAATAAAAATGCCAATTTTTCATTCAAAAATACACAAACGGACGATTTTAAAGTGTGACTGTTTTTGCCCAAAAATGCAAAGTGTACCCCCTTATCTAAAAATTGAGTATTTTTCCAAAAATCGAAAAAAATTGTTGGTCCTTTATTTTTAGTAAAAATATATTTTAAATATTTGAAAACATAAAATAAACATACAAGAGCAATAAAAATGCCAATTTTTCATTCAAAAATACACAAACGGACGATTTTAAAGTGTGACTGTTTTTGCCCAAAAATGCAAAGTGTACCCCCTTATCTAAAAATTGAGTATTTTTCCAAAAATCGAAAAAAATTGTTTGTCCTTTATTTTTAGTAAAAATATATTTTAAATATTTGAAAACCTAAAATAAACATACAAGAGCAATAAAAATGCCAATTTTTCATTCAAAAATACACAAACGGACATACACAACATCTAGATGTTGTAAACCATAATCAGAAAAAGTATAAGTGTCGTGTTGTCTACTCTACAACACAACATTTAGATGTTGCGAACCATAATAGGGGCATAATTAATTTCAAATTATTTTTTCTTTGTATGGTTCTGCCATTTTCTGAAATTTTTCTACCGTGCATTAATTACAATTTTCAATTATTTCATCACTTATCCACCGATTGGATGGATCTTGTATTATTCTTCTTGATTGATTCTTTTCATATGTAAAATCATTCCAATCTGTATTTGTTCTCATTTTATTCACTTTAGAGTTCACTTATTTTTCCGCCACACTGTTCTTTAATTATTTATCTTCACTGTATTATTTCTTTTTTAATAAGCAAAAAAGAAAAAAAGGTCTGATGTTGTAGCTGTGATTATTGTCTTGTATTCAACCTTATAAATGTATGAGAGGTACAAGTCCTTCTTGGTTCATATATACTCTCTCTTACTCTCAATACGAACTCTTACAAACTAATTGTAACATCACCAACAATAACGTCTCTTGCTTATATTTTTTTGGTTTTTTCTATTGCGTGATCCAACTCTGCTATACAGTGTAATAAAAAAAAACTTTTGTGAAGAGGAGGTCCTGTAAATAGTGAAGAGAAATTTCTCATTAGTAACTTTTATTTTTGCTGACGCGATATGATTAAGTTTTGAAGAGATATCACAAAAGGTTATATTCTCTTAATATAGATTGTAGTCATTGTGGCGAGAACTTGTAAAACTGAAATTGTTAAAGACTACAGATGACTAAATCTTCAAGTCCTTTTAGGAAATCGCTACAAACACGTCAATCTACTATTACAAAATGTATAACTTATTAACTATACTTTCAAGTAAATAAAAGAATTTAATTTTTTTTAACAAATTTAAACTTTCAGCAGTTTGCCTTTTAAGCTTAAAGCAGTCTTTTTTGTAGGGAATACCTTCTAAGGTATCGTTTTATAACGATTACGAACTTTGATTTTATTTTGATTATTTATTTGATTATTTATTTATATCCTTTCGCAATTTGCCAAGTAGTATGGTAAAATCATTATATTGCGAATAACATTTGTTAATATAGGCAAAACCAAACTTGATCAAATCTTTTCACTTCGGCTATTCTGTAAAGTTTGTTACATCCTTTGCAGTAATCAATACAATCAATACGTTTGCTATTGTGCAGGCTGAAATTGAAAACCAATTATAAACCTTTTTTTTTTTTTTTTTTTGTTATTATTATTCTTTCCTTGAAATGCTTTAGCGAAAAAGCTAAAGTCATAGAATTTAATGCAAAACATATTCTTTCAATATTTCAATTTCCCATTAATTAAATATCCTGCAAATGTTAAGTTTATTTTGTTCTTCATTAAGCTTGTCTATTTATTTATTATTAGCTTAAAGAGGGATATCAATATTATCAAATGCATTAACACATAATTAAATTTATGCTGACATGAATATTAATTGACTGATTTTTATTTTTTTTTTAATGCATTTTAAATATATTGATTTTAAAATCTACAATTAAGTAATAAAATTTTAAAATGCTTAATTAAGAATATTTTACCAAACTCATTACAAAATTTAAAAAAGTAAAGTTGTACATTAATTGTTTAACAATTACAAATAAGGAAATGAAAAATGAATTGAAATAAAAATATTTAATATTATTGGTAACATCTTTTTTGTATTCTGAAAATTCAATACTTGATATTTATGACTTACCAATGATTACCTTTAAAGTGGAAAAACTGTGAATTTCAGTTGTAATGAAATGTTGACTTGCCCTGAAGTGGAAAATGCAATCGTGATATTCATGTGAAAGGTTTCCCCTTTAAAATCAATATATAAGGATAAATCCGATTTTAGTTTAAAAAAAAAAATTACAAATTTTTAATTTTGAATTAAAAAAAAAATATTTAGACGAGGAGGAGTAAAAGGGGCTTACCAGATGGATCTAAATCCTTGAAGTTACGGTATATATTGCTAACTACTACAAGTAAATTTTACTTAAGTCTTTAGAAGAGCTTTATAAATCGCTCTCAGAAAACTACTGTGCTTTGTCTGTTGAGAGGGGATAACAAAAAAATGGAGCGGGCAGAGATTGCGTGGATGATATGGTAAAGTCAACCTTCTGCGAAATGCAGTTACAATTTCTAGATGTTTCAGGGAAAAGCTTTTGCAACAAGTGGAAAAGTTATGCTACTAGGGTGGCTGACGAAGAGTAATATCTAAGATTTGGAACAACTGCCATTATTGCCCAATCGCCATCAATATTCCGTGCAACAGAGCCATACCAGATGAAGGTATGCTCCTCTTCTTGAAAACTTGTTATTTATGCCGCCACTTTTATTAAAAATTAATTATATTTCAAATCAATGAATACCTTTATCGCTCTGCCTTTAAGACATCCTCTTTAATCTACATTTCATTAATTTATGTCTTTAATAATTAAAAATTTAAAATTTTTTTTTCAACCAACTGCAACAGTAAATCTTTCCGTTTGCTCGAAGGAAAACACAGAGTGTCTGGGCAGGAATCAAGCCTGCGACTTCCAGTTTAGTAGGCTGTTCATTATGTTTTCATTGCCATCTATGCGGACAACTAACTAGTACTTTTAAATTGAAGTTATTGCGAAATATTCTTAACTTTAAAGCTTTAAAAACTATGCGCTAGAAAATAAATAATATTTATAATAATATTTATTCATCCTTTATAAATGATTGGTTGTAACCCTTAAGCAAAGTTGTTAACCCTTCAGAACTTAATTTATAAGCTCAATAAATTTAATAAATCTTGTAAGAAATTGAAAGGTATTCAAGGATTATACTAATTTTTATAAGATTTTTTATGGTTTTTCATTCCATTGAAAGCATACTTTGTATGTCTGTTTATCAGTTCTGGTTAAAAATGGTGATGTGACCTCACACATTTATAAATTTGTGAAGGTAAAGTATACTTGACCTTTCCTTTATGCGTCAATATCAAGCACTTTAGTCTCATGGTCAAATTCATTCCCTCAAAGAGGTAAAAAGGCGAAATAAAATTGAGAATCCTTAGATTTGCGTATAATTTTTTTTCTTTCTTTTTTTAACTAAAACAATAAATATTCTATACAATCTACAGAGTAGGAAAAGCCTCAAAGAAATTCTATAATTTTTCTATATATTAAAAGCTTTGCAAAATCATAAAACAAAGAAAGAAAACGTTTAAGGCTTCTTTTTTTATATTTTGTTCATTGTTGGATTTTCTTTTGCTTCTTGTTGTGAATTAAAGCAGTTTTATGAGTTTTCATTTTATACCAGCAATTGTAAAGGACGATTTTTTTCTTTGTTAAATGACAGATTTTTAAGGAGAAATACATTTTTTTGAGTGAGAGTTTAAGTAACCGTCGTATTTTTGAATTTTGAAGGTAATTAGAAAAGCATTGAAAGACCACAATTGAATTTTGAATAAAAACTGAAAAGAAATAGCAGATGGCCGAAGGCACAAATAGCCACTTCAATCTTGGAGTTTTACACAATTTTAAAATCGAAGAAGCATCCTGCGATATACTCGTACAACCTGTTCATACAGGTATATCCTGCGATATACTCGTATGACCTGTATGAACCTCCACTTCAATCTTGGAGTTTTACACAATTTTAAAATCGAAGAAGCATCCTGCGATATACTCGTACAACCTGTATGAACCTCCACTTCAATCTTGGAGTTTTACATAATTTTAAAATCGAAGAAGCATCCTGCGATATACTCGTACAACCTGTTCATACAGGTATATCCTGCGATATACTCGTACAATCTATATGAACCTCCACTTCAATTTTGGAGTTTTACATAATTTTAAAATCGAAGAAGCATCCTGCGATATACTCGTACTAACTGCATAGTTCTTGAATACATACTTTGTTGTCTTTTTTTAAAGAAAACCACAATCATTGCGTTTTTTGTCGCTCGCGAATGTCTGCATAAAAGATGATACCGTCTTAATGCTCCTACAGATTATCGTTCCTGTCGCATTCCATAACTTGTGTTTATTGAAGGACGCAATGCTATGTAGAAACATATTTCCCGATCATCATTCTTTTTCCAATACGATCACGAATTGAATATTCTTAAGCATACTGAGTCACATGGAGGCACACGTTTTCAATGTTTAAAATTTTTTTTTTAAATGCCTTCGTTCTTCTGCACAGTGATCATTAGCAATTTTCCGAGTAGTCGTTCCACTAGAAAACTTTATGCTCGTTTTTTCTCTGGTACTGAAACTGCTTTCTATATTACGTCGCGGAGGACCCGAACATTGTCCTATAAAGAATCACAAGCTTTTATTGGCCCACTTCTGGACCCGTCATGCTAGGCTGGTAAAGCACCGTGGTATCATCACCATGGTACTTCACCATGGTGTTCCAGTTGCTTACACACTCCAAAATTTTGGTGACAATGTCGCTCATGCTACCCTTGAGAGTGCTTCCTTAGATGTTCCACCTAATGCAGTTGAAGTATCTGTGTTCCGCAATGTCTTTCAACTCCTCGCCTTCTCCATACGGCACATCTACTTCCGGAAGTATCCATGGCCCGAGAGAAATTGGTTCAGAAATTGGATTGTTTTCATCCGACCTTCCATATTACCTATTGTTTCTAAAGTCAGTCTACTCTGCCATTATCGGATGGTTTGGAATCTCAGCTCTGTAGGTATCGTGGGATCCCTATAATCCATTTAATAGTTTTTAATCATAAGCAACTCTGTTATGGCCTCCATCAATTTTGAGAGCAATAATGATAAACTTTTTATATCAAAAATTAGTCAAATTCTTTCGATACTTGAAGTTTTAAAGTTTAACACAATATGGACGAATCTCTTTTCAATCTATCAGAAGGCAAAAGTTGGAGAGGACGGAGTACTAAAATTCTGTTTTACATCAAATTGAATTAAAGTTAATTTTTTTTTTATAATAATTTTTATAAAAAGAAAAGCACATGAAAGTCTTGCAATCTTTCTAACAAATCATATGCCCATATCACGGTCCGTGATGTGGAATTATTCACGGTCCGTGATGTGGAATTATTCACTTTAGGATATATTTCCATAGATCTGAAAAGGTTCATTCTAAATTGAATTTTAAGATCTACTAATGAATGATTCCCTCTTCCTGGTGCTTATATGTGCAAGAGGTTACAATTGACCACACCATTCCTCTGCATTACTTTGTCTATCCAAGTATTCAAGTAAAGTTAATCGAAGATTTGTAATCTCTAATTGGAAAAGCAGTAATTATTTGCCTTTGAATCAACATCATAAAAATTATTTTTAAGGCAATTCCTGCTGAGTTGATTATTTAATAGGAGGTTTAAGTACAATATTAATGCTGATTGATTTCGAAAATAATGAAATACATTTTTTTTGAGACATTTTCTTCAAGAGCTTTTTACCCACAAGCAATTATTTACGTAATTCCATAAAAAAATGTATATTGTTGGGAAGAACGTTGAATGCTAAAAGAATTATTTATTCAACACATTTTTATTCTATTTCGTTTGCATGAAGACACATTCAATTTCATTCAAATGATTGTGTTTCTGTGGAATTTTTCCTTCCAACTTATTATTCCTTATTAATAAAGAACAATTTCTGCTTGAACATTCTATCGTTTTTCGATCCTGTGTCTGTAAGGATACTTTATTAGTTTTGGTCAATAAAATCATCTGACATGATTTGCTTACTTTAAAAAGCAAACCATAAAATCGGTAGAATGATGGGCCTGAATACATGCGAAAAATCGCTACACTCAAAAATTATTACGCTCTTACTTTCCAACATATTAAACTTGCAGGCATAATAGGTAATGTAGGTAAGTAAGTATATTGTTGTATAGTAAATATAATCTAAATAAAATAAAAAAAAAATAATCTTTATGTAGCTTTAGGATAATTATTTTCCGATTATCTGCGATGAGCTCATATCTGAAACTAATATCATTAATCAGTCATATCTGAAACTAATAAGGACATTTTAAGGGTATTCAATGGCTTAATTCCTAAAAGGGGTCAATTTATTCCCAATGCTACTGACAGAAAAAATCTTCTGTGGAAAAATGCAAACAAAGAAAAAAAAATTAAGCAAAGATTAAAATTATATCTCATTGTAATCCTTTTATTACTTCAATAGTGTGTAATCCTTGAAATGCTCTTTCTCGTGAAGCATCACGCCATCAATTTATTACGGTTAAAATGTTAAAAATATTGCCATGTAATGCAAATTCAACGAAACTACGTTTCCTCTTAATTTTAAAACAAGAATTTGTTTAATTATTCTGAAAAAATAATTATTCTGAAAAAGTTGCAAAATATGAATATGAAAAACTCCACCAAATTTTTTTTTCAGTGTATCTGTAGAATAAAAGGCACCTTTTTACGCATATTGATGAATACTGTCTACGCTGATTTATTATTATTTAGTAAAACAAAAGATTCTGTTTTTCTGTATTGAAAGGCAAACAATTTTGGGAAAATATAAATTGTAGAGGGTTTGCCATTCAGTGCCGTACAAAACCCCAATAGCCCACAACTGCCCAAATTAATCAATTAAAAAGTACCTGAGAGTACCATAAATACGAAAAAGCAAAATATGTAATTGACTATCGATTTAATTATAATATCGATTTTAATCCTAATTGGAAAATGTGTAGAGGGAATTCGTATTATTTTAATACAATAAAAGACTTGAAGGAAAAACTTTCTTGAATAAAAGAAATATTTACGCAAGAAATGTGTGCATTCTTTCCAAGTTAGTAAAATAATTTCAAAGAATTGATATTGGGGCTTAGCGTTGCTTAGGGATCTCAAATGAGAATTATATTAAATGTTTTCTTGACAAGGGTTTGTCGTATATAAAGGGTTATCCTGTAGGGATATGCATATTTAGTTTGTTCATATTCTCCAATAGGCGTTTGACAGATACTAAATTGATAACAAAAATAGTGTTCTCTGATGAAGCACATATTTGGCGAAATGGATTTGTTAATAAGCAAAATTTGGGCATGTGGGACAAAAGTAATCCATTTCATTGATGAGAAGAGACTGTCTGTTGGGCTCTTTATAATGATGGTCTCGTCCACCCCAAAGTCTATCATGAGCGAAAGAGGAAACAAAGTTACCCTGCATGGGGTTCGGTAAAGGTAGATTTTTAACGATTTTTTTTCTGCCAAAAATGACAAGTTCTTTCAATAAGACAATACAATCTAGTACTGGGTGGAAAAATCTACAATTCATTAGTTTCACCTTTCGGACCAGTGAGTTGTCTAGCAACATCTGGTGATCTATAGGGTTATACGAAATTAGTGCATTTGGTTTTGTAAAACAATTAAAATAAATGAAAATAAAAATTGCAGGCTTTTTTATACGACCAACTACTGTGCAATGTCTTACGAAGCAGGAGGAGAGGCAGTGAAATTTTTGTTTCCCATTTCCATTTCTTCACTTGTTATTGCAGTTTGCTGAGCTAGTAGTAGCAATATAACTCACAACTTCGCCATTTATATCTGACAAAATTTAATATTCTAACATATAGCCAGAAGTATACATACACGCCTACACAAACATATACAGTGTGTATAATTTGGCAAGAGGCGTTAGTTAAAATTATACATTCCCCTCTTGGTGTAATGAAAATTTAAAAAAAAAACAACAAATTTTTTCAATATTATTTGTGGTTTTAATGTAAATAGTACAGACGTAATATCCTTTCAACGTCCTGGAGCAGTCAGTTACTTGTTAAGTAACACGAAATCAATGCATTCGTATTATTAGCAAATTGACACTTGAAATATTTACGACATTTCTGCCGTGCGAGCATTACAAATCAGTTGTACACTGCGGATGGCGAGATGTGATTTATGCCAGCACTTTCTATTGTCTGCCACTAATCAAATAGGAAATTAAATATTCAATATCATATTCTGTGCACACAAGTTATGAAATACTAAAACTATGTTAGCTGGTACAAAATGCCATTTAATCAGAATATTTTGTGTAATGAATTGAATCCTTCAATAATGCGCTGCTTCATTGTGTGAGCTACGAAATATTTCCTCCTGCTTGTCCTCAAACATCGAAAGAATGTTTCGTTCACACAATTTAATCGTATATTGGAAGCAATTAAGGTTTTTAGATTGTTTGTATTGCTACATTTTTCTTTAAATATTTATTATTTTTATTTATCTGATATAAGCTGGGGATAATTCCAATTTGAATATAGAAAATCAGGGTTTATTCTGAGACAGGCTCCAACGGGGTCTCAATTGCTTAGATTTAACGATGAGTCTTTTCAGTGTATTTGGTTTTTATTTATTCACAGAGACTTGATTTAATTTCTCCTGGCCAATGTAGGGGAAATGTAGCCTGCACATACACAAACACTATCAGCTGTCAATAAGAAATAATGTGAGTTCATTTCTTTGGAAAAGCTTTTCTTATGAAAAGATTTAATGTTTTTTGTTTTTTGGTGAAGAGAGTTTCCAATTTTTTTGCTTTTTAAATTCATTGCTTGTGATGGTTACTCAGAAGTGCCAATACCGTGGCGTTTACATGGAATATATAAAAAATCGGTATATAAAAATCAGTGTCCAATTAAGAAATTTAAAACTCGGTTCATACGGCCAAAGAAATTTTTATTTATCCTGAATGTGTTGTAAGTAGTTTCTAAATATCCCAACATCGATTCAGACTTCAAGTTGCTAAAAGAATATCAAGCCTTCTGCTCTTGACAAAATTTTAAAATCTTTTCCTTTTTATAAAAATTTGTAATTCTTTTGAGTATTTAAAACCTATTGAATGTATTCCGATAATTTGGCTTGAAGGAAATTTAAGCTGACAGCATTAGACAACTAAGCGCTTTTTTCCATATTAGCACTTTTTCTTCATAAAGCCTTTTATATGGTTTTTAATGCTGAACTTGGTTTATATTACTTTTTCTAGTTGATGGGCCAAAGAGTTCGTTTACTTTTCTAGTTTACTGTGTGTTCTGTATATAGTGTACTTATAGCTTTGCTCATAAGTATGGATGCCTCCATAGGCGAAGGTATAATAAACAGCTTACTAACCAGAAAGAAACAGGTTTCATTCCTGGACGCACCATAGTTGTTTTTCTGCAAAGGAGCCGAAAAATATGTTAGCTTAGATATCCTTGAAGCATTGAGAAATGTTTGATATTTAAAATTTAATATTTTATTATCTTAGCAAATCAAAAATATCATGTCTCACTTTGTTTGTCTATTAATATCCTTAAATTGTACTTCAGTGATATACTTCAGTGTACCTTTGAGACATAAAAAGAAATGTCATATGATATCTTGCCATAAATAATTTTACGAATTGCTTTTTGCCTCTAAATTATGTAGTTTTGAATGTTTGAAAATCTCTGAAACAAAAGAGAATTGTATACATTTGCCAACAACACTTGGCAAATATTTGACAAGCTAAGCACAACCACTTTTAGTTTCATTTGAATGAGACAAAGTTGTAAAAGACAATTTTTGTGGTTACGCTTAATTACTCAAATATTTGCAAATATGACTGCTATCAGTTAGTATCAATAGAAACGTGTCTGGTGCGAAAATAGAAACTCTTAGAGGTTCTGATCAAAAATATAAATATTTTATAGTGTGCCTTTCTACTCGTAAATGCCTTTAATGTGCCGTTTTAATAAATAATTAAATTAATTAACTAAAAATTACAAATTTTTCATCTATTTCTGTATTATATTTGTAGCTCTATTTTAAATATAATTTTACATTTTATTTCTGATTTTATTTTAGCTGCGCTTCGTGTCATTCATCTTGCAGCACTTGTAATGGTTCCGCTGAATCACAATGTATTACTTGTCGTTCCGGTCGTTATGCCTTTGATGGCAAATGCTTGACTATATGTCCAGACGGCTACTATGCTGATAAAAAACGTCAAGAATGTGTAGCTTGTCCGACGGGTTGCGCCACATGTACAACTAATGGCTTTTGTCTAACGTGCCACCAAAACTGGACACGCAACAATAAAAGCAAATGCATTATCACCGGCAGTGAAAATTGTGAAGAATGTGAGTACGAATGTGAACTTTGGAATAGTTTTGATAAAAACCTATATTTCTCCTCTATAATTTTCAACACATACTTTTTACGAATTAAGGGGGTCCCAATTTTAGAAAAAAAAAACGATTTTGTTGCAAAGATGCTTAAATTTGCAAATAAAGCTTAAGGCTTTTTGGAAATACTTGTGGCCGGAAGCAAATTAAATAACTGAAAATTATTGTAATAATAAATTCTGTCTGCTCTATTGTGGCAGCCAACTGGCAATTTCCTAAAGAGAGTGAATTTTGAATGTCCTTTTTTTTTGTTTTTTTTTTCTATTCAAGATACGAGCACCAGCAAAACATCACGCAACTATGTAGACATACGTGTCGTGGGATATGAACTTCATAATGATTACTGTGCGGGGGCCAAGGTGTCAGAGCCTTGTACAAAAGATACTTTGATTTGATTTATTTGAATGTACTCGTGTGCACGTATGTGCATGAGTTATCTCAAATGTGCGTGCTTGTTTTCATTTATTTGTGTTAGTTGAAAACTCGCAAATTAAATTGCGGTTGAAAAGACAAAATCATACATCAATCATGTGGAAATTTTCATTGCAATATAATCACTGGAGCATTAAAACCAAATTATACGTTCAAGCAAATGAATGATAATTTCGATTGAAGTGTTATTATAAACTAGGAAGAGAACTGCAAAGTAAAAGTAGTATAACTACTTTAATAGATTAACATATACTATATATAGTTTCTGAGTACGCATACTTTGATTTATGTTTTATTTTTGTTTTTATTTCTTTCATTAAGCAAATATTAAATTTAATGTTTCAATATAAAATAATATTGATAATAATATTAATTAGTAAAAAAAAGCTTAAAAATATTTATTGGCTTGAATAATCGCAAATACATAAAAAATATCCTCCAAGACGAACATAAAGCGTACAAATTCATAAAAAACTTTAGTTTTGGGTATAAAAATATATAAAGAGGCCTTACCGAATTTTAGCTTAAAAAAAGTCCAAAAAGAAATCAGTGATGAAGCAATCACTTCCAGAAACTGTCAGTAGCCATTTAGTAAATTTTCTATTCTTTCTTAATAATCAATCAGTATTTGACACTGACAGATCATTAGCAGTAGCAGGAGTGCTTAGCTTCTTGTATTGAAATCGCCTAGATTCTTTTTAAATATTTATTCTGCATAATCTATAGCATTTTAAGTCTCTTAGCGATTTACAGTATTACACAAAATTTATGTTACATTTCAGGAAATATTTCTTCACTCTAAAAAAATGTTTGCCAAAAAGAAAAAATAACAAAATGGTTTAAGAGATTTGAATCTTAAGTGCAAGTAAATTTTCTCTTAGTTCAAAAATATCGGTTCAGAAAATTATTTACAACTGATGACTTTATAATTTCTGGATACTCTGCAAATATTTTTTTTTCAGTTGGTTTTAATTCAAGACATTTTTCATTATCAATAAATGTTTGTATGCTCTTAAAGTAACATAGCCAGCAGATGGTTGGTTGGGATCCTTCCCTCTACATTGCATGATTGATGTTTTGAATCTCCTTTCAAAATCGTACGATTTTAATAAATTAAAATTGAAACATAATGAACTGCAATTCATAAAAAAAAATTGTTCACTTCAGGACATTCAGGATATGGAAAAGAAAAATTAGCAATGTTCAGAAAATTTCAGATTTTGAATAAAACATATTATTCAATATTATTAAATATTAATGAAATATTATTGAAATATTGTTTGAAAATTGTTTTTACAAAAATGCTTTAAATTAAGCAAATTTTCTGTAATTTTAAGTTAATACTTTCTTAAATGAAGGAATTATCCTTGCCTAGCGGGAGACCTTAAAAAAATAAATTCGTATGAATGTATTTTGTGGCAAATACATTTCAGAAGCAAACATACAGTTTTAATTGAATGTGTGCGAAAATAATAAATGATTATTTAAAAAATAAAACTTTAAAACTTTGCAAAAAATTTCCAAGGACACTTCGAAATGTTATAAAGAATTCTTGACTGAAAAATCTACTTACAGTGAAGTACAGTACAATCTTATCGTTAGACCACAAAACGTACTTCAATGACTTAATAATGTGTTTGCTGGGTTTGAGACGCATTCATATAATGATATCAGTAAATAATGTATTCGAAATTTTGTGAGCGAAATTGTATGAGAGCGACTGGTGATGACACCAGCCGCCATCAGAGAGTTTGCTTGTACATGCTGCGTATTCTATATAATTTATTTATTTATTTACTTAATATTTCAATTATATGTATATAATTTTAATATGTGTAGATGCACTGGCTGCTCATGGAATCGCCTAACATAATTTATATATTTTTTAATTTTAATCGTCTTTCGAATGCAAGCAATGTAAAAACCTAATAAAACTATTTTCTGGCCCCAGAGTAAACATTCGGAAGAGTTTTTGATCATTTTACTTAATTTCTGAGAAATTTTAAAATAATTTACCAACAAGTTGTATGACAAATTGAAACGAAATTTACGTCCAATTTAAGAATAAAGCTGAAGTGCATAATTTCACCGCATGTGTGAACGGGTTACCACTTTGTTACCAATAATTGTGTAGTTTGTAAAAGCAATTTGTTCTGCTTTTCCTTAAATAAACTATTAATATAAAGATTTTTCATAATATCTATATATTTTATATATTTATAAATAAAATTTAAGATCTATTTACACTTTAAGTGGGTTTTGGATTCAAAATATGAGAATCCTTTCATTTATTTGTAAATGCAATTTAATTTATCAATTTCATTTGAAATTGACTCTGGAAAAGCTATTCATTGATGTCGCAATTGTTCTCAAGCAATCTCTTCTATTTCAACTTATGACATCCGTTCGATTTCGTTTTAATATAAATTTTTTTGCATTACAGTTTTCTTTCTTGCCATTTTCATTTCCTACTTTTTATTTTGTTGTTCCAATTACCTCCCCTTTAGTATCACTCTTCCACTAAACTACTCTCTTATGCAATTGATATTCGTTGTATATTTGCAGCTGAATACTACGATAACAGCCATTGTCATCCGTGTCATAGCACTTGCGAAACATGTGATGGACCCACCGAATCGAATTGCTTGAACTGTCCCCAAAGTCTGCTGTTGCAAAACAATCATTGCGTTAGTTCGTGTGATGATGGTTTCTACATGGAGGCTGGTGTTTGTGCTAAATGTCTGCATACGTGCACTCAGTGTGTGTCACGGATGAATTGCACGTCCTGTGCGAAAGGATTGCAACTACAAAGTGGTGAATGTCGTACCACTTGTGCCGATGGGTAATTATTAAAAACAAATGATATTAAAATATTTTTCATCCATATTTTGTATATTTAAGAGACAGTTATAAAGTGTAGAATCAAATGGGATCACTGAAATGATTTAAAAACATTTTGTGTTAAAAATATTTCATATAGAAATATTAATAAGCTATTCCAAATGAATTGGGGAAAACAGTGTTGTTCTTGATTTCCTCATTTCCCACAAACCGTCCTTGATAAAGGACGTTTTCTAAGTATCTAATTTGCGCTTGAAGGTGTCGAACTGTGTAGACATTTATATTCCATAAGTTATGGCGAGTTATCATGCATCGGGTTATGCCTTAATTCTACTGCCTTTGAAAATAAAACAATCTCTTCAGCTAGTTTGGGTGGTACATCATCTATGGTCAGTCCTTTAACTGTAGATGAATCTCTATTGCAGTTCAAATGTTGTTGGCCCTATGGATAATTATTGACTGAGAAATGCTCAAGTGGCTGATGTTACGTTGGATGGCGCATACTGTCGAGTCATGCTAACTGAATTTCTGTTTCAAAAAAAAAGGACTTTCGTGCCAACAGCGGGTCGCAACTTTCCATACAGAGCACTTACCAATCTTCTTATTGCCAATTCAATTTGATGCAATTTCACCGTCTCTGGATTAGCTTCTATGAAGCTGTCAAGCCAGTAACTCGTGAAGCAGTCGAAATGAACTTCAAGCTACCACTGAAGTCAAAAAAATATTTTCGTTGTGAGTTATCATTTAAAATTCCAATGCAGCTGAAAAAGTCCACGTTAAAAATGTCAATACTTATAACAGATGAAAGACTGCATATCGCCTGTATTACGAACAAAAGCTTCTTGCAAAGCTTGCAAGTAAAAATTTATTTTAGTGTGAGAAATTTTCATAGAAAACTTAAATTATAGATTTTACAAAGATATGACGTGCAAAAGAAAAACTTCTACAACTTCTTACTACTTTATATCTACTTGTAACTTTTACAAACTCTTTTATATTTGCTGTCGTAAAACTAATCAAATATTTTAACACGGTCATTGACATCATCCTCGTTCACATGTACAGATACTACAGCGACCGGGGTACTTGTGCCAAGTGCTATCTTAGCTGTCATACCTGCAGTGGTCCGCGTCGTGATCAATGCGTTCAATGTCCTACTGGTTGGCAGCTGGCTGGTGGTGAATGCCATCCTGAATGTCCTGAAGGTTTTTACAAGTCGGAGTTTGGTTGTCAAAAGTGTCATCATTATTGCAAAACTTGTAATGGTAAGTCATGTGCATCTTTCCTTCTATCGCATGCTTGCTAGTTTTTATACGTTTGCGGTTGTGTTTGTGTGAATTTAAAAGTACTTGATTTCTATAAATTAAACTTATTAGAAAGTAATACGAATATTTTCTATTTATTAAACGAATTCCAATTACCAAAATTACCACGTCAAGGATGCAAAGCTTATTTTTATCAACAGAGTATTTATTTTGCAATTTTCCAATCAATAGAATAAGAAACACTTCTTCGCCTGTGGGGAAGGGGCGGTAGTAATACAAAGATATAATTTTATATCAATTCAATTAGTAATCAATGTATTCTTTCAGACTAGGGCGGCATTGAGCTTTAACAAATTTTGAAATTAGTTCTCATTTCTAACCGGCAATTAAAATCACTTTTATAAATGAAACAATTAAATTGTGTCTATAATAAATGCATATTCGGAAGTTGATTATATTATAAATATAACATTTTCTGTCTTTTCAAGCTGACGGCAAAAACGGGCAGTTACCAAAAATACCAAAATTCAATTACATCGTTGGTCTCATGTAGAAAGGCCCTAACTCGCAATTATTCCCCCAAATATAAGAAAAAAAATCGATTGAAAAAAATAGGACTTAGGACCTTTCCACGTCAGACCAACTAAAAATATATATGTATGAAATAGTTCTTGTCCACAGTGCGACACTGTTATTTGTAGCTCAAAGTCTCCAAGTGTTCATGGCGGCTAAAAAGGGGTAAATAACCTCCTGCGCGAGTTTGATTAAAATGTTGTCAAAATATATAAAGTGGAAAAGGACTGTCACATATTGTTTTAAAAAAAAATTTCATAAACAGGATTTCTTGCCAACTAAAAAATATATGTATGAAATAGTCCTTGTCCACAGTGCGAAACTATTATTTGTGGCTCAAAGTTTCAAAGTGTTCATCGCGGCTAAAAAGGAGTAAATAATTACAAAACTGTGTCCTGCACGAGCTTGATTAAAATGTTATGAAAATATATAAAGCGGAAAAGGACTGTCACACACTGTTTTAAAAGAAACATTTCATAAACAGGATTTCTTGCCAACTAAAAAATATATGTATAAAATAGTCCTTGTCCACAGTGCGAAACTATTATTTGTGGCTCAAAGTTTCAAAGTGTTCATCGCGGCTAAAAAGGAGTAAATAATTACAAAACTGTGTCCTGCACGAGCTTGATTAAAATGTTATGAAAATATATAAAGCGGAAAAGGACTGTCACACACTGTTTTAAAAGAAACATTTTATAAACAGGATTTCTTACTTTAAATGCTTTGATATGCAAAACATTTCATGTCACGAGCAAGAACTTCCATTATGTTTTACATGAACTTTTTTATATTTAAATGGTTGCCTTCGTTTCGTTAATCAAAATAAGGCTTATCGCTAAATTTCTTTCTTTCCGTAAATGATATTGGCAAATCTATGACTTGGAATCATATTGTCAAAGTAAATTTAGCTAAATGATAGAAAAAATTATTTCGTCTCCATTAATGCTAATTACTAAAGTCACTACATCATCCTATACAGGAATTAATAGAGTTTAATTAAAAAAAAATAAATATTATATACTCGTATTTGTCTGATTATATAAAAATATATATATAAAAGCTTCAAATGTCCTTTTTTCAAACAGTAAAAAATTTTACCATATCGAGAAAGCAATCCTTAACAAATATGGAAGGGGGCTTTTTAACCAATTCAAACTGTCAGGGTCTATGCGAGAATAGAACCCGCGACCGCCGTTTTAGTAGGAGGTCGTGCATTCGGCTGTGCATTTCACATTCGCTTAGGGAGGCAGCCAACTGATTTGATTTTACTTGATTTGATATTAAAAATATTTTCATATTTTTGTAATTTTGTTAATTTATAGGGATTTTTTTTTAAAGATTTTTAAAGAATAATTAAGCCATTCAGTAATTGTTATTATATATCATTATGCAAATTTGCTCGCAGCACCTGACACAACTGCAAAAATTTTCCGCCTTCCATCGAATATAAAAAATGCCTCGTTTTTTTTGGTTTTGTCACGAATTCGATGACAAGGACAAACTAAAGGAGGAGCGGAAAAAAAGACTGCTTTTAACAAATTTAACCATAAAGGATATTTTAGGATTTATTATTCTAACTTTCAGCCAGCATAAACTAGCAGAGGTGCAAAGCAGCCGTAATTAATAGAAAATTAATAATTTTTAAAATAATTTTTTGCATAATTATTATTTTTTTTTAATTATTCTTGATAAACAACACAAACTGTTTATTATTATGCAAATAGTTGTAACTATTCATTGTATTGTACACAATCATTAATCATTGAACACTTTTGTGTAGGTGCTGGCCCGCTAGCTTGTACTTCATGCCCGGCACATTTTATGTTGGATGGTGGTCTCTGTATGGAGTGTCTGGGCTCTCAGTACTACGATTCTCCAACGCAGACCTGCAAAACGTGCCATGAATCATGCCGTTCGTGTACAGGACCTGGACAATATTCGTGCCAAACCTGTGCATTTCCCCTTCACCTAGATCGCCTGAATAACCAGTGTGTACCCTGCTGTGCCAACGATGCCTCCCCCGAAGATCAAACCTGCTGCCATTGTGATAAGGATACCGGTACGTACATATAAACTTAATTGAACGTCAAATTAACGTGGCTTTACGATAATGTATGGCAAGTTTGTTAAAAACTTGGTTGCATGATAATATTTACTGTAAATATTTGTTTTATGGCTTCCCTTGTGGCTTTTCTTTGTCTTAACAGGTGGTTGTATCAACGCTTCGCCTGCTGGCAAACGTCGCATTGCTGCCGCTGCCGAACAGCAACAATTTGGTAGTTCCTATGGCAACAGCGGTGGGATTTATGGCAATTTGCTAGACGACGTAGACGGCTCCTCAGCAGGTGTTAGTGGCTTCTTCTCACGTGTCGGTTCACCCTTAACAACTATAACAGCCATCGCGGTCGCTGCCTGTCTGCTTATTGTCACTGTATTTGCTGTCATTTTTGCCGTCTTGCAGGTTAGTATTTTCAGAACTTTTATAATGTATTGTATAAAATCTTTTGTGCCTTCGCCACCACTCCCTTCTTTGGTTCAGTAGTACTTCAATGTGATGTACCAGCAACTGTGTTTGGTAATATTTAAATGTGTCATATACGAATGACCTCGTATGTTTGAGCTGAGAAAAGTGTGTGTGTGTTGTAGCCAATACCTTTTAGCTGACTTGCCTATGTAGACAATTTAACAAGGAGATTACAAGAATTATATGTCACATTTGTATAAGTTATTGAAGCCAGATCAAAGTAACAGGCTTGAAGCACAGAATTAAGCTACAACTGTATGAAAGTGTTTATTTTAGGATTTTTGTCTTGCGACAGTTGCCTACAATGTCAGATACATGAGACGAATACTTAACCACCCCCCTCTACTTGGAATGTATTTGTATGAGATGTTTGAGTGTAAATATTTGAAGTATTAATTTATTTCTCAATTCTGGATCATCTCCTTCGCCTTCTTCAATTTGTGTAGATAATGAAAAGTCATCTGAACGGTTTTCACTACAAATCTATAATTCAGAAAATGTTTGTATGTGTGTAAAGCGTACTGCAATTGTACTTTATGGCAAATGAAACTTGAAATGCCCAGCGGCCTATTGATATTACAAAATACAAATACTGAAATCAACGCATTGTGATAAGTTCTATGTATGAATGGATGACTCCTTCTCCTTGCATTAAGGACTATAAAAATGAATTCAGTTTAAGGCTATTTGAGGCCATAAATAGTAAGAAAAATCAGATCACGATTTTTTAATGCATTAAAAATAATTTTTTTAGAATCCTTAGAAATTGGCGAAACCGATAGAAGTTCTTCATTGGAATGCATAAGTCCAAAAATCATAACGTTTTGCTAAAACTTTCAGAAATTTTGTATGTAAATGCTATTCAGTATATTCCCTTAGATTTAAAATCGTTATTAAAACTGCTTTATAGCCAAGGTCTTTAGCTAAAATCGAGTTTAATTAGCGAATTGGGTTTTTTTCTTTGCCTTCTTCAAAATAGTTCGGACACCATGGAAATTGCCTGCATTAAGCAAAACTATAACAAACAGGATTCTGTGTCCTTTCAAGCAATTTGTAGACAGAGTGTTATTACATTTGAATACTGTGCTTATGATTTTATTTATTATAAAAAATGATTTAAAAATTAGAAAATTGAATAAAATTGTAAATCTTGTCCTATGCCAATTAACTTAAATTTTTATCTGAATTTTTATATGATCAGTAAAGTTATAGCCAGGAAATATATGTATGTATAACTATAATAAGAAATATTTTACAAGAAATTATCCTTATTTGTAGAGGGAATGCTATAACATCTGTATATTTTTAATAATTTTTTTTTAAATATTTAAGAAGGATCTTTTTTGGGAAAACAGTCAGGGTGTAGGCAGTAATCGAATCTGTGCCCTACGTAGGCTGCTCATTTTACATTCGCCTATGGAGGCACTCATATCTTTTACATGGACTTTCAAAAATTTTTTTTTTCATTTACTACCATGGAAAACCTATGTTTGCTATGGTTTTTGTTATACTTTGCTAAATATATGAAAATCATTTTTAAAATTTCAATTTGTGATTTGTGGGTTTCAAGGCGTATCCAACAATATCTGGTAAAGCTTTACCGGCATTATGTATATTCGTTTCCCTGGACATTTTCAGTGCTCTAGATTTATAAATGCAGTGCCAGTCGTCTGGAACAAGAACAAAATATATTTATAATAAATATGATACGAGTATTCCACTGGGAACGCCATAAATGAGATTGAAATCAGTTTTTATACACAATTTTTTTTTATTCAGGACATTTCCTCTCATCGTTTCGGCGAAAAATAATAATAATAAAGAGCCAAAATTATACGATTAATATCATATATAATATATATAGATGTAAAAGATCAGGCAAATTAAGGAACGTGATAAATCCAGAAACGTTTGTAAGTTTGGACTTTTCGGAAATGACCAATATGGAAAATAGAATCCAATATGGAAAATAAATTTTTAAACTTTCAAGTTTTCTTCGAAAAGTGAATATGAATAAAATACTTCTCATTACCGATCTCATTTAATTTTAAAGTCGTGTTATTGCGGTTATTAAATCTTTTCTATAAAATGCAGAGAACCCTACCACATTAGGGCATCTCAATTCCTCTTCTGCTGTGACTAATTCAGTTCATTTATCTTGAACTTTCAAAAAAAGCTGTTTGCTTCTCACATTAAAAAAAACAAACTCATAACAAATGAGTTGAAATATTTTATTTATTTTATTGTTATAAAAAGTGTTTTATTTTCTTAAATGTTTGCTAAGCGAAAAATTTGATGTCGCATTGCAAACAATGTATTTTATCATTCGTTATTTAACAGTTTGTCAATTGACAGGAACAAAATTTAATCGCCTGTAAAAATGTTATGATATCAATAAATAGACAAAATAAAGAACGTTTGCAATTTTTTACTAATATTTTTATTTATTTGACTTTTAAGTAAATATTTAAGTGGCGCCAATTTATCAACGTCTATACAACATTAAACTTTTTATATTGTATGTGTATTGAAAAAAATAGTATGAAAGAAGATCCTTTAGGAGAAAAATTACCAATACGAGTAAAAATATATATATTTTGAAGTTTTTTATATCTGTGCGGCCTTGTGGCAACAACAAGAAGGGTTACAGAGGAAAACTTTAGTGAAACATACTTTTAAGCCTTTAAGCGAAGGATAAAAATTTACATGTATCAACAATAAATAAATAAAAAAAAAAATCCAAAAAATTTTTTTTTTGCTACAGAAAATTTTAGCTTTTCTATTTCAAATTCATACACGTCTGTATATAAAGACTGCTTAAATAAATGATACACAGCCATTTTTTAATGGGCTGAAATATATATGTATATAAAATATACATACAACCATGCCAGCGCATTAACTGTAATGGAACACTGTCGTATCTCCAAAAATTTAAACCGGATCATGTGTGATGAATTTTTCATAGGGCTTTGCTGTCTTGCATACAGATTTAGATATGTTTCTGAATTTTTCCCCCCTTTTTAATTATGAGTATGGAAAATATTATTTTCTTAAGTTACGAGTTTGTTACGATTTATCGCGGCTTACGCAAGGGAACTTTAACGCGGTTGCTATTAAACATTTCTTAAGATATTCATTCATTTAATTTTCTCTCGAATTGCTTAAAAATGTATTTTCATGTAAAAGATTTTACTCTATTGCTGTATTGTTATGCTAATAGAAATAATGTCAAGTAATGTAAAATAGTGTCAAATAATGTAAAAATTTTTTTTTACAAAAAGCTAGTAAGTTTTTTAAAATGAATTGTAAAATATTTTCTTTATTTGAAAAGAGTTATCGGAAAGCCTAAAAAGTTTGCATTATTTTCTCTCCACAGGGGAGAGAGCAAGAGATTTGGTTATATATATAGAGAGAGGGAAAAAAAGATAGATAGAGAGAGAGAGAGTTGTTTTCAATTCCAGGCTTCTTTGGAAAAAGATTTATTCATTTAGCCCAAATTTAAAAGAAAAATTTATTCACGATACTTCCTTTGCTTAAAGCTCAAGTCTTACTAATACAGATGCTTTTTTTCAATTAAATTAGTAAACGGAGGCTTTTGAAATATTAAATTTAAAAATGTTCCTGTTTTGGAATATACATATATGAAATTTATATTATATATCCTTATATATATTTTACTAAATCTCTAAAATAGCGTACAAATCAGTTAAATAGCTGCCGTATTGTTCTTCTAAATTTGGCGTAAATGACTCCTGATAGACGGCTGAAATTGAAAAAAATTCTCTCTCATTCATCTGCCCAGAGAAAATTATACAAAAGTTTTTAGGTTTCCGCTGCTCACACTATATAGGTTTGGATTTGCAGACTTTTTGCCATACGACATAATGGAGCTTCAATAACTCTATTCTCTATGGGGTTCCCCATAACAAATTATTAAACTTGTCTTCTCCTTTCGGAGTTATTACCGCTTTCCGTACCGATTTCTTTTTACTTTCTAAACTACTGAAAGGCTTCTTTTATTACCTCCAGTGTAAAGCGTTTTTAATGAAACTCTATATATTTTCACAAATTCCGCAGCTGTTCCCATTTTAAATTTTGTTACGATTTCAGATCGTGTTTCGATATTTAAATTGACTTAATGGGCGGAATAAATATTAGACACTCAAGTTATATCTGTACGAGTAAATTCTGAAAGCTTCCGAAAAATACTGCCTTCTGATGCTGTTTAATTTCTTCTACAAGGATTGTATGTATAGTGAACAAATTCTGGAAGTTTCTTATTATACGACAACGGCAAAATAAAAAAAATTATAAAAATTATAAAAACTCAATAAATGATATAATTTTATCAAATAAGTAAACATTTGACAAACTCTGTATTCAAAGTTCTCTATCCTTCTTTGGAACCTCTCCAGAGCTATAGTTTGCAGTAGAAATTGGTGGAAGTGTAAGGCAATTTTTAAGGCAACTTTTATAATCTGCAAATAGTGGCTACTTTGCTTACATTCTGTCACATATACGTATTGCTGTGCCCAGCTTTTACATGAAGGATGTGTTATGAAGTCAAACTTAACATTTAATTAGTTAGAATTTGAAAAATATTCCGACCAAACTATTATTAGTGAAAATTTAAAATAAATTTAATTTAAAATTTTAAACAATTGTAAATTTATGCACTCAATTTTGAGCAATTCGGCTCCGTCGCTTCTTCGATTCCTGCCTAGACCCTGGCTGTTGTCCTGCTGTCAAGCCGAAAGCTTTGCAGGTTAAATTAATATAAAAAAAACTAAATAAGCAATAGCCAATTTATTTTCTTTAATGCAAAAGTAAAGTCTGGAAGAAGGTGTCATTTAAGGTTTAGAGGGTAATAGTAATGGGGGAGACCGCTCGTACTTACAATGGTTATAACTTAAATCATGTTGCAGTGTTCCTTTTTAATTCTCCATGGACGTGCTACATTGCATGATTTTAAAATTTTACATAAAAATGCTAATTAAGTGGTATAGAAAAAAAATGAAGAAAATAGAAATGGGCTGGGCTACAAGATGCTCTAATAAATCTTTTGTGCTGCATTGTAGTTCCCCCATCACTAATGCCAAGAGTGCACAATCAGTAAACAGTAGTATGAAAATAAATACTCAACTGTCACCTTTTACATATGAGGCTAAGCTGAAGAGCAAAGGGGGTAGTGGTAGCTGAAAGCGGCAGTAAATTAAAAATCCTTGAGACCTCTTCATAACACATTTAATTAGCTGCATTTGGCCCACAGTGAGCACATCTTTTATTTATATATATAGGTATACGAGCATGTGTGGGTATTTGCCTATACATATAAATATTGTTATGCTTTGCAGGAAAAGCTCGTTAAACCTAGAAATCAAATACTTGAAACGTTTAGCCAAAAACACCACTTTGCCATACAAAATCCCACTTGATATTCTTTGGATAACGAAAAACATATAAAATCTCATTAGATATGCTGGTTTAGCCAGACAAGACAATACAAACACAAGCCCACCTACACAAGTGCACTTACATACTCGTACATATTCCAAAAATTAAAAGTAGAATTCAGAAAATAAATAAAGGAAGGGTTAATCTTTGTGAAAAATACTCCATCCTCCATCCTGCCCACAGAGCAGGATGGTAATTTATTTAGCATTTTATAACGGTATTTATTTTAACTCACACAAACGTGTTAAATGTGTTGCTTAAAACATCTTCCTTCTCTTTCTTTCTGTAATCTCGTTTAATTTTTATAATTTGGCAAATGGCCTTTAATTTTTTATTTGGTCTTCGCTGAGGATCTGTTAGTGTCCAACGAATTAATATTTTTCTTACGTCCTTTGCGAAAGCGTGCCAATTTAAATGCATGATATGCAGCAGCCATAAAGGTCAGTTCGTGCAGGCGTATTGAGGTCATGTGCACGTTACATGCCAGCCAAGATGTAATGGTGTATTCAGCAGGGAAAAATCTTTGATAGGCTGTTTCATGGTCTTCAAATGCTCCCAGAATAAATTATATATACGAGTAAATCTATTTTGGAATAAAAATATAACAATTCAAGTCTTTGCCATTAAGAAAGGCAATTTGCCGTTTAATTTAATAACTTGATTTGTATGGAGGATGTGCAGGCACACCTCGACTTTCTGGTGATGTACGTGTACGCTTTAAGTATTGAGAAGTGAGTAACTTTGCAATCTCGAAAGTGCAAAACCACGTATCTGCTCCATTAAGAATTGCTGGAAGTACAGCCATAAATATAGAACGAAAGTTCATAAATTATTAAACCTCTTTCTGGTGTAGATCCGTTCCATTTTAAGGTACTGAAAATTCGTAGTGCCACAACAGAAACTACATAGGAGTTAAATACTTGATGTCCTAGAAAGCAGGGAAAGCTAACGTATTGAATGCCACCCCTTCCTGTTGGCACCAGGGAAACTTACCCATTCTAATAAACAGAATTGGTTCAAAGTTCTTCCAAAAAGTCTTCCGTAAAGGAGAGGTCTTGAAGAATAGCAATCAGAGGCAGTGGAATAGTGGGAAGGTGATATCTTTCAGATATCGTTTTTTATCAGACAATATAGCACCTCTTATCATTCAGTACTTTGATTTAGTATGCGCTGTATTGATAAGTAAGCAAGTTCAAGAAAGCGGAATACCAAAACTTGGTTCCTGTGCTGACGACTGTGCTGACGACTGTGCTGACGACTACATTGTTGAGGGCATCTCTAAAGTTTGGAGGAGTCAATTTTTGTAACATGTAAAACGGAACAGTATATTTTTATTTTTTTTTTAAAATAACTTAAACTGCAAAGCTTTCTGCTTGACCGCAACAAAAAACACAGGCTCCAAACAGGAATCGAACCCGTGACTTTCGGTTTAGTAGGCTGTGCATTATTCATTTCCCTACAGAAGCGAATTATTAGAATTAATTAGTTGTATCAAATTCTAAAAAAAAATTAAATGAGATTAGCATGAAAGCTAATTTTTAGTCTAAAATATATTACAACATATAACTGGAGATGTGATCAAAATTATAAGTATTCGTCTACTAAAAACTCGGTTAAACGTTTACAGAGTTTTGTACAGTAGGCCGGCAAATCTAATTTCTATTCCGTCACATTTCTCTTTTGTTGGATGGTATGAGTTCAGAGTAATTTTACGTTTGCAGTTCATTTATACGGTACAAACCCTTGGCTTTATGCCGTCTTTAAAGTCATTAGTGTCACCTGGTATTGGGCACTAGAATACCGAATTATTACCAAATAATAATTAATAATAATAATTTGATTGAAATTTGTAGATTATCAGTAACTCTCTCCGGCAATACCTAACTTTAGTCGATTCTACTTATTAGTGTATACATACTTTTGCTTGTTACTGTACATGGCAAGCCATTGTGCATATTGTAGTTTCCATCATACATATACACATATTACTGAGCATGTGGGCATTTCACTCCTTATATTTTATATCTAAATCTATGTTTTTACATACTCGTACATGTTAAGGATCTCCAAAAATTTATCCTTTTTTCTACTTCCGGTTTTGATTTGCAAATGTAATTCTAGATACTTCAGTTGGATTTATTTTTCCAAATTTTAGACAGCTCGATTAGAGAGTAACTGAATTTTTTTTTATAAACTCTTTTCGCTTACTATTATATAAATTATGTTAAAGAATAATTTATTTAATTCAAAAAAATTTGCCGCAAATCAATTTTATTTTCGCAGGAGCCAAAACTAATTAATTGCAATGCAAATGCAGTTCCGTTGAATTTACAATAATAATGATGAATGTGTGTATAAAAATACTCGTATATTTATTTCATTATATATTTATATAAATCCGCTCCTTTTAAATATTTACTCAATGTCCTTTTAGCGCTCCACAAATCATACGGCCCATAAGACCACTCGATACAATAAAGTGCCCACCAATAGACGAGGAAAGAATCGCATTACCTCCTCCAGTATGCTGTTAAAAATTGATGCGGAGCCTAACAACGAAGAAGAGGAAGAAGAAGAAGACGATGATGAGGAAGAAGAGGATATAAATTACGAAGGACAAGTGGAATTGCAATATGCAGTTAGCTGCGTTGTAGAAGAAGACGATAATAATGACAAGGACGAAGGCTTGGAATTATACACCTTGAATAGTAATACTAAAAAGTTGCCACAACTTTCCCAAAAGGAGGGGGACACATTAAAAACGTTTGTTAAAGTGCCACTAAAGAAAACAAGGAGCCAGAGTAAACCAGATACGCAGAAAACATAGAATTACCCCAAGACGCAACTGAATAATCTGAAGGTTTTAAATTGAAAACAAGCCTTACAAAAGATATGTAAAACACTCACAAAAATAAAGTGTGGTTTTCTGAAGAAAATATTTGTAATTGTAAATTTTGTATAAAGAAAATTGTACCTTATTATATAAAACATTGAAAAACTAACAAAAATAATTAATAAAACATAACGATTAGGATAAGCACAGCTCTAAGCTTAATATAAAAAAAATGTAAAAGAAATTTGAAATTAATTTTCTAATCCTTGTATTTAATAGATAATTTTCTTTTGGTGTAAAATTGCAAGAGTTTTATTGATTTCAATTATATTGTGTTATATGTAAAATATATATATGCCTGTGTGTATATACATATATATTTGTATGCACTATATATATATATATATATATATATATATATTTATTGTGTGTAAAGTTTATAACTTTAATGTGTATAAAATTAATACAATTCCTTTACCCAATCACAATAATATCCTTTTGGTTAATTAACAAAAAACAACAAAAACAACAAAAGCAACAAAAACAAAACTTAATATCTTATGCGTTTTGTATATTATTCTAATATTTTACTTGTGACTGGAGATAATTTAATAACGAAACCCAATTAGTTTTAATTTATGTGTGTGAATTTTTGTAAACTGAGAGGTCCTTCGAGGCTTTCGTGTTTTAATGATTTTATTATTTTAATTACTTTCTAGTATAATTTGTTTGTATGCTAGTTATTGATAACAACTTAATTAAATTGAATTAAAAGAGAATTTAAAGAGAAAGTTAAATAAAAGAGAACAAAAAAAACGATTTTAAAATTATTATAACCAACTTAAAATAACGAAAAGTGTTTAAATACATGCAAAAATTGGAATATTCTAACAAGTTTCCGCTGGATAAACATGCAACATTCCCTTTTGTTTTACGTGCTGATTGAAAATAAGAACGGCAAGCGACTGACTTAATCAAAATGTTTAAGGAGCAACTTGCAGCAAAATTATGAAAATTGTCACGGAATTCATTTTGTGTGGAAAAGAAAGTTTTCTCTACAAGAGAATCCTTGCTGTACATAAACACTGAGAGTAAAAAGAATTAAATTAGTGAGTACAAATATATGATTTCTATTAAATTTAAAAATTATTTATAACAGTATTTTTTTATGTTTAAGATATTTACATATTTGTTATTTATTTATTAATCTTCCACCTGAGAGAATTATAATATACTTTTCAAGTCCCTTTCTTCCTTGCTAGAATTGGTTGGCACATTCTATATGGTTATGAATCAGTTGCTTTAATTTAAAATCTGTGTATCTGATTAGATTTTAAATTCTCGCTCTGCTTTATTGAAAATAAAATTCAAAGATAAAGGAGAGTTAAAAGTTCCTACACATTTTGCTGTCCTCCTACTTTATCGTATCAAAGGAAGATTTCAAAAAGTATCCTCTTACAGCCAAAACAATTTCTGCTAGGAAGTAACTCGCCACCATAGAGGAGAAAAATCAATTTTCTCTGCACTCATTTTTCTTTTCATTGTAAGAAACTTTTCAAATTGTCAGCATACATGAGCAGTTTGGGCTGGGCGTTGGAAAGACTGTTCTCGTAGAAGTTTCCTTAAAAAGGTAACAAGATGGCTTGAGAAAAAGTAAAATTGCATTAATGTATAATTATTTTATTTATATGCAATAATATTTGTATGCACTAATTAACAATTTATTTGATCAACACTACTTTAAAAAAATTTATTATATTTACATATAATAGATTGTTACACACACATCTGCATCTGTATACAAATAACATGTATATGTATTTGCAGAGGTTTTCTATTGCACATGCCATAAGAGCATAACCATAAACATGCAGATATACGCTATGGTAGTTGTACTTAAAAGTTCCAAAAAGGATCACAAATACGCTTGTTATGTAGCACAACTGCTGCTTAAAAATTTTAGTTGAGCGTGGTACAGCAAAGTGACCTTTAACCTCAAAAGGATTACATTATTTTCAACCAGCATGACTGACAGATTGTTTCTAAAGGACAAGTAGGCTTTTCGTTAATTCTACTTACTTGTTTTTAAATTTTCATAAACTTTTTTTAATTAAATATTTTTCGAAAAAAAGCAAAAAGATTATTAATTTATTTGAAAGAAAATTATATCCTGCATCATTTTTTTCTTTACGTAATTCTTTATTTACAATCTACCCAATCAAGGATAATAAGTAAATTTGATATGGCGAAAAGTATTACAAATTGTTTATTAGTTATTTGTTTACTTAATGTTACAATTCCATGGCTACTGAGGCCATCGTCTAAGTTCCCCTACTGGGATTGAAGCCGGTCTCTCGCGTGACAGATGGGTATACGGTTCACCATATCACCGACGACCTCAAAACATACAAATTATTGAAAGCATCTCGTGCCCTAATTAATAGTTGATGATCATATTTGGTAACCAACTCAGCCTGCAAAGCTTTCGGCCTGTCCTCAGCCGAAATTGATATACTATATATGTGATATATTGCAAAGACTATTACATACATAAAAACTAATATATATATTGCAGCCGCGGCGTGAGCTTTCTCGTCCGTATAAATAGAATGAGAATGGTTGTAGAGTCCCTAAGCTTTCCTTATTGCGATATTTAAATTTAATTTCATAATTTTATTACTAAGACAATCAGCATGCTTAATAGCTGGTTGGTTTGTTCTATGCGTTCCTGCAGGCTTATTCTGTATTCCGATGCGACTGTCAAAGCGATGTGAAATCATGCAAATGCGAACAGTTCCTATTCTATGCTGCAATATTCGCAACGTGCTTTTATATTCCCATTAAAAATGCGAAAATGTGGCAAGTCGGTATTCTAATTTCAGATACAGACGAAGATCGCAAAATATATTCGATGGAAAATCGGAAGTGAAAAATTATAACTTTGTTTATTTAGTTATATTAATGGTTGAAATTATTTAGGGAAACAAACAACAAGACCACTAATTTGATATTTGAACAAATCGCACTTGATTTCGTGGTATTCAGTTCGGAGCCAATGTTATTCCAAACATATATAAATGCCTAAAATTTTTTATAAAACTGGAATGGAAATATTTTGCATAATTAATAGTTTTTAATATTACAAAATAAATTACCTTTTAACATTCAAACTTAGAATAACCGATTTGCTTCTAAGCCATCTTCTCTGGACCCTTTCATTTTGGTCACGCCCCTCTTCATCATCAAACCATAGAGCCAGCCTTTTGGTAAATTACTCAAATCTATATATATATAAATAACTTGTTGTATGCTTGTAATCGATAATCAGGCTCTATGGGCCGTGAGGAGTGTTTATGTGCAGTTTGAAGATCGTCCGAGAGATAGCACAATATTACTTGATAGAGATATTAGCGATAACCCTCTTCTATGTTTCGCAGAAAGCGTTGACTGCTGAATCGGCGTGTAGCGGGGTATATTGACTCAATACCGGATCATACATAACCTATTTTCGTAAAAGAAATAAATTTAAAAAAAAGTTAAAAAATCCATTTTAATTCCAATTTTCAATGTCCATTTGCACTATAAGCCTTTGCTTTGTTTCGCTGAAGCCGTTGGGTCCTTAACCAACGTTTAGTGGCGTTATTTAAAAACACGGATTTTGATTTTCTGCGAGAGGTAGTTCAAAAAAGAAAGTAAAGAAAAATTTGGAGGCAGCAATATGGACCGACCCCGGTTATTTTGTAAGCACAATCACAAATTTCTTATTTTTTTTTTTTTTTGTAAATTTAACTTTAAAGTTCACTTTAAAGCAGCGTTGTTATTTTGACCGGTGTTGCCACCATTTAAAATAAAATACGAATGCGATTGCGAAAGCCATATAGAATACAAATTTTCTTTCGCATCGCATTGACTTTCGCTGTAAAATTTTTTTTTAATTTTTCCTGTGAACTAGTTTGATTATTCCTTACAATGGCAGAGCACGAAATATTCTATAAAATATAAGTTCAGCTGATTTATTCGCAGAACAAGAAGTTTAATGCGCTTTGGAAAAAAATTAATATCAAAAGCAGTTAAACGAAAACGAATAATAAAAAAGAATGAATTTCTGAAGAAGTTAATGGATTTCGATTATTACAACAATTTTCATACACTACTCACTATATTTTGGTTTCAGTGAACGTCAAGGACCTCAACTATGTTACATTAATTCAATCTGATTCATAAATTGAAAGAGAAAAATATGTTTTTAGCTCCAACTCCGAAATGAAAGCCATTGCAATTGCTCATTTCCCCAGACATCGCTCTTTTGTGTGCAAACCCTTCTTATCCAAACACTAATCAAATTCAAGGACTTTCCATACGATCTCAAGAGCTCCTTTTAGAAATTACTTAGTTAATTCTTTTGTTCCTTCATAAGTGGATTTATATTCTGTATTAAAGCAGTTGCCAAGATTCTAAGTGGGGATGGATTACTTTTGTTGAATTACTGCTTAATTAAAAATACAATTGCCTTAATAAATTAAATGAAATTAAAAAATTAAATGAAGCGAATTAAAAAAGAAAAATTAATTTAATTTTTTACATTATTTTACTGAATGTTAATTTTTTTTTTTTGGTTTTTAGTGCAATTAAAATATCTATAAAGGCAATTAGTGGCTAATCATCTGAGTAATTGTTTTAATTAATAAATTTAATAAAAACAACTATGATTTCTTAAACTCCTGTTGACGACCGATTTTCATTCGGCGAATTCAATAAAGAATTTTTTTTCTGATTTTAGTAACATTTTTAATCTTCAGCTTTAAATTCTTGCTTGCCAGAATAGAATGCCTTCAGCATAATAATAATTTCTCGTAATAGGATTCGATATAGTTTTCCATCGTACTTTAACTGGGAAAGATATTTTTAAACGGGGGTATACAAGTGTCGACATACATGTGAAGGTATATGATTCCACAGTAATGACTTACGCACACTTAAGAAACATGCGCATGAGCATCTTTTACGCTTAAGAAAGGTGAAGATATATTTGCTGCTGCATTAATTAAAAAAATTACGATAAAAAAAAAATTTACATTCTCGTCTTTTCTGTGGAAAACTGTGAATGAGTTGCGCTTCTTCTTCGAAATGAAAATTATTAAATATTATTGTATATAAAATATTATTTGGAAAGAAGGTTTCTTCCAGAATGGAATATCTGGAAACGCCACAATTTTAAAAGATATAAAAGGAATAAAATAATTTTTCATTGGCATTCATTTTTAAGGTGTGCTTTCTACGTTTTTGAAATTCTCAATTGGTTATTGAGAATATGTGCTTAATTAATAAAGCGATTTTGTGCTTAATTTTTGTTTTTCTGCAAAATTGCTTAATCAATAATACACTGGCGGGATTAATTGTAGTATACTGTCCTTGAATAGCTAAAAGCTTTATAAGCTTTTTAAAATAAATTTCAAGAACATCTCAAGTAGTTAAATTCACCGCAACCTTAAGCAGACAAAGAGGCCAGAAAATCTTAAAATACTGAGGCGGCGAAGAGTTCGTCTTCTTTCAAAAGGATTTGACATTATTTAATTTTGCAGCATACTCGTATTTATAGATTATACTTTCTTGAAACCATTTCTAGTTTTTACTTTTGAAATTTCTTTCGAAGTAGATGAAGAGACCCAATAACGGTAAGTGTATTTAAATAACAACAAATTTTAATTTTTTCCTGAGACCAGCTCTCAGTTCATAGCAAATGCTCTCTCAGTACATTGTGGCAGAGTTATGAAAACGCAGAGCAAACAGAGGGACTTTTTGTGATGCCTTGAGTATCGAACTGGGCGCTGTTAAGCTGATTTTATTAATTGCTCTCGGCGAAGTTCTGCAAATGAGAGTGTAATTACAAATATAGTTGCCATATAATTGATCCTTCCTCTAGTTATCCCTTCTACTAAATTATGTTAGGTGAGCTGCCACTACATTTGAGTTACTAAACAATTCCAATAAAAATAAAGGATGAGGCATTAAAGCATTTGAGATTGTAGTTGGCCGTTATAGAACTTCCAACATTATCATTGATCTAATTACTAGTATTTGTTTAATTACTAGTACTAATTAGATCAAAAATGCCCCCCACATATAACGAAAATTTTAATTAAATATTATGAGATTTTTTTTAAAAATGACATTTTATAAATAAATATAATAAACTTTTATATTTTTAATAATTGTGACTAAAATCTAAAATTTTATGCAATTTTTCGAAACTTCACGAGAATTTGCTAAAAAAGGTGTTTGTTTTCACCAGTTTTTTCAATTAATAATATTCGCCGTATGAATTTTTCTAGATATTCCATATTCTCAATGAAAGGATATTCTGAGTGATGGGGGAACATTCCAACCACACGATTGCCGATGGCGTTACTTTAACAGCAAACAAGCATTCCTATTAAAGAGAAAATGCAAAATTGAAAATAATTCGTGGATAGGGATCCTTAAAGGCGAAAAACTGAAATACGAAAATTGTAAACTAATTTGCTGTAAATCTCTCCTAAACTGGTATTCTGTAACTAAAATGGAATTTACTTGCAATAATGATGAATATTTCGTTAACATATTTTTAAGTCTAATTTAATAAAATTTTTTTTTTGGGAATTAAAATTTTTTTTTTCATGAAACTTTACCTTATAAGCAAGAAATTTTTCCTAAAATTTAATAAAACATTTTGTGTAAAATGACTACCGGCGTTGACATTACGAAATTCCTTCAAGTAATTTTTACTGCATGGGGACATTTTATGAGCACTATATGAGCACTTTATGAGCATTTTTTGAGACATTTAATGAATTCTCCCACAATTGAGTTCCGATTTTTGTTCTACTAATTGTCAGTCAAAGGATATGTGGCAATGGAGATTTAAAAAATGAAATGTTTATTCTTAAATAATAATTTTTAAGCGTTTAGCAGGAAAATCGGTTACGAGATGGATAGAAAAGTTCTGAACGATGGTGCCGATGAGTTAAATTAATCTCTCGCATGTTGACATCATGTTGAGCCTCGATACACTTAAATCTCAAGTCCTTTCTTAAGAGTAGCGTTTGCTATTAATTGTGATTATATTCCATTCAAATTCCAAGCATAGAATTCAGAAAACTTCCAAAATAGGAACAAAGCAATGAGTTTCAGCAGAGAATCATTCCAATATTTGTTAACGTTATTAAACTTTCAATAAAAATTTCATTAAAAATTTAATTTTTCTGCCTCACATAATTGAAATATGAGGATTTCTTTTCCAATATCCTTGGCAATTGTGAACTCTTTGAGACCATTTCAGAAAAATATTTAATTTCAATTCACAGTGCGAAAGCTTTTAAAATCATTTATTTATTTTTATATCTAAAAAGATGAAACCATTTTTTTCACACCAATAAAAACCACACATTTTAATGCAAATAAGAAACCATCGTCTCTATTTACTATTCAATTATCCTTTTGCAAATTCAAATATACGAATATATAAAACACATGAATATAATTACACATAATAAATAAATTATATATGAAAAATTTGTACGAGCAAAACAAATATCCAATTATATTCTTAAGTATTATCTATAAATATATAAATATTTAATTTAAATAAAACATAAATAACAAACATTTTTAATGATTAATAATTGAAATTAACAAAACACCACTCAAGAGGACACAACAAATATGAAAAACAATATATACGAAATATTAAATAAAATTAATAAAATTAAAACAAATATAGACTGACAGAACGACATGCTCGTATACAGCAACACATTCACTCATTCATTCAGACATCTGGGCAAGTCTGCGTTGCTCCATAAAACACAAATCATGCTCCCATTACATAAAAAAGGATATAAAAAGTTATTAATTATAAAAAACTATACAATTAAAAATAATAAAATAATATGAAATAATTGAAATGTGGAACAAAAGAAAAACAACAAAAACAACAACAACAACAACAAAAACGGAAGCAAATAAAAACAAAAAATGTAAATTATAAATGAAAGTGTGTTTTTATTTTATTAAACAAATTCCCAAGGATACGAGTATAATATTTGAGAGAATATATTGATTTTGTGGACTTGCACGCCTAAATTGGAACTAAATTTAAGTTTATTAATGAAAACTATTAAGAATAAGGCTCCTATTATGGTTCACAACAGTTGTAAATTGGATGTTGTATTTTTGAAATTGCGATTATAGTTTACAACAGTTGTTTTTAAGTGTTGTTGTCAAAAGCATTTTTTGAAGAACCACCCTGTGAAATACGCAGCATCTAGATGCTGTAAACCATAATCAGAAAAAGTGCAAGTGCTGTGGTGTCTGCTCTACAATACAACACTTAGGTGTTGTGAACCATAATAGGGGTATAAATGAACTGACTGTCGACTGCTGGATAAACAAAAATGCTTTTTCCCAATACTGTGCCAAAAGAGGATGTATACTAATTAAAAGGATTAAGGATTATTTTAAGGATATAGTGGAGCGATAAGTAACAAGTACTAAAGCGCTTTGATTATTATACCAGTCCTTCGAAAGTTTTAATTAGAAACAGTGTGTTACGAATGGCAATATAGTCTGCTTTGGATCTCTAATTTGAGAGCCTTTAAAGTGGAAATATGAAGTCTAGATGGGAATCCTTCTACACGCTTATTGTTAACATTCGTATAATTATAAGGTTGCCTACTAAACCGGAGGTGCCGGATTCGATTCCTGCCTAGATCGTGACTCCTTTCTTGCGGATAAGCCAAAAACTTAGCAAGCTGAGTCGGTTAAAGAAAAAAACAAATGTTTCTCTTTTAGTAGCTGCATACAATAAGCTTACTAAGCCTGAGGTGGTGGGTTCGATTCCTGTCTAAAGCCTGACTGTTTTCTTGCAGACAACTCGAAAGCTTAGGAGCTTAAGTTTTTCTTTTCGTACCTGCATACAATAAGATTTTGCCAGTACGAATCTCTATAAAACAAACCAATATTGTGCTCTCATGCCAGACTCCAGGTCTTGATATAAATAGCAACAACAACATACAATTGAGACACTGAAACATATACCTGTATGCACTCATACGAGTCTCTGTAGCCACAGAAACTTTTACACCACGGCAAGTTTTAATTTCATTATACAAATACTAACTAGCTATGCATTAAAATAAAGATCCTGCATCCGAATAAATAGTTTAGAGAACTCTTAGTGAAATACTGCCTCTTGGCAATCCCATAAGAGACAACTACAGACGAGACCAGCCGTGGAAACTGATTTTTCGTTTAATACTAAATTTTAATAATATTTATTTCTTAGTTCAATATGTAAAATGAGAACATAAAATTATTCAGTTGCGATAGCAACCATACCAATGGAATATTACAACAACAACAGGCGTACTGAACTGACCAGTTGGATTAAAGCGATGTCCTTAAGCACTGTGGGAATAATTATTAATTAGCAACATGGCTTTAAATAAGTTAACAAAGAATGCTAGGAAAACGAATAAGAATTCAATTAGACGGAGACAGTTGTAGTCTAAGTAGCGGAAGGATCTAGCATGGCAACCTTTCCGTTCACTTTCAAATCATTTAAGTCGTTCTAATTCAATGCCTACTGCTCAAGTAGAATATAAAGTAACGAAAGCAAAATTTTAATTATTCAAATACCGTAATTTTTCTGAGCTTTTTTATTTTGTCATAGAGAATTATGGATGAAAAGGATTAAAAACTCCTTTGCATGTTTCCTTTCGCTGCGGTAATAAAAAAGCAAACACTTTAAATTATCGACCAGCAAAACGCAAATGCCCCATTTTGACATTTGCTGTCGATAACATTTCACAGTACCTCCTGGCTTGCCCTCATTATCGAGCGATTAGCACTTATAAACTTTAGCTGGTACACAGTTAACAATTCCTTTAACTTATATTTTTTCTTCATATGGCCTTGTTCTAAATAAATATCGCTTTGGTAACATGTCGAACTTCAATTGTAATATAATAAAAGGAAATATTAAATAAAGGATTTCCCATGCAGCACACTTAATAAAATCCTTATCTTAATTTAGATTTTTTCTAAGAGAAAAATAATCTAAAGAACTTTTGTCAGCATATTGCTCCTTTAGTTCTGAAAAGTTTATTTTGCTTTTGCTATTTTGAAAGGATAACCTTTCCATAATGATTTTTTTTCATGTACAAACCAAATATTGTTAAGCCAAGTAAATGTACGTACAAACAGTTGCCATGTTACTCATGTGAACAACCCAATTACAAGCCCTTTTCTCGTAATTACGTCTTTCCCCGGGTTATTTTGTGTTGTCTGATGCGCTTTTTTGCCCACAATTTATTTTTATCATTGATAAATATACTAAGCGGATAAAAAGTAAAGGCAGGGAGTTAAAAGGTAAAGCAAATAGATTGATTAGAAAAAAAAAGTAAAATGTTTTTACCTTTTATCCTTTTTGATGGCTTCTATAAGCCAACAATTTTGTTTTTTATATTATATAGTGGTCGTTTGCTTTATATTTAACCGATTATCATTTTGAAAACTTCTCCTTTTTTATTTGGCCCCGAGGACCGACTACCTTCTTTAAGGACTATTCATGACAAATTTTTTTAACACTATTTATAGCAAATATTGGTTTTTTGTTGTAGTCAACAATATTTTTATAGTCTTATTTTTATTCAAGTAAAAAGGCTTTAGAGCAAATAAAGTGGCCAATATTCGCTAGTGTCGGCAATATAAGATATCCTTTTTTAACCTCCTTGAAGAGATGTTTGTAAGTAAATTTTGGAAATTTTTGAGCAAATGCGTTACCTGGAAATTAATATGTGAAAGTTAAAATAGTATTTCTTTTGAGCGACTTATGAATGAGATAAAATACCTTTAAAAGCGTTTAAAATTAAAGGTTTTTACAGATCTAATATATATAATAATTCTCGTTCTTTTTAAGTTAAAAATGGAGTTTAACTTGTTCTTTTAAGTTCCACATATTAATTTCCGAGTAAAGAATCTGCTTAAAAATTTTCAAAATTTACCCACAAATTTCTATAAAAGGTGTTATAAATTTATACTGCTGTTCAATTCAAGGAGGCTAAGAAAAAGGATATCTTTTATTGCCGACACTAGCGAATATTGGCCACTTTATTTGCTCTAAAGTCTTCTTACTTGACTAAAAATAAGACTATAAAAATATTATTGACTATAACAAAAACTGATATTTGCCATAAATAGTGTTAAAAAAATTTGTCGTGAATAGTCCTTAAAAGAGGCAGTCGGTCTTCGAGGACGAATAAAAGAGAGAAGCTTTCCATATTAAAATAATCCTCTTGGGCTAATCCTCTTGATCTAGATGTTAATACTAAGAAGAGAAAACATTCAGCTCTTGCCACAGTGACTCTGAACAAAAAACCTGACATTGATCTTTGGAAACTTCAAGATGTTTGGAATTTTTCGAGTCCATTTTATCTGTTGGAACTCCCTTCGCTACTTTTAGTGAAAGAAAATAAGTAAAATGTTTTTAGTTCTTTTGAGGTAGCAGCATTTGACTACAGGCAAGGACATCTTCTATAAAAAAATTACGAGTAGTTAAAGACACAAGTAATTAATATCGTAATCCTTAAACAATTAATTTTATTAAATAAGGCTGAAAACTGAAATAAACAAACAACTCTTTAACATATTTTTAATTTCATGTTATTTGTTTACTGTAAAATAATTTAACAATGTTGTTTTAGTGCAAACAACTTCAAGTTTTTAAAAGGATACCAGACTTGCCATGTGCGTGATATGAAATGTTTTACTGCATAATTCTTTGATTGTATTTAATTTTGGCCATAAAAAGGATAAACAATTCATTTGCTGAAGTACTAGAAAAATCATTCATCATAAAAAACCCCACAAAAAAATATTTCTGAAATCTCTTTTAATAATAAAACGCATTATAATCGATTTATAGCTGTTGTGGAATTGAAAAATGAATACTCTTCTTTATAAAGAAGTTTGTTGTAAATGATTTTAAGCTTTTATGGATTTATTCACAAAAATAATTTAAAGATTTGCAGATAATAAATTTATGTTTTTAGCCTTCCTTATCCTTATAATGAAGAGTAAATGAAAATTTATAACGTGATCATTTACAAATTTATTTCCTCTGAAGAACAATGTGTTTACTACGAAGCAAGGATAATGTATTTAAAGTAGTTCTAGAACAAGAAAAGTCCACTTCCGATATAGAATTTCAGTGAATAAATAAATAATTGCTGTGAAAGGAATAGCAAAATGGATATTATTATGTTTTTAAAAGTTGAAAATAAATTTAATATCTTCCAGAGATGATTTGAAACCAGGCATTTTCACAAAAAGATGTTGATTGGCTAAAGGACCTTTTTCATATCCTTTCATATCTATCTTGTTAATTATTCGATGAATATTTAAATGGCCTTTACATGATATTTAAATGATTTATCAATGTTTTATTTTTAAAGCAAAATACTGGAGAAGAGCTCACCAACAGGTCCTTTGATACTAAAACTCCAAAGCAGTTCCACTTTTCTGCGATCACTATCCATTTTTCATAACCCCACCAAGATACGCCTTCTAAGTAGGAGCTATCTTTTGAAAACCGCTCTAAATACTAACTATTTCAAGTGAGCTTAATATCAGACTGCATCTTATTCAGCCACTTTCAGAATTTAAAATCTCTTTAAAGCATAAAATTTTTTTGAGAGTGTCCTTGTTACAGGAGCTTTCCTTCATGCATATTCTTTATGACTAATAAGAATGCTTTCATAAATTCCCTACATTTAAATAATAAACGAGAAATGATTTATATTTTGTATTGCGGAGTTTTCAGAAAAAAAAATTTACTTCATACAGCTGGATTTATTCAATACTCGTGCTATGGCAGACAATATAGGCGATTACCATGAAATCCCTATTTTATGTCTTTAGGATTTTAGTACGTTGGTTAAGAAGAATCCCAATTGTACTTATTTATTTATACCGGAAATTTTTTATTGCCTATAAAATAATAAAGGTCGGATTTCTTCTTTTTTTTTTTTTGTTGTGTAGGCGGTCTATAAAAAATATGATTATGCTTCTGGTAATGCGCAAAAGTAATTTAAAAGGAAACCTTTTTTTTTCTTCGCTAAATGCAACATGAAAATCTAAGCTTTAGTAAGAAAGCTCACAAATGTATCATAAAAAATTGTTTTATTTGTAAATTTTAATCTTTTGTTTTAAGATTTCCCATAAGTGTTTATAACCACCTACCTCCCATACTAAAACAGCCCACAATATATTTCAGAAGGATACAATATCCATAGTGATTAATCAATGAAGATATATTCGGTTGACATTTATATAGACCATTTTGGTTCTTGCAGGATTACGATTATCCAGGCTATGACTTGTAGAAAAAATAGGACAATTTAAATTTCATACTAGTATTAGAAAATATTATTTATGTGCAAAATACTGAATAAATGGCTCGCGTGCAATGTGTTAATACCTAAGAAATTTGAATAAACAGAATGTTAAGAAAATTTCCAAAAGATTTTTTCTCACGAACGTTCAATTTCCTTTTCCTTTACGTTGTAAAATAATAAAAGAGAGCTTACATTATACTCGTATATGTAAATTTTGTTATTATGAGTGTGATATTTAAGATTGTACGAGTCCTGAAAAGTGTCCTGATGGATGGATTCACAATATGGTGAATACATTTCTTAAAACCAAAGCTTTTGCAAGCTTGTTTGCTTTCATTTAACGCTTTGTTTGTATGAATCTTTCGTATCTATAAATGGCTCTTACAGTCCAAAATATTGCCAGCTAAATTACAGTCCCTTAATACTATGTAGTAGACGCGATTACCCATATCATAATTACGCGCAGTGTAGTGTTTCACATCCAGTTAATTTAATTGTGGCCGAAATGTACCATTTGGGGATCAACATCTTGGGTATTAAAGTGATCTTTATTGATGTTGCATTGTTGGTGTTAAAAGAAGGATCTCGAGAAAAGCAATAAATTCAACATATAATGAGAACAATTATCACGATTTTGTTCTTTCTCCTTTCAAGGACAAAACCAAACTAATTCAACTCAACAAACTAAAGTATGTTCACATTCAGAAAATTACCGGCACAAATGAGTGGATATAAAAAAAATTAAATAATTAAATAATATCTATTTTCATTTAAATACTGCAGAATGTCCTCTTTAATAGTTTTCTGAATAATTTTTTATTGCTCCTTCTGTGTATGGACATGCGGAAATAAAAGGATTATCGGATTAGATACGCAAATCAACGTATTTCAAACAATAACAGGCAGAGCACGCCTGTTAAGAAGATTATTTGAAATATAAAAGAGTAGTGATTTCATTTTGTGAATGTTGTGTACGAGGAGTCCCCAAAAAAAAACACCATCCATTTGTTGTTGTAGTTGGATCAGCAAATAAGGAGCAGTCATAAGGACTTGTTCAGAGTTATTTGCCATTTTCATCATTCAGATTAATTGAACACTAAACGCAATTAATACAGCAAGATGAAAGAACAGATGACTGTAACTGCTGATTCCAACTAACATTAAAAATCGCTTGAAAATGGTCTGGTAGATGCCACACTGCGAGTATTATACAAACATAATACAAATTATTTATTACTCTGATTGCATTTCCACTATTTAAAATTGTCATAATATTTTGCAAATAAAGCAACTTGGCGAAAAAATCGCCCACAAAGATATATTTTTACTAAACACTCTCACACGATTCCAGCAGAAGTGCTATATTTGACAAATCGTACAATTGTGTAGGATAGTTAATCACGAAAATGACCGGTATTTTATTACTGCTAATGTGTTATTTAAAATCGTGCACTTGTTTGCATCTCGCTTGGCATGTTCCTACTACTGATTAATCAGAGTGAAGGATGTGTTCTAAATGGTTTAAGGAGACAGGACTTTATATATATTAGATATATTTTATATATGCAGTTCAAAGTTGAAGGTGCAATTATTTGACCGTCCCCTAATAAAAAAATTGATTTAAAAAAACTGATGCTGAAATTTTGGGGGTCACACATTGCCATACCGAACTCATGAATGTAAATGGGGGTGAAAAAAACTGAAACTGATATTTTCCCTATTTCCCACAATCTTGGGAATAAGATATTCTATACAGGACAATATGACAATATAATTTTGCCAGGAAATTTTACTTTATAGCTGCCAGCCGACCAACCTAAAATCAACAATATTAAAATATCAAATGGAAGTCAAGTTATAGGGAGGCCTTTATATTATTTTGGATGTACAAAGAATTATAAATATGTAAAGAGACTTAAAATGTGGCTATACCACAAGAAAGCTCTTTGCGCTATTTCCGAAAGGTATCAGAAATATGCATGATTGGACTATTCTCTTTTTTGTAAAATATTTTAAAATTTTATATAAAATTGTAATAGAAAAACGAATAAATTTTTTTTTTAGAAATTAAAATTAAGTTTAGAAATCTCCTTGATGTCCTTGCAATTGGTGTATGGAGTTGTGCTAACGTTTACTTGAATTCAGATTCAGTCCCAACCAAGCGCCTTGCTGAAGCATTCGGCACTGTCCAAGCCTTACTAGTAGGCACTTCGCGGGATAGACTCTCCCGCCAGCTTCGGGGTAATCAACATCATGCCTATTCTATCCCTGTAACTCAAAAGCAAACGAATTGGTGTATGGAGTGAAGAACACCTTGTTTGATCGTGTTGTATGAGTGTGGCTGATTGAGAGAAAATCTCCGGCACAAACAAACACCTTAAAGGAAATCGCCACAAAACAAACACGTACTTATTCAATTCCATTACCAAGTATTTATTTGTTAATGTCCAGCACTTGTACAATTTAATATCACATGGACAGTCTAAAAGTCACAAGCATGTATCTGGAATACCAGCATAACTGGCATGACATTTAAACTTACAAATTATTACAACTTAATACATTGTGTGGCTACTTAAAGGACATTGATTTTTATCCCATTAGTGTAATGCCACTGTGATGAAGCATGGCAAGAAACGAACATAGAAAACTGCAATTACTTTAACAGCAACTGTAATATTGGTGGCCTTTTCAGCAACAATGAGCTGCTTATGTATTTGTATCACAGACAGCATCTTAAGGGGAATCCCATTTCGTAATTGCACATCTGAGACTTTCAGCAACATCATCATTAGCATCACCAGCATTGTAACCATTCTTTCTTCTAGATGTGCAGGCTGTTGTTTGGCTATTCAGTCTAGCTCGCAAACACGTGTGGGTATGCAGACATGCTCTTCATATGATGCATTATCCCTACCTTCAAGTGACGTACTGCATGTGTATGTGTAGGGTCCTGAATAACTGTATGGAGACGTATATTTTGCACGTACTCTGCTTCATGCAGTGAAGGAAAAGTAAAGATGAAAATACGTTGTTCCAAATACTGTTTGATTGCTTATTGCTGTTGTTGTTATTTTTCAAACAATTGATTGTCAACACTGTTGCACTTTAAGTTTGATTGCATTTATTTTGACACAAAGCAAACGTGAAGAACTGCGAACAAACTGTTCATGCGAGTAGTATTAACTGCTTTAGTTGGTCTTTACTGCCACATTTTGCTTTGTCGTATTTTTTAAGTTTTATTTCTCTTGTAAAACTTTTGCCGGCTTAAATTTAGATGCTTGCAATGCAGGCAGAAACAGATTTCTCAAAGATTTCTCTGGATTTTGTCAAAGGATTGTCAGCATTTGCTCTTAACCGCATTGCTTTGTCAGCCAGATTTGATGAGACCATAAGCATTGGAATTTGGGATTTGTTATTGTTTCAAGTTAAAGATTTGACACAGATAATCTTCAAGTTAGTGGTTACCAATTATAAAGCAGTTTGAAATCCTTTCAGTTAAAATAACTCTCGAAATATGTTGCAAGTATTTTTTTTTTATTTTTTTTATTTTTTTATTATGGCCAGAAATACTAAATTTTTAAAAATATTTTTTTGGGCATAAATTTCATTTATTAACACAAACTAATAACACAAATCATTCATGCATTTAAAAATTTTAATTATAATTATACGAGTAGTTATTCATGCATGACCCCAAATATGAACACTTCAAATGGCTTTTGGCTCAACACTGTTTAACAAAATAAAATAAGCGTTGAAAAAGAACTTTTATTGATTTTTGATAAAGTTGAAAACCACAAAAATGTTTAAAAAATTTATGAAGCGAATCAATCTATAAATTATAAATATGGTGGTTCGTTATTAAACCATAAAAATGTTTATTTTATACCGGTAATAAATAGAAAAATGGAATGAAAAAGTTATAAAAACCGAAAACGGCTGTATGAGTTTTCCTTACTAGAGAGTGAGAATGCATTAAAGAGGAAGTCCTTTTAAATATATTTATTAAGAGAATTATGAAAACACATACATATGCTGGTTAATGCTGGCCATTTTTTTTATTAACTTTAGTGGGGAGAGAGTGATTCTCACGGAGCTTCAGATCTTCCTATGATGGAAGTGAAAAGCTCAACGGTATTAAAGCTATACTGAAGGGAGAAAAGAATCGTTATAAACAAGATAATGGGGGACAAAATTCTTTATTTATTTCTCTAATTAGTAAGCTTGGGGATCCAGATTACTAAAACCGTGGCACTTTAGTGAGAAGAAAATTTTCTTTGAACAACCCTTGAAGCTTTTTTAAAATTAAAAAGTCGTTTGGCAAACTCTTGTTTGGCGTGCGTCTGTAAAGCAGCCATCAGCATCTGGAGCCCTGTGAAGTTCTGAACACAGTTAAGAAGTCAGTTAAATCCAGGTCTGTCTATTCTATATTAGATTCTCCCAGGGGAAGTACTGCATGCACCTTGGTGAAAAATTTACACCTTGGTGATATGCACTTTGGGGAGACGGTATTCTGCGTTTCTAGACCATGACTTTTGGCAGACACCGGTAAAACTTGTCTGTCACTGCCAAATCCATGAAATAACAAGGCAACGGACGTGCTTATAAGTAATTAAAAGGTAAACCCAAACGATGCTTGTTGGTCTGGGATTAGGTCTAGCATAACCTAATCGATTCAGGGTTGAATATTGTAGGAGAGTTCTCTCTTGAGAGTACTCTCCGAAAGCACCATCACTTGCTATATACTGGCACCACGGGTACCGGCAGCCCCACAATGGCTTTCTATCGGGGAGGTTAATGGATGATTTTGAGTTTGCACACATTCTGAACCGAACAGTTATCAATGACGGACTTAGTTCTCACTCCACGGAGTTAATAGATTATGCTCGTGGATAAATTTCTAAGGTTTTAGAAAATTTGTCCACAGACCAAGTTCGTTCCAACCTAACAGCGTTGAATGAAGTTGTGACCGGTTTATGGTGAGGTCTCCTTTGGAGTTCACGTGGTGGCATGTGGTTGATAACAAAAGTTGCTTGGGAGATTTCTCTTGAGTGGCTGGTATCGCATTGATGCTAATGCTCGATACGATCCAGTCAAGTGATTAATTATCTAGGTGCTGTTGGCATTCAACAGACGTTAGTAGGCTGTGAGATGGTTTTCCCCTTCTGAGGACGGCCTCTCTGTAATTCTTTGACTGTTATTCTTACGAAGTGCCTATTAGTAAGGCTTGGACAGTCCCGAACGTCTTAGCAAGGCGCTTGGTTAGAACAGAATCTTTTAATCAAGAATCGCCACTTATGCTTGCACAGGGGCTTAGTAAACGCATTAGTTTACTCAGTGCTAAGCGCACCGTGAAGTTAAGCCACATGGGCCGGTATTCACGTACACTGTAGCACACCTGTATTCTATATTAGCTGGCGGCATATGTAAGGCGCAAAACTCTTCTGAATAGCATTGCAGAAGAAATCGGAGCAAAGCAGGCGAAAGTTACATCCCAACGAAAGAAATTGCTAAATGAAGACGAAACTGCTCTGTTCATCACCTGCCGTCCAACCTCCAACGTAATGGAGGTTCTAATATTGTTTTACCTTTGAGCTGGGCTAGTCACGTTGTATTGCCATTTACTTTCAGCAGATCGCTCATCGATGGCTCTTTGGAGTATATTTGAGAGCTCTGTAGTGACCTTTAAGTTAAATTAAAAAGTTACACTATTCCTTAGTCATACCTTATCTCAGATATCCTTCATCGCCTTGGCCTGCACTCCCATCAAAGTATTAGCAAGAGAGAGTAACCGCCCCCAGCTATAACAAACTGCGAAAGTGTTTAAGCCACTCACATGAGAGTACTCACATTTAAAAGAAAACTTATTAAAGAAATCATTTCTCCAAAATACTTGAACTCAAGACTTCAACTTTATCAGTTCAGTAACATTTGCAAAACTTTTCTTATTCTTCCACTGCATTGTAAGTTTTACCTTTTGCATTTTCGTTTATCTCAAACTATGGCAGATTTGCTGAACGAGATAAAAAAAAAAAAAGTTAATAAAAGTAGTTTGTGCTTAACGCATGGCTGCGTTTGCGCGTTTAAAAACCCTTTGTAGAAAAAGTGTATGTGTGTGTGTGTGTGTGTGTGTAATGATTTTGATATGAGTTGCACTTTCAACTTAAAATAGTTCGTTAAAAGTACTCAAGTGTGCTTGCATATCTGAAACGAAATAATTTATTTATTTGCAGGTGTAAGAGAGGCGTTAGTAAAGCGTTAACTTTTCTTATGTGCAGATAGAAACTATTAGATACGTTCTGTAGTATGCGGTGCAGGTTTATTTAACACTATTTTCCCAACAAATGATACCGGTTCAAGTGGGATCAATTAAAATTGCTAAATACGAGTGCATGTAAATTTAAGTTAGAAAATATAAATATTTTTATTACTCAAATGATGATCTCTTTTTTCATTTCCCCTACTTGGTTGAGGGCAAGTAGGAAGTTATAAAAACCGAAAACGGCTGATTGAGTTTTTCTTACTAGAGAGTGAGAATGCATTAAAGAGGAAGTCCTTTTAAATATATTTATTAAGAGAATTTTGAAAACACATACATATGCTGGTTAATGCTGGCCATTTTTTTTATTAACTTTAGTGGGGAGAGAGTGATTCTCACGGAGCTTCAGATCTTCCTATGATGGAAGTGAAAAGCTGCAGTTCCCATGCGATTGAAGGAATACAAAAATAACAATAATAATAATAATAATAAAAATTCCTGCAAGCCTCACCGATTTGGCAGGAGATAATGAAAATCAACAAACATGTCAGAATGCCAAGTTAGTTGGGTTTCCTTCCCTAGAAAAGTATTGGTTTTTGTTATTGAATTGTTTTTGTTATACTTCTCAGTGGATCCTGAATATTTTATTAGAAAAAGGATACAAGTTTTCACTTATTATAACACAATAAAAAGCCACGTAAGGAGATCAGCTTAATATGAAACTGAAAGCATAAATACAACTTGATTTGAAGGAAACCGGTATCTGGCTGTTACTTAAAGGTATTGAAGCCTCAGTAAATAATCTAAAGTAAAGAGCAAAATAACCCCCCGACTTTTTACAGAAAGCGCTTGCAAATCTGCTTTTCGTTGTTACGAACAAGTTGAATGGTTTAGTAAACACCCACCTGACAGAGTACACGAAAATTTTACTCCAATGTTTTTTTTTATTTTTTTTTTTTTGCTTGAGAAAAAGAAATAATTTGCTAAAATTTAATGCATTCTGCCCACGTTAAACTCAGCCGGAGAAAGCAAAACATTGAAAAATAAAAACGTGAAATATATAAAACTTTGCTCAACTGTATAGAGTTTTCAGATAAAGAAAATAAAAGTCTTTCGTAACAAAAAGCAAACTTTTATTCAGCGCTTTCGAGCAAACTAAACGCACAAGTATGAGATTAAAACTGAAATGTTTTAAAGAACAAACACGCAAATATGTACGTATTTACACACTGCGGTGTGTGTGTGAGCTTAATAATGCTATTTAACAAACTTTTGCTTGCATTTTAAGCGCATTTGTTAAAATGATTTTATTGTTTTGGTAGCCGTATTTAATTTCCTCCAACTAAAAATTAAATAGTGATAGTTTTTAGTGACTCAAAGCCACTAAACATCTGAATTAGTCTAATTGTAAACGATTAATTGCTTACAGAAAATCTTCTGCGAGACTGTAATAAACATTTATTAAATAATAATTATCATTTCATGTCCTTGAAAATATAAAGATTTCCATAGAGATTTGTTTTATTCAGATTTATATTGATACGCACTCATGCATACCTATGCTGGCTGTAGTGTTCCTAAAAGCATGCAACACAAAATACCTCAATCACCAATACGGTTCGGTTCTGCTGAGAGGATGTTCACGTTTAAGGTGTGTCTTAACTAATCGCAAAGAGGCAGCAATATATGAGAAGAAGCTTCAAACAACATAATTTACACCCAAAATAGTAAAAGTTTTGAATATTAACATTCATTATTCTATAAGTGGCAGTGAAAATAAAAAAAACCTATTTTTACATCTCCCCACCACATAATAAATATAGTCCTCTCCTTTTGCATCGGCTATTCCAAAGCAGAAAAAAAAACGTTTTATCAATTATGAAAATCAATAAAGAAATTCAAAGTTGTACCGTCATCAAGCAGGAAAAGGCTGTCACAATGGCTATCCTTGTTGCCATGCTCGGCCCCTGAGAGATAATATTGTAAAGCACCAGGATTTGCTTAAAACTCAAAAAGGATATTTAACATAAACTATGAATTTGATATATTTGATTATCATAAAATAATCAGCGATTTGCCAGGAGGGAAAAAAAATGTCTACATACAAGTGCGAATGGCCAATTAGTTGGCTACTCTTCTCCACACAAGTATTGGTTTTTATTATTGAAATGTTTCTATTATACTTCCCAGTGGATCCAGAATATTTTATTACAAAAATATATACCAAAAAATATACATTTAAATAAATTTTTATTTCATATAAATTGTTATAAATTAATCCAATTTGAGTTGAAAAACTGAAAAATTTTTAAAGTTTTTATTTTTATAATTTTTAATTAAAGTACTATTATGGTACATAGCACGTACTATTTTTGATAGGCCGCCACATCAACCGTCTTCAGCGTATCAGCTTATTTTCGCCATTTGTTGACGACATTACGAGTATAAGTTACAAAGTAAATTTACATAATAATTAATTAAATGTTTTACATGCAGCGTATGTAAATATAAAAATATTCGATCAGTAGAAAATAAATATATCTTGTAAAATTTTTATTAGACAAAGAAATTTGGTAACTCTGCAAGCCAGAGGATAGCAAGCTAGTCTGCTAGTAGGAGCAGAGATCAAGTTGAATTACTGAGCCAACCCTGTCTGTGTTCTCCTGTAAACAAACAAAAGGCTTTTGGGGTTCTGCTTGTCAAGAAAACAGAATGAATAATATTTTTTCCACTGCGGGCGAGTAAGTACCACCAGAAGGTTAAACCCCTTTCCACACTGATAATTTTAAAAATAATGAGATGGAGTTTTTAATCGTTTTGTGGTTAACCGTTTTTAATCGCAAAATACTTCGCTAAAAACCATTCAACAAATTGACGTTGAAACAGCAAAATACTTTTCGGTCGGCTATATAGTGAGCCAACATTCTTAAACCTAGACCGTCGTTTTTCAATTTTCTCTCCTCTCTTTCCTATACAAAGTTGACATCTTGCTGACACGTGAATATCCTGTGGAATTTATTTTACGATAACGAAAGTGCTGATGACAATAATGATGTGGTGGGTATCACGAAAAAGCATACGCTTTCACTCTAAGCCGAGGGGGCTTTCTAACTCCTTGTAAGTTTCCCCAACTTGTTGTTGTATTTCTATAATATTAAAGTTACTAGCCAAACCTTCAGACTTGTGCATTGTTCTACACGGCGTAACTAAACTATTCTACTTCGTCACTTTCATATTACTGCATACAAATTACAAATTGTAAGTTTTATTTTTGATATTCTTCTCCATTAGCTCGCCTAGTTCATCAAATTGAAACAGCACTTACACGTTTACAGCAACTGCTACCTCTAAGCTGTATTTCCTTGACATTTTCATTGCCCACATTAACTCAAAGTTGTAGACCACAGAAAGTTGTCAACCGATATAATTTCAGCTCTAACAGGCCAGAGCTGTAATCGGTAACACCAGTTGAGTTCTACACCAGTTGAGTTAGATGTAAACAATTGTAAGGAATTATTAATAAGAAAAAAGAATCAATAACGATTTTATTTTACTTAAAGTTCTCTAAAAGTTTTCATACTAAAAATTCCATTTGGAATCAATTGTCTCTTATTTCCAAGCAGGCCAGTGCGACAAATTTCCTACCAACATTACCATATTGATTTATTAGATTTGTTTTAGAAAACTGTTCCAATTAATTTTGCAACAATCGATTAACTGCTTTTCCCCCCTCTCTATTCGCGTATAATCGTTACGTTTTTGCTCAAAAGTTATCAACTTGGGAAACAATTTTATATTGTTATTAAAAGCCTCAAAAAGCCGATTTGTTCTAATGAAATACTTTTATCTGACAATGCAAACGAAATATTTAATTGCCTCTATATTTTTAATATTCATTTAATTAAAAAAAACAATTAAAAAAAAAATGTAAATTCAATATCTTTTACATCATTTTTATTGCAGTTTCAATTTTCATGCAAAACGTTTTAAATAAAACGAGTATAAAACGGCAAGAGATATGCAGGTTAGTTTACACTCTTAATGAAGCTTATTTTTAGATCCCTCCGCTGCGTAAAAGCTTCATAAATAGACCATTAATGGAGTAAAATGTATTAGTGTTGATGCACACATACACTTATCTGCTGTATGCATTCAACCATACACACGAACACACATGCATGCACACACATAGTTTTCGGTGCGTTTAGCAAAAATTTTATTATCAACGAAAAAAAAAAATTTAATTCAAAATGACATGCCAGCCAACGAGTTAGCAAGAAAATTATCCAGCCGAGGTTAACGGCGAGCAAGTCAATGCGATTTAAATTCACTCATGTAAAAAAATCATTTTCGCATACTAAGTAGCCAATACTATTGTCTTGTCAAACGCAACAGCCATCATCATCAGCAGCAGCAGCAGCAGCAGCAGCAGCAGCAGTACGAACATCATTTATATCGTGCTCGTAGTGGCCATTGTCATCGTTGACAACATCCGTGCTTAACGCTTGAAATAATTTTCGTTTATGTTCACTTTATACGGTTGATTGTTAATGATTCATTTGTAAAAAAAATACATTAAAATTGAAAAGTATCGGTTTAAGCTTTTATGCATGACGGCCGTTAAAAAAATGACAATTTACGCGGTCATAATACAAGGAGGTTTCACTGCCCTAATTGGTTACATTAAGGACTTGTGTTGATTTCATTTGGAGGCATGGAAATTACAGTTCGGATATTTTTCATTATTGCACTTGACATTTTTAAGATTGTTCACTCATAGGCACAACTCGTAAGGTCTGTTTCCCTGTCACAAGAAGACCAATTTAAAAAGTGAAAGCCCGACAGCGTTAAATTTACTCCTAAAACAGAAGAGGCAAAAAAAGTGGCAACACGTAGAACTGACATATCCAGCAAAAGTCAAAATTTATTAAGACATATTTAAGAATTGCTGTGACAGTATGACTGCAACCTTAGGAAAGGTCACGCATAAATAATTTCATTACAAATAATTAATTTAAAACTAATTAAAGGTTCCACTGTAGCATAGGATGTGGTTTCATTTTAACTTGTAAATTGAGGGGCGGTATGGAATTATGATATAGAAATTAATTGCTCTTCTTTGTAGGGCATTAATTATATTAAGAATAAAATCGATTTTGCTCAATTTGTTCTAGTTTGTAAAAAAATTTAAAAAAAAGGCTATTAAAATCCTTGCGGTATGTTCAACTTAGTATACAGTGATTTTGAAGTAAATAATATTTTAGGAAGTAATTTTTTTCCTATCAAAAGGCTTAAGGATATGGAAAATGTTTTGTTTTAATCCATAAATTGGATTTTGAATTTACTAACCTGGCAAATATGCTGCTACAAAAAGCTTTCATAAACTAAATGAGAATTACACAACAACATTAGAGACATTTGGTTGCAGAAGTATTTTTAAATTTTTTTTCCAACAATTACTAATTCTCTTTAGTTTTATATATTCAAAATTTAAAATTATTTCTTTAACATATATCTTAAACTTGCCTTGTGATAAGTTTATTGCTTAAGTTTATTGCTTTATTGCTCCTTGAGTGTACAGAATTTCTACTTTGTCCTCTCCTTTTCTAATCATGTACATAACGTTCTTGTAAGGAAGACGTCCCCAACTGGGTTTTTGTGAAGTGCACCCGCTTGTGTTTGTTCGCAATGCATATAAATTTTTAAAAATGTTGCTTCATATTCAATTAAATTTTATTAAAATATTTATTTTGTTATTAAATGTTTTCAATAGTTTCTCTGATTTTGTCATTTGATTGATTTTACATGCAAATGTTTCAAAATAATAAATAATGTAGAATTGCTCTTGTGTATGAATAAAATATCATGTAACACTTAAATGGTTCATGAACAGAAACACTTCTAAAACAGCCCCCTCTGCGGTAAATGTAATCACTCCAAAAGCTGTTAAACACTACAGTAAAATGTTGTCTACTTAATTTAGAAAGTGTGCGTTTAATTTTCCACAGTTTTGCAGACAGGAAAATAAAATGATTTGCGCATAAAAGAATTGCCGGAGAAGTTTTTACAAAAAGCAACTTTTTCCAACAAAATTTATTATTAAATATATATTTTTTCCATTTTGGTGTTGCGTTTGTTAGGTAGCGATAGAATTTTAAAACTTATTTAAATCTTATATATCTACAGATATATTTGCAGAGGTATTTGCAATCCTGCCCAAGGAAAAATATTTTATACTTTCAAGTATTAGTAAAGTGCTTCTGAAAGTTGAAGATTTTTGACAAAAAAAATTCCCTCTAAATTAAAACAAAAAGTTTTTTTAATGTAAACTATTTCGTAGAAGAATTATTTACTTACTAAAACAGCAAGTATTTTTTTTTTGTTTTTGAAAATGAAGTCCTTTTTGTTGATGTCAACTCTAAACTTCAATAAACTCTAGAAATTAATACTAATGAAAAATGAAAACATTTTACTGCCATTTGGCATCGACTATATTCTCATAAGATCCTTTTAAGTTGAAACGGAAAGAAAAAATAAAAATTAACCAGACAGAGTTCGCAGTTGCTTCGTAACAGAGCAGAAAGGATACTCTAACATACATATTTAATTATAATGGAATGAAAAATGTTTATTTATATCAGATGAATCGTTTGCTAAAAATGTTTAAATATTTTGAAAATTGATACAAATTTCTATGCAAGCGAGTGGATAATGAACAGCCTACGAAAACGAAGATTGCGGGTTCGCTTCTTACCAATAGCCTCTCTGTTTTCCTATGAACAAACCAAAGGCTTTGCACGTTGAGTTGATTCCAAAAAAAAAGAAGAAAAAATTAAAAATTATATCCTTTTCTAAAAAGTAATTTAATAAAAATGTTCTCATCAGCGAACAGACTGCTGTCTGAGAGACTTTTTTCCGAATCCTTTTTCTTTTCGACTATGAACTTCTAATGTTAACATCTTTAAGGAATAATGGATTTGCTGAAAAAAAACTAAAGAGCAGAAATTGCGTAAAGGGGCAGGGGAAAAGAGTAATTTTTGCTGCCGGGTTGCATTCAGTACAATAAAATCTCTTCAATTCTAATTTTTTCGTAACTTATTTAGCTTCTGAAAGCTTTTTTATGCCCATAAGAGTGCAGCAGTATATTTGCCAGTATATATCCATATCCTTAAACCTTTTGAAAGGAAAAAATTTTACTTCATAAAATATTATTTATTTCCAAATCTGTGTATAATAGACAAATATCCGGTTATACGGTTATCCTGCATGAGAAGCCTTTCTTATTATCCCCTATCTACGAGCAGCATTAAAAACAGTGAGCTCTTCTCCAAACTGTGTTACAAAGTACTCTTTTAGTACTCTTTTAAAATACTCTTTCAATACTTTTTGAATTATATTTAATGTGTTAAAATATAACTAAAGAAAAAATTGTTTCCCTCATCTAATAATTTTCAATGAGTAAATGAAAAATAGAAAAATCGCCAATGAAGTGTATACTTTATCTACACGCAAGCTAAGTTATACTCAAGTAAACATCCGAATTGAATTACACTAGTGCTAGTTAAAGCATTAGAATGTCATGGGAAAATTTATTCGCATGTTTATCTAAAAAAGGAAATCAATCTTGACTTTAAAGAGTGTGTAGAGAAAAACATTATTGATGCAATTGCGTGCACATACAAATCACTGTTTTTATTTTATTAATTTTATTCTCAACAAGACAACAAAAATAAAAAGAAAGTGGCAACACGTAGAACTGACATATCCAGCAGAAGTCAAAATTTATTAAGACATATTTAAGAATTGCTGTCACAGTATGACTGCAACCTTAAGAAAAGGACTCGCATAAATAATTTCATTACAAATAATTAATTTAAAACTAATTAAAGGTTCCACTGTAGTATAAGATGTGGTTTCATTTTAACTTGTAAATTGAGTGGCAGTATGGGATTATGACATTTAAATAAATTGCTGTCCAATTTTCGTTTCATACAAGACTCACAAAATATATTGAACTGTGTAGTCAAACAAAAGAAATATAATGTGAATTTAATTGGAAACTAATTGCAGCAAACACTTGGGAATAATTTGTAAAATGTGGTTGGATCAAAAATGTTTACTGGTCGCTACATAAATGGAAATAATTCATGCATGTGAACATGAGATTGTTCGAGCCTTAACAATTGTTATTATGACAAGAAGGAAAAAAAATGCCGAAATATTACTGAACATGCACGTATAAAGTTCGCCTTTCTATGTGAATATATATATAAATTTTTTTTTTTTTTGATTCCTTTTATACACTCAAAAATTGTTACAGTATCTAAAAAGGATACTCGGAGCAAATACTTAAATATCTGAAAAGAAACCGTATTGGAAAAAGTCAGAGAACTTGTTGCGTCTCACTGAAGGAAAGTCATTTCATTTTCATACAGATTATGGAAACGGCAACATTACAAAATTTGAATTAAAACCATTTTCACTGTCGTTATTTCAAATACCAATAAAATAGAATACAAATTTACTGCATGACCTTTCAAAATTCAATGTCCTCGTATGCATGTCTGGAGGCATATTTTTGAGGTTCTATTTAGTGCTCGCACGTAAGAACAGCTCTCATCTCAATTATAGTTAGTAAATATAAAAGCGAGATAAATTTGAAATGTTAAAATATTATTAATTTTGTTAAACATACTCGTAATTGTTTTATCTACGTTGAAAGTAGAGAATCAACTATAAGGAATTTAAAATTTGTTCACTGTCTTATTTGTATTTTATTTCGAGCTTACAAAACGGTTTCTTATCTAAAGAAAAAAATTTTAAAAAAAATTTATATAAGAAAAATGACTTCTTAGAAATGTGTTTTCTTAAGGAAAAAAAGGCCGGAGCCTCTATAATATTTTTTTATTTTCCCTTCTAAATTATACTTTCGGCAAAAGTCAGCCTACTTTGTCTAGCTGAAGCTGTAATGAAAAGCTGTTCTGACTGTCTTCAAACTTGTCTGCTTTTTCTAAGTTTACATTCTACCCGTATAAGAATCTCATAAAATTTTCTAGAGGCATAAAATTAAATTTTATTAATTTTCAATAATATTTTGAGAAATTTCTTTCAAAAAAGTTACTTGCCTTCAGTATCAGTAGACTGAGCTAGCCGAAATTAATTAACTGAATTTGTAGTTAAAAAAGTTAATAAATATTCATTTTATATATCCTTCAAACAAAAATGTCACATATTATTATATTAAAACTATTGAAAAGAATTAATAAGTTAAATTTTTTAGGAATTATGCTGTATTACTCGTACATCAAATATTGCGCAATAATTTCAATTTTTTTTTTATATTTTGTAAGATACGTAGTTTAAGACAGTATATTATATATAACTAAAGCTGAGCTTGAAAATTATCAATAATAATTTTATTTATTTTATTTTTAAACTCAAAAAAAAGATGGAAAAATATTACCGATTATGAAAATAATATAATAATATATATAAAATCGTTTAGAAATTATAGAACATATTTAACCAAATATTTGAAATTCAAGGAATTCTAACAATTCTTAGCTGAGTGTAGCCTGGTGTATTTCAATTTGATAAATACGTACAGCAGCAAGTATAAATTGCATAAATTAATTTTAAAATAATTGTAATTGATGCTTGATGACACACGTTCATTCATTATGTTTTGCTGCTGCTGCCATTTGTGGTAATGTTGATCCTTATTCTGAAACTAAACTAAATATTTATTAAACTTCCATATTGTTATAGCACTGTTTATGTTATAACATATTTAGGCAAAGCAATTAGTTAAGTTAATTTTTTTTTTTGCACATATAAATGTATGTATTTCATTTTCAAAAAAAATTTAAATAATTCATTGCAAAGGATAGCAAGCAAAATTAATTAATTTCTTTCGTTTTTATTTTTTCGATTTTTGTTTGCTTTCTGAATAAGTTTAATATTTAATCGAGCTTTAGATTTTTTTTTAATTTAATATATATATATATCTCTTTTATAAGGAAGTTATACAAAGTGAGACGAAATATGAAAAGCTAAAATGTAATTAATTTTTATTACAAATTAATAAGAAAATAATTAATGTTAAATACAGACACCTCGCAATGACACCTAATAATTTTATTAATTATAAAATTTCATTATTAACTCAAAGACTGAAAATATTAAGACATTTTACAAGTTGTTGTGCAAATTATATTTTTTTAAGGGAGTACGATATTAAGCAGTTCAGTTTCAGCCACTGGAAATCATCACACATATATATATATGTATATATGTGATTCACATTAAATCTTTTGAACATCATGCAGATTAAAGTGTTCCATAATTTATTATTTTCATTTTTGAAAGCTCTCTAATAAATTTATTAATATTCAAATACAAGCACAACAGCAATTCTGCGGCAGCTAATAAATTTTAAAATACAAGCAAAAAAAAATAAAATATGTAGGACAGGTATATGTCTATATTTTTCTTTATACAGTCGAACACAGTTATAACAAACTCGAAGAAGTCGGACAGTTTAGTTCCTTATAGACGTAGTAGAAAAATTTATCAAAGCCATACAAAAAAAAAAAAGAAATGGCAACAGTAATGTTGCCTTGAATGTTCCATGATTTTGGAATTTTATAAAGTTCACAGATTTATTGTTTACTTTTGTATCCCTCCTCAACTTCATTTAATTATTTGAATTTTTGTTGCAACCGAAATGGTATTTCTTTTATATCACTTCTTAACTTTCATAGAACTAAAAATCAATCATCTGTTTTGATTCTTTGTTTGAATAGTATAAAACAGCTGTGAAGTGATGTTTTTTATAAGTGATGCCTTGTGGCGATTTTTTTTTAAATTAGCTTTTCCTAGTAATGTCTTTGCAAGTTCATTCTGTAATTCATAAAAACAAGTTGGCTATGGAAGAGGTTCCTTATAACCGTGATCGTTATAAACGTAGTGATTTGTACAAAAAATAGGTGGAAAAATTTTGGGATCGGAGAAAAGTTTTCGCTATTCGCATAGTTCATTTTAACCGGTGTTCGTTATAAACTTGGTCGACTGTACTTTTGTAATGTATGTAAACTATTTAGAAGATGTACTCATATTTATACAAACACTGTACCACGACAATTCAGCTCTGTTTTCTCGTCAACTGGCAATACTTCTCATAATACATACATAATATAATAAAACACATCATTATGTATGAACCTCATTTGTGCATGTGTGAGTTCAAAAATTACTATTAATGGGGAAAATAAAAATACTTGTGAGAGACTCCAACTGCGATATTTGAAATAACTGTTGCCTACTTTTTGGTGTCGCAGAAAGTATGATCAATATGAAGCAGGCAATTAAAATTAAGTATACGTACTCGTATACCAAACGGAAATAATATATTATTTTTCGATTGCAGGACAAGCACAAATTAAAGGAAACGAATATGCTAATGAAGTAGCTAGATATGACTACACATTGCCATTTTAATTTTAAAGACATAATTAAATTCCATAAAAATAATTTTGAAACAATATTTAGCCAACTATGAAACTTTAACTCCAATTGGTAGAATCACATAAATGTGATTGTAAGCGAATATAAAAGACATAATTAAAAATTATACAAAATTTTCTTTCAAGAGACAAGATTAAATAATACTAGAAAGAATACGACCAGGACATTCAAAGTTAACACAAACTCTTAAGAATACCTGTCCATACTGCAAAAGATACACCACACACATACACATTAGCACGCAGGAATTCTATATGACATTAGCCAAGTTATTGATAGATAAATCTTATGATAAATGACTTCTTTGATGAACACCAAAGTAGGAGAAAAATATTATATTAAATATAGTATATAGATATAGTAAATATATCATGCTGATTCCTATTGCTAAGATATGTGAATAAATCAATATAAACTACTTCAGTTTGCATTTTATTGATAAAAAAAACCTCTACTGTAAGGAATTGTAAACAGTTGAATAGGTTTTTAGAAAATGTTTCAAATGCAGTGATTCAGCATATGATTTATTAAGATCTTTTTTTATGTCCTGACTGTGATATACAAGCTAAAGGACTTACTACATACTTTTCAGTTCTTTAAACTCAATTAATTTTATTCTTTTTTTTCCAATTAATTTAGCCTGCAAAGCTCTCGTCTTGTCTGTAGGAAAACAGCCATTGTCTAAGCAGGAAACGAACCCGCGGCATCCGGTTTAGTAGGCTGTGCATTATTCATTCGCCCAACAACAATGCCATGTTGTTTCAATTCAAAAAAAAAACTGAGTATTATTCGTTAAGATTTTTTAATCAGAACGCTTATTTGGATTTTAAAAAGGGTTTTTGTATTAGTTTTCATGTAATAATATTTCAATGTCCAGCCATTTAAGCGAGCACTTGATCTACAAGTAAAATATTCCAAACAAGACATTGAAGTAAAAATGTTATGAAAAGCTTTCATACAATTCTGGGAAAATAAAAGACCATTTAATTTATGAGTACGTAAATAAAAACAAGTGTAGCAAATAATCAAAATTACTCGAATAATAGATTGGTTGGCCGCAGGAGTATTAACTTTTATTACAGTAACTGGTTTCGCCTTTCTCATGTTGTTTATATTTTAGAGGGCAGCGAAGAGAATAAGAAGCAACATTTTAATGTTACAGTGAAGTAAATAAATAATTTTTCTTTCTGTGATAAAATAATGTAGAGATCAAGCAGAAATAGAGGTTTTTCTTGAACTTTAATTTGTTATCTTTAACAGAGAATGTTCGTATAAAATTTAAGGAAGGATATTCATTTGATAATATTCATGAAAAATAAAAATGCAATTCTTTTAATGGCTTTCAAAAAATAACAACTTTAAAAAATAAAATAAAATTTGTCTTTGCCTTTATTTTAACTAAATAAAGGCAATTTAGTTTTCAATACTGCAGAACAAAATTTGACTGTCTATTTGCAAAATTGATGCAGATAATAACTGTTCGTATGTGTCATTTGGTTCAGTAAACTGCAACATAAACATTTATTTTATCATCCGATAAAACAATTAAAAACGGACAGTTTCATATTACAAACATCACTACATCACAGATAATTTTACATATTTTTATTAAAAAAAAAAAAAAAAAAATTAAATTACTTTTAAAACAAAAAGTTGATTTTGTGCATTTAAATTTTCAGTTCTGTCTTAAAATTTTAAATTACAAAAATACACTTCAACATTTATTATATATGACAATGTAGGGCACAGATACACATGTCATACTTTCGTAAAGAATTTAATGCCATTAGAAATCTGTTTGGCAGATAGTTATTTGAATGTTACGAAAGTTTATTAAAAATATCTGGAGGGCAATATTTTTCATTTTTATTTTCATTTTCCTTTCTCATTTGCAAACAGAAGTTACTTCGTCAAATGGTCTTTATTATAATTAATATAATTAAAAGTTTTAATGGAACATGGCTATTAATTAACTACTGCAATGAGTCATCTTAAAACCGACACATTAAGAATTTTACGCCCACACCATTAACACAGAAAATGCCCAACGAAGCTCCTGAGAGCAGTAAAACTTATTTAAATTTTAGACTTGTTGTTAGAATTGGGGGTCGAATTGTGTGACATTTAAAAACATGTTAATGGTTTTCACTTCCTACCAATTCGTACAATACTATACTCGAAATGATATTCCACCCCCTCATGTCGCTCATTATGACTGCATGTTTTTGGTTTCCGTCTACCAGCTGAAATCAAAACCAACAACCAAACCTGAACAGTATTACGCTTTACGTTACGAGTAACTTGATTGTTATAGGGAAGCATTGTTGCCGTCACGGCAAATGTTTGTCGGATGTTGTATATTTTACATCTTCAGCACGACCACGATGAAATAAATTATATTTGATTGTGTCAAAGTTCATCACCATTTATTTAAATGACGAGCGTAAAAACTTATTTAAAAATGGTTTTTATATGTAAATTAAATATTAATTTTTATTAACTAGAAAAACGATGATGACTTTTCTAGGATTTTTACGTCTACTATAAAGGACGTGATGTTTTCTTTTTTTCTTTTTTTCTTTTTTCTTTGTTTTGTTTTTGAAGAGATGACCTCTTTATATTTTTTTGCTCAAAAGTAGTTAAATTGTATACTATAAATGTTTAAATTGGCCTTGCACAGTGCTAAAGCCCACAAATTTAATTAAAGTATATAATTTAATAAAAAAAAAAAGAATATACGAGATGCAAAACTTTAAGGAAATGGTGCTGAAGGATAACAGCTATTAATATGATCTGAAGATAATGTGCTTTGCAAAACTTTATATTAGTTAGAAAAGCCGAAATGCATTTAAATTGTGTATAGCCATAGCTTACTAAACCTGAAATCACGTGTTCGACTCCTGCCTACATCCTGTTGATTTTCCTGTGGGCAAGCCAAAACCTTTGCACGTTAAATTAGTGGGGAAAAAATATAATATTTATTAGTTAAATAATATATAAAATTTAGTTTTGTAATTTCGCGCAAAAAGCAAAACACACTACGAAAGATTATTTAAGACTTCCGTAAAGTATATGTTTAAAAATGGTCATTAAATATAATTTATATAATAAATATTAAGCAAATTGACCAAATTGTCTTAAAACATGAAAACATATAATTTTTAATGTTACTTAATTTTTTTTATTTTTTTCTAGTTAAAACACTGATTGCTTACAAGAAGGGGAACACAAGTCTTTTAATACTCATAAAATTTATGGGTTTCATATGAAAAAAAAAAATAATATAAATATCTTATAGCCTACAGCCGCTATACCTTAGGTAAAGGGTGATTTTTCGAAAGTAGCACTTTGAACATATTTTGTGAATTAATTCGATCATGTGACCGCACCATTTTTGCCAGCATATGTTCCCCTATTTTGCTAATAACTTTTTGAATTTTGAGTCTTACGTGGTGAATTAGCTGTGGCTATCGCGGCCCCAGACAAGTTGCTTAACAATATACGTGATGAAATTTTTCTCTTATCAACACTTCCTTTTAGCATTTGAAATTGGAATCAGATGCCACCAAATCGCCAAAAAAAATTTTGACCATAATGGTTATTAAAGGCAGACATTCAGAGATATGGCTGCAGCTGCCCATGAAGGATACTAAACATTGTGTTATTTAAAAAGGCCTTCAGCTACATGTGGCATTCTTCGGAGCACAAAATTTTGAATTGAAATTAATAACAATTTGAGTTCCAGCCCATTTTCTCGTCTTGCTTTGTTCTAAGTCTCTTCCCAAGGAAGTCTCAAATCAAAACCAACAAAGAATAATCGTCTACTGTTGGATAGAGCTCTGTAATCAACCAAAAGCTGCGAACCTTTAAAAAAAACACTCTCTTCTTATTATAAAACCACGGCAAGAACGACCACTATTGCACGCTACACAGCCAGCCAAAATTTAAGTTAAAATTTTTCTACTTTATAACACATTCCAAACTGCATGCCATGTAAACGTAAATGATTAGTGACTATTTCAGATCGTAGCAGCACTCTGGCAATCTTATTTTATCAAAGGACTAATGAAAACGTATCCACGTAAAAGCAATTTAAAGATTGTATATGTTTTACTTTCTTTTTCACATAAATTGTAATATTTGCTTAGAGCCTGGTTTAAATGTGTATTTTATAGTATTTTCTTCTCAGTTTATTTTATTGCCTTCAGAAGCTTTTGATTGCTACAAGACTAAATTACGTAGTCGTAAGTAATACATTTTGTTAGCGGGCCTTGTAACGCCTTTTTATTTATTTCGTAAATGATTGTTGTTCTTGCTAATAAAAGTGTCGGAATTATGTAAAACTTTATATGATTTAGATTGCTGAGTTTCAACTTTTATAACAAACACAGTAAATTTCTCCTGTGAAAGTAAATAGAATTACCCGCTTATTATGTGCTATTGAAAGCACAGAAAAAAAAATTTTGAAAATAATGAGAAGCTCTAAAGCAGTTGCAGCGACGATTAGTGTTCCCCAATGCTCTTTTTTTTAAGTGTAGGTGTAAAAACAAAAAATATTACAAATTAGGGAATTTCCGTAAGTTTTTTTTTTTTGGTAATTTGTTATATTTCAACAATAGAAGGATTTAGAAATGCGATTTTGAGCAAAAGTTCTGATACACAAAATCCTTTAATACATTCATATTATAGTGTGCACTCTAAGAGCAGGCTGATGAGAGACTCGCAAATGTTTTCGCTTATTGCAGGCGTCAAATTTAAAAAAAAGGATTTTGTTTTATTCCTTGAAAGTCCTTTGTACGTAGGTATGCAGATATATTATGTTTAAAGAATGGTTTTTCATGGAGAAATAGACTCACTTAAAATTTAAAAATATTTTAAAATGCCAACACCAGATTATGTATTTCCATACGCATTCAAATGGGAAGCGATCAAAGCATAACTTTCATCTCGCTTACAAATACATTTCAATAATTTCAAAGAAAACTTCCAAATAATTATTTTCTCTTTTATTTCTCTAACTTGTTGGCTTTGAACATTTCAAAGTTTCCTTTTCCACTGCATTGAAAATACTCGTACATTTTAAATATATTAAAATAGTTCTGCAAGTTGCTACTTTAAGATTTAATTTAAGTTACTTGTAAAAATTAAAACAACAGCATCACTAACAACAACTCATCAGAACCATTTGACATTTAGAATTGAGTCGACTGTATAAAGTGATATAATAAAATATGACTACCAGTATATTTGAATGAAAATTCAATTAAAAATCATTTAAAAGCAATGCATGTTGTAGTAAATCCATTTTACAGCGAGTGCGTGTGTATGGGTTCTAGAACAGTTTATGGTTGAAGTGACCAGCCTAAACAAACTTTGTGAAACTTGGCAAACTTTTTGAGAACATGATGATATTGGACTACGTGGCTTTCAGTAGTTGTTGAAAAGTTTTCCAAATGCTTTTACCAAATTATCAAAGAGGAATATTAAATTAATTAAGAAAATGTTTAAACATCAGTAAATTGAACTTGCCGCAAGTTTTATTATCCTTGGCAGATTGCATGTAAATAATATTTAATTTTCGCTTATAAGTAATTCTCACGCGACTATAAATAACACGCAAATTAAGAAAAATTACATCAACCGTTTTATTGCTGAAGGACAATTTTCTATAAGGATATCATATGACGATAACATGTTGAAGGTTATTATACTTGTATGACCATAAGCTGGAATTTTGAGTTTGCATTCATCTCTTTCTTCTCTATTTTTGACATTCCCTTTTTAAGAGTTTATATGGATATTTTGCTTACTTTGCATACATATGTTATTACTTTGCATATATACTTTGCATATATATGTTCCATATTTTGCATATATACTTTGCATGTATATTTTCCATATATACTTTGCATATATATTCTGCTTACTTTGCATATATACTCTGCATATATATTTTGCATATATATTTTGCATATATATTTTGCATATATATTTTCCATATTTTGCATATGCACTTTGCTTATATACCTTCCATATTTCGCATATATACTTTGCATATATACTCTGCATATATATTTTGCATGTATATTTTCCATATTTTGCGTATACTCTGCATATATATTCTGCTTACTTTGCATATATAGTCTGCATATATATTTTGCATATATATTTTCCATATTTTGCATACATACTTTACATTTATATTTTCCATATTTTGCATATGCAATTTGCATATATATATTCCATATTTTGCATATATACTTTGCATAGACATTTCCATATTTTGCATATGCACTTTGCATATATATTTTCCATATTTTGCATATGCAATTTGCTTATATACCTTCCATATTTCGCATATATATTTTGCATATATATTCTGCATATATATTTTGCATATATATGTTCCATATTTTGCATATATACTTTGCATGTATATTTTCCATATTTTGCGTATACTCTGCATATATATTCTGTTTACTTTGCATATATACTCTGCATATATATTTTCCATATTTATTTTCCATATTTTGCATATGCACATTGCATATATAAGTTTCATATTTTGCATATATACTTTGCATGTATATTTTCCATATATACTTTGCATATATACTCTTCATATATATTTTCCATATATATTTTCCATATTTTGCATACATACTTTGCATATATATTTTCCATATTTTGCATATATGCTTTGCATATATATTCTGCTTACTTTGCATATATACTCTGCATATATATTTTCAATATATATTTTCCATATTTTGCATACATACTTTGCATATATATTTTCCATATTTTGCATATATGCTTTGCATATATATTTTCCATATTTTGCATACATACTTTGCATATATATTTTCCATATTTTGCATATATGCTTTGCATATATATTTTGCTTACTTTGCATATATACTTTGCATACATACTCTGCATATATATTTTGCATATATATTTTCCATATTTTGCATATATACTTTGTATATATTTTTTCCATATTTTGCATATATACTTTCCATATTTATTTTGCATATATATTTTTCATATTTATTTTGCTCATTTTACATATATATTTCGCATATAGCATTACAAACATTTTTTTATTAATTTTTTTTTTTGTTTGGTTTTTGCAAACCAATTAAAGCTGCGAAACACCCAAAAAGTGAAAATAATTTTAGCCGATGATCTCAGCTGGCAGGGCTTCTACTTATATTAGGATTATATAATAACAAATAAAAATTATTTATTTAGGCTCTTGCATGTATGCATGAACTTATTTATTTGGTTACGAAATATATTCTCTCAGAGGAGAACAAATAAAAGCGAAATTTTGAAGCTCGCAATTTGCATGTCCCAGAATATTACTCACAGCACAGTGTAACGTCACAGTAACTCGTAGTATTTAAGGTCAGTTTTTTTCATACTTTCTATTATTTTTTTTTTATTTCTTTTGTATCTTATTTTTTTTTTTAGTGTGTAAATTGGCAGACTCTAGACGAAATATGAGATCAGTTTGTTTAATCGCGTGAATTTGTATAAAACTCAACGAGAATTTTTTGTTAAATAAATTTTAATTTGTTCCATTTAATTTTTGTGTGTGTGTGGTAAGTTGTTTATGCCGACTATAAAGGCTTTATTGTTACACCTTTAGTATTACTATAGCCTTGCATAAGAACCTTCATAAATTCATGTACTTGTATCCTTCTGGGAAGTCCTTTAGCCTTCACATGGGCCAAAAATATTTGTAAGCTTCATTCATACTGCGTTAGAACGCTCGCTGTGGCGGCATGAAATATTGTCTAAAAATAACTAGATAATGCAGCACTTATGCTACTAATTAAATGGGTTTCGGTACTTCTGGTTTGCAGATCGTACTCTTTTACTAGAAAGTACAAACATCTGTTTTCAATAAAACTTTACTCAATAATAAATAATTATTTATAATGAGTTTGTTTTACAAGTACTGGAAAAAAGAATTGATCTCTGATGCTTTCATTCTTATATAGATATAGCCGGTATCTGCTCTATACTACCGTTATATAACTTACAACATACAACAGAGACCGCATGCGAAATCAAATGTGAAGCTGAAGCGTTATAAGTCCAATCAATGTTGTCGGTTGAGTAGTAAAAATGTTTTCCTGCATCAAGAAATTAGTAAATACTTCTCAGTAAGAAGACGAGTAGTTAACGGTTAACCATTCCGGAAATTTCCAAAAAGTATATACAAATTTTAAGGCAAACTGTTTTGAGCATACGAAAATCGGCTGAAACTAGATTTGAAGCCTCTCTGTCATTTTCCTGTTTTAATGATTTTGCCAGAAGGGTCAAAGCAATACGAACAGAAGGCATCGAGGTCAGATTTTATATTTTAATCGGAATGCTTGTAATATATTTAGATTACATTTTGGGCTCTTTTGGGAAACCGGAATTGCTCAGCAGCCTACTAAACTTAAACAAAACTGTCGGTTATTTTTCAATCATCACGTAGTAGAGCTTAAGTATGTAAGTAAACTGTCAAACTATTTACGATTTTAGAATATCGCTTCAGGCAAATATCAAGGAACTTTGAAGCTTAACATGATAATCCTTTCTGGATCTTCAACAATCGGTAGGCAAACTATATCCTTTTCGTAATCACAAATAAATACAACATTAAATTTGTGAAATGCAGTCACCTTAAAAATAGTCGTTTCATGTGCAAACAAATACAGATCCTTGTTGTTCATTTGAATGCTTCGTTGCTTTTTTAATGTACGAGGATATGAAGCAGTACAAAAATTTACAACAATATCATGGTGTTCATCAGCAGCAGTACCAGCTTCATCCACAAGAACGACAACGACGGTATTGATTAAACTTTAAATCCAATCCGAATATAAGGCACTGATTGCTGATGGTAATGTATTAGCAAATTTAAATACCAGTACATGTGTGTGCATGTGTGGGTGTAGTATATGTATTCGACTGCTGGATTGACTGTCAATACATGTACACAAATATTTATTTTATACAGTTTTGTTAAAAAAACAATATAAAGGGTGGGTTAATTTTAAGGGTCGATGGTGAATGTAAGCCCCGCCTAAATGTAAAGTTTTTCTCTGCACTTCATTTGACCTTCGCCAATTTAAGACTTACTCAATTTGAAGGATGGAAATATACAGCATCGAGCAAAGCGTTAAAATTATTCAGGCTTAGTATGAAAATAGGCGTTCATATCAAAATGCCTATCGGAGAACATCATCTTCAGTGATGGGGTACATTTTTCCCTCAATGGAGTCGTGAATAAGCAGAATCCCAATTTGGGTGTATGATAATCCCAGAAAAATAATCGAAAGAGAGACTGTTTGGTGCGGTTTATGAGCTGCCGGCATCATTGGATCGTAATTTTTCCAAGATGAGGCAAGTCAGGGAGTTACTGTAAATGATGGTCGCTATGGTGAGATAATAAGGAACTTTTTGGAAGATATGGTTCCAACCGGATGGTGCTACTTGAAACACAGCTGTTACTTTAGTTGGCTCTTTTCCGCGACTAATTCAATGGCTGTGTTATCTCACATAGTGGCGATATCGAATGCCCGCCAAGATCATGTGATTTGACACCATTGGAATTCTTCTTTTGACCTTGCTTGAAAAAATTGTAGTACGTCTATAAGCCAGCAACAATTCAAAACTTAACTTAAGAGATATTTCCGCACATTAAACGCTTATAACGTCAATTATGCCGCGCAGGTAGAGGAGTGATTTGGGCCGGCATTTTGATCCACATAGAATTGAACCATACTAACATTTTTATAATAAAAGGAAATGATAATATTGCCTATATAACTTGTCCCAGGATCTAGGCAGGAGTCGAACCCGTTACCTCCGGATTAGTAGGCTGAGCATTATTCATGTACCCATTCAAAATCAATATCACCCCTTAAGATTTAAGCACCCTTTACTTTCGTTTTACTTAATTGAATGTTAAGTATTTGTAGCGTGTCAGTTTAATAAAAAGCTGAGACAGTAAGAATTTCCGGTAACGACTAAATTTTAATTTCTATTTTACAAATACGAGTAGAATAATATATTTTGGTGTTTGGAACGTTTATCGGCACTCTCATAAAAATTATAGGAGTACAACAACTTTCTTCTATATATATACACAACTGGCACATAATTTTTAATATCAACAAATAAATTTTGTTATATAGTTTTAATGGAAAATTGACAGGAGTAGGCAAACAGTGTTCAATAAAATAGTTTTATTGAATAAATTAAACTTATTTGGAGTTAATAAATTCCCTTGGAATATATTGTAGAAGTATTTGCTCTATTTTGCGAATTGAAATTTGTATAAACAGTTGCAACAATTCAAATATTTAAAAAAAAATATATATAGTTATATACACCTTTCGTATATTTACACTAAAGTATAAAAGTATTCGAACTGCGCGAAAGAGTATAAAAGCCTTCAGGTTCCGGACGATACTTTTCTAATTTATTTCAAATATTAGATTATTTGTTATGAGCTTGTTATGTGTTTATACATTTATTGTGCCGTGTTTATGCTTTTATAATTCTCAATCGATTTTTAAAACTGTAGCAATAACGTTCTTAGTAATTACTTGGTTTTGAAGAGTTTTTGGTTAAAGGACAAGTGAGGAGTTCGTTATTACTGCCCAATCGGAAGCAATTTATAAAAAAAAATAATGAAATTGATGACATTGAATATATTAAAGCAGAATTGCCTTCTTGTTTTATTCTCATAAGATATTGTTTTACTTTGCAAAGTAACATCGGTGATAACATATATCTGAGTTGGTTGCCGAAACTGTATTTTATAGCAAATGGTAGGAAAATCAGCTAAGAAGTTATAGCAGATAGTCTCTAACTCTGTTCCATCAATATCCTGTGAATGTCCTTTTCTGTCAATGCCTTTACAATACGCTACCTAAATGGCGATAATCCCTTTAACGTATAGTCTCTGAACTTTTCATATGTTTAACAATTTATTTCTTGAATTCTTTCTTTCAAGGCCTGCCGTGGTTATGCGTTTATAACTTTTTATAGCTTCTATTGCGGCACAGCTGTAAATCCATATTATAGTTCAAGTTTGATGAATATTTCAGATTTTCTCTAAACTTTGAATAGACCTGCATTATCCTGCATTATCATAAAAATTCATATTCTACTTAATATGAAGTTGTTCTTACAAATATAAAATTTTGTTTAAGATCAAATAAAACTTTAATTATTTCTAACAATTGTTTTATTAATTATTTCAATACTTAACAATTTCTAAAAATTTATATAATTCATTTATTTCACGATTGTTATTGAAATGCAAAGAGTGAAATGAAATTGCTGAAATTGTAAAGCGCACCAGCGCGTCCATTAAGCGTGTTGTTGTTATTACGGCAACGTAATGGCGATATAAAATAATCGAATTGCTTCGTGCTCAAGTGGTCGCTGCTATTTTACACCGCTTAAAACCAAATATCTCAGATTGAATATTAAATGTGTTGTTACTGGTGCTTTGGAATTGTAAATGAGTATTTTATTGCTTTGGGTGTTATTTACGATCTGTTATTATTTGTTTTTATATATTTTGCTTTCGGTAGCGTGTCCACGTTGGTGTTTGCTTAAAGCATCATATTAAATATAATAGTTTGTACAAAAGCTTCATGGCTAAAGTGAAATATTTTCGCTGTCAAAATGAATATGTTTTTCTTAACTGGTAATTTTGTTAATTTTATTAGCCCGACGACCGCAACATGTGGCTTTATTATTGTATATAATCCAAAAAAACATTGGAGTACACTTGACCACATATATATAACTATATGTACATATATATTCGTATAAAAGCAATGCATATAAGCATGTATGGGAATTTGATATAAATATTTGACGTTTACATTTTAAACTGTTTGCGAGCCTCAAAATGGATTTATTACCATAATACCGTGCAGTAAAATTATGTATCTAAAATAACTAATATAGGGTATGACATGAAAACACTTACGATAATTCACTTGCGCATGCGCCAGGCTCGTTTAAGCTTCTCCAAGATAATTAGCTCTTGCCACGGCATCAGATCAACTATACAACTTGGAAATTGTCTTGGAAACTAAGAGAGTACTATGATCCAAACTGTCAATGTGCCTTCGAAATACATCTTAAAGATACAGGTCCTTCCGATTATGAGTACAGCCTCAAATGTAAAGATCTCTTCAAATAATTTTATTGGCTCTAGCAAGTGGTTCACAAACAGCAGCTAATGGAGCTACGAACCAAACTAGATTGTCATATCGCTGCCATTCCCTTCTCTTCTTGGGTCTTAAACTGTCACTGTTTGCCTTACGCTAATCTCTGCCGTCTTCATTAATCTCTTATTTTCCTCTCCTTACCATTTTCTTCACACACTGTGTTTGATATTGAAATGGAACTGCGCCAGCAATTTCTCGTAGCCTGTCAACCCAATGGAACCCAAATCATATTACGTTATCTGTATGATTAGTATGTTGCAAAACGATTGCTTGGTTTCCCTCATCATATCGTCTCCCTTGTCCTTGTATTTTACTTGTAAGTACCATTATAGAGCAGCAAATCTGAATACCAAATACTAAATAGGTGAGTGGTATGGCATGTCAATTATTTTTCTGTGTACGAAATCTAACCTGCATATAATTAAATAACATGAAATACTCTCCTATAAATTCGTAATTTTATTTTCTTTGTTCAATTAGTCAGGAAAAGACTTGGTTTTACTTCTCAGTTAATTGAAGGGCAAATACTCGGTACTAAATTTAATACACATCATGCCATCCAACATCAAGCCAAGTGAAGACTGGCGTCAAACAAACTGCTAAACCGAAATCTTTTAAATGAAATAAAAAAAAATAATAATACATTAAAGGAAAAAATAAATGTGGTTGCTTGTAAAAGTAAAGCTTTTAATTAATTTAATGTTTTATCGGGGCAATTTAATTAAATAAATTTAGTTAAATAAATGAAAATACAAAGTAATTTGTTATTGAAGATTGGAAATGTATATAATTGAGGAGCTTTTTTTTTAGGTGTATTCCAAACTGGCTTTACAAAGAAATCATAAGGATTATGTTTTAACTTTATTTATTTAAAAAAAAAAAAATAAATTTTTAATTAAAATTTTTCTGTAACTTTTTTGAAAACCCTGTCCAGCGGAAATTGAACACAATTTTCAAACTCCTTTTAAGAATGACAACTCTATATTCTAATAAATATATTTTTCTTTAAGATTTTTCTATCATATTTGAAGAGTTTTATTCGGATATTAAATTTTAAAAAAAGGAATTCTCCAAATACCTTTTTCTCAGTTAAATTGAAATGTAAAAAATAAATGCTTTCTTATCGAATCAGAAGAATTATATGTAATCGTTGCATCGTAGCCTTCGACGAGTTTATTAATGTGAATTGATATAATTTTTTCTACTGCCCTCGTAGCAAGTAAAGTTATCTGAAAGTAAACTTTAGAAATGCTAGAACCAGTTTCTCTAATACATTTCTTAGCCTCAGCTGCCTCCTGTACAATAGAAATTACTTCGTCGTCCTTAAGGACATAAAACTCCGGGTACATCATTTTATTTAAATTTAAATGAATCTTGAAATAATTAATTGTGATAGGCTAATTACTGATTTTTGGACCAGCTTGTATATTTTTGCTTACTTCTTTATCCAGACTTTTGAACTCCCTTCTCTGCTTGTAATTCGATTTTGTAAAACTTGAAATATTTTTGCTCGCTTTACAATTGCCTGCAAGAAGAATTTCAGGCGGAAATAAATATTTTATAAAAGAAAGTTTTATTAAATAAATAAATTTTTTTAATAGATTTTTTAATAGATTTATTTATAGGAAAAAAAATTATTTTTAGAAAACTATTTAAGTTTTTGCGTTACATTAATTTGGCAGCTAAATTTTATTAATAAACGTTTTGAAAAGCATCAAAAGTAACGCATGGGAGTATAAAAATGACGAAATGTAAAAAATGGAGAAGGTAAAAATCTAAAAATATTTTTTTTTATATATATATATATTTGAATATTTTCTTAAAAAAAAAGAAATATTGTCTTCCACGAGAATTTCACTTAGTCCTGCTGAGGTTCTATTTGGGTGCCTCCGTAGGCGAGCGAATAATGCTCAGCCTACTGAACCGGAGGTCGCAGGTTCGATGACCCTGGGTGTTTTCCTGCGAACAAGCCAACAGCTTTGCGGGTAGAGTTGGTTAAAAAAAAAAAAAAAAAAAAAAAAAAAAATAAAAAAAAAATAAAAAAAAAATTAATAAAACTAAACGAGAAGTTTAATGAAAATCAAAATTGGGAAAAGGATTTGAAAATTTTTAAAAATAATATTAAACAATAATTGAAAATTAAATCTCATTCGGATACTTCCACTTTGCAATATAAACCATGTTTATTTTTAATTATATAAGAAATTTAAAGAGAGAAAGTTAAGGAAAGCCATAGTGCGCCTTTAAAAGCTCACATATTTCACACGAACAAATATTGAAACTGTGCTTCCCCACTATTAAAATGATAAATAGTTTTAAGTAGTAATAAAAGCGTTTAAATATTTAACCTCTGCAATACCTGCTAAGAGACACTTCATTTTCTAAGATTGCCTAGTATAACTGTCTGTCTGTCTGTCTGTCTGTCTGTCTGTCTGTCTGTCTGTCTGCTCTCAACAAAAATGTTATCACGAAATGAATTACACAAAGCAAATGTTTGCCAGAGAAAAGTGAAAATAATGGCTGCAATAATGAAACTACTTATTTTGCTGGCAATGTATGTACGAGTATGCCCGCAGGAAGCTGATAATTATATAAATCCTTTGGAAGGCTTTTTTGTTGGCCTTGTTTTTTTTTCAATAGTTACAAGTGCACAAAAATACATGACTTTTTGAAAATTCATATAATTTAACTTTAAGAATTTAAATCTTATTTGGAAGGGAACTGGAAGTGCTGCCAACTGAGAAGTATAAGAAGTAAAAAAGCGATATTCCTTTTTCCTGCAGGAAATAGCGTCTCAAATTTTTTAATAATGTAATAAACTTTAAGAGCCAAAATTTTTTTATTATAAAACCTTTTAAATTATCAGTCACACTAAATCGGTAGCCATTATCATGACCGATTTAAATTATAAAAATTGCAAGAGTTTCCTTTACAAAACCCCTCTGCATTCATTTCAAATCACTTTTACACACAAAAGATTTTTATAATATAAAAATGAATTTTAATAAAAAAATCGGGAAATATTAAATTGTATAACTCCTGTCGAGAAACACCAGTGGAAGGATGTATATTATTCTCCATACATCTGATAGTGCCTCAGTGTGTAGTGAAAACAAGCCCACCGTAATTATAGTTATTTTTTCAGCTATAACTGATAAATAAAATCAATTTTCAGCTAAGAAAAGCCAGTTGAGATGAAAATTGCCCTCCCCTACTGGTCCTTCCTTATTCATGTAAATTGAGGCAGCCAAATTAGCAACGCGCCGAATTCATGGTAAATAAAATCGTCGTGTATTTTCATATCACAAAATCTTAATTGTATAAAATTGCATTTGATGAGCAATTGTTTTATCGTCTCCAAGTGCGAGTGGTGAAGAAAATTCCAGTTGTTTTGTTTGCAAATGAACCCTAGAAATCCACTATATAAATGCTGATTATCCAGTTTGTTTGTGTACTTAAACAATAAGCAGAAGACGCTCACACATACAGATGTATTGATTGATGCGAGTTTTTGATCGTATCCTCGTCACTGCATTTTCAATAAAGCAAAACCTTAAGGCAGCGAATGACGAATTGTCTTAACTTCATTTCTTTTTTTTTTTTTTTTTTGCTACAAAAAGGAGGTTTAATTAAAATTCAACAATTAAAAAAATAACATCACATATTTTAATTGTGCTCAGTAGTTATTTTTATAAAAATATTTTAAGTTAATACAAATTGGTGTGCAATCCCTTTCCTTTTGTTTGGCATTTTTAATAATTTTTGATTTGCAGTTGCCCCGATGCATTGGCGTGAAAATTGAGGCTGCTCCCAAAACAATTTATTTTGTCGAAATCAATCAAAAAAAGTAATTGCCACCAGAGGTTGCGACTCATTCAGGCATACAACACACAAAAAACGCACCTTCATTCTCTTGACAAACAAAAGAAATTGAAAATTCGTGCAATACGGCAAAATGTAACACGTAAATGGAAAGGTAAAATAAGTACATGTGTATGTGTCTGTATGTATGGCTGTATGGCTGTAAATAAAATATTTAATATTTATATATGTATACATTCATATATGCATACATTCCTTTACACACTCATACTCGCCCATGTACAGATATCCACGTGTGTACATCGGAGTGTAAAGAAGAGAGATTTGCACAAATAATGATACACCGCAAGCATAAAGATTTATTGGAATAGGAAAAAGTTACTGCAAACAGCAACGCTAATATTTTAACACATCACTTCGAGAAAATTACAAACAATGCTACCCGCAGGTAATATTTTCCACAAAAAAAAAAAATATTTCTAGTTTTCTATTTGCTCTACTTCGGCTGATAGAACCGCATACTTCAGCTGGCAGAAAGTTTGTGATGAACGCCTTTTTATCAGCATGAGAATGAATTTTTATAAAATCAGGACTTTTATGTTTTAAATAAGTTTTCCGTTACTTACTGAAGTTGAGGTGTCAAGTGTGCGACTACTTTTGACTTTCAGTGCAGGTAGAGTTTCTAGCTTGGCGGCATAAACTGATGCTGATGAAGAAAGTTTAATAATGTGGAGGCGTTAAATTGCACAAACGCAGAGGCAGGGAACAGGAATATTTATGCAAATTAGGTTTAATTTTGCAGGAAATTGATTATCCATCATTCTGCATAGGAAGTTACGCCTTCTTATTGGGGCCAACTGTCGCTGATATCTTTCTAATCAATTGCTGAATTGGGAATTTTTTTTTTATTTTAAAATCTCATATAATTAAGCAATCGTATTGTTGTCTTTTGAACTGCCTCAGTGTTTTTAATTAAAGCCACTAGACGCTGATTAAGGACCCAACGCCTTTTGCGAAACACAGCATAGGCTTATCGCCTAAATAGAGATTAAAAATTAGAGATATTTATTTACTTTTTTAATTTATTTTTTTCACGAAAATAGCTGAGGCATGATCCGGTATTGGGCTAATTAACACCGGTACACACCGCTACACACCGATTAAGTACAGAAAGCTTTCAGCATAGGGTTATCGCTCTAATCCTTATCGGGTGAAACATCTGTCGGTTGAAGTTCAAAATTCACAGAAACACTCCTCACATCCTATAGAGCATGCATAATAAAATTTGGTCAAAATCGATTCGTTCACGAACATACAAGTCATTTTTATATATATATAGAGATAGAGATTGGATCTAAAAATAATTACTTAAATATAACTTTTTACTATTCTGAGTCAAAAGATTTTGTTGAACCGGTTTTACCGGACATTTTCAGTGTTGTCGATTTGTATGAACAAAATGGTAATGCATTTAAATATTTTAAAATTTCCAAAAAAAAATTCTTAGCAATAACTTCCAGTATCGCATTTGACTTTTTTTAAAGATCTTTCACAATTTTATTGCCACTATTAATTTTTTTAAAATTAATACAAAAATTTTATAATTCTTAAAGAATTCAATCCAAGTTATGTAGCCTGCAACACGAAATAAATCTGCTTTACTTAAGTATTTATACTCAGTAGCCTCTGACAGCACCGTATCACCATTCCAAACAGTCGTACGATTTATAAAATATGGCATCTCTGCTAAAAAAACTTAATAGTGCGGCATAACAATGTCCAATTTTTATGACAAGCAAAAGTTTTTAAAAATTTTCAAAATTGATATTCAGCAAAGGAAAAGTGGTTGGGAACATTTTCGTATGATAGTATGGCACCAGCAGTGCCATTTTGTCAGATTTTCTACAAAGGTGAAATGAGGCCTTAAGCAGACTGGATAAACAATTTTTAATACTGGTATTTGCTTTAATAGTATAAACCATTTCCATCCTCCATGTCAAAACCAAATTGGATTAAAAATTAGAAATGATTTGATTGTAAAAATAGTGTAGCGTTTGCAATAGCTCGTGAGACGAGGCCTTAAGCAGACTATCTAAACAATTTTCAATACTTGTATTTATTTGCTCCTCTCCAAGAGGAGCATTTCCATCCTACATGTCAAAACCAAATTGTATTAAAAAAATAGCCTGCACTAGTGCGCTGCGTTGAAGCTCTTAGATATGATTTAATTGTAAAATACTGTAGCGTTTCCAACAGTTCGTTAAGGCTGACAATTTACGTTCACTGCTACGCTCTTGTTATTTATGGCTGGAAAGTTTCTGTTTTACTTTTTCTATTTTATTTCAAAATGATTTTATTTTTAGTATTTTAATTTCTGATCTGTGAATTATTTTTTTTAGAATTATTTTTATCTATTGTTTGATCCATTCGATAGCAGTAATAAATAATTTTTGTTTTTTTTGTTTTTTTTGTTTTGTTTTTACTGATTTAAAAAAGCTTCCCACATGAATATCGTATTTGAAATATTATTGATATAAATATGAGAAGCAATTTGCTGAAATTGCTTTTTTTCCATTTTTAGAGATGAGTTTTGCTCAACAACAACGATGGCTAAACTTAAAGTACAGGGTTTTATTCGAAAGCAGTACGAGTAGAACAATGCAGGTGTGATGTTGACAACAGCCAAATCATAACTCATGTTTTTCTACCTCATACTTTTATATATTTTTTTTCCTTTTTTTTCATAAATTCCGCTTCCATATAATGCTTCTGAAGAAGAGTGGCAAATAATAATTCTGGTGGCTGGTAAAACATAAGCCGCTAATGGAAATTAAACATTGGGGAAATCAAGTAAATTATTTTTATTTGGTGTTTCTCATTTTTATTTTTGAGCTGGGAAGAAGGAGCCCCTTAAAGGAAAATAGAAACCATTTGTTTAACGAGTATCAATTTTCTATACCGTTTGTCAAAAATTAATCACGAAATAAATTACAGCAACTGAAAAATGCGGATGGCAAATTTTATAACAATAAAAAAGAATCGTTATCTATATATATATATTTTTTTTTTTTTTTTTTTTTTTTTTGTTGGATGAAGGCTGATTAAAAGAGATAACACAATTGAAGGTAAATTCCATTAAAAGAGAGACTAGATTCAGCTTTTTCGTATTCAATACACTTTTAGTAAAATAGTAGCCTGCAGTTGTAAAATATTTTTGATGCATTTGATAAGTTCAAATGCATCAAAATGTTGATTGTGAGACTTTATCTTTAAAAAATTGTACATTGAAATCTTTCGCTCATGTACTTGAAATACAACCGACACCGATCACATGCAAACCGTCTTATTACACAGAGTTTCATAAACTTTTGGAATCCTACCACTCAGATTATAATTTTAATAGTCATGCGGCTCAGTGCATGTGAAATGAAAGAGAAAAAAAAACTTTATCAGTAAAAAGCATTTGATTGGAAACATTTCATTTCATTTGCGATAATTTTTCAATAGTACATGCAGTAACTATTTCACTGAATTGCCTCCAACTTATACATTCAGCAATTGATTTACTGCTTCTCCTATTTCGATAATTATTGTTGCTAATTTCATTATCGAATTACATAATCTCAATGTAACTCATAATGATATTTCCAGCCCTCATTTTGAGGATAAAGTGATTAGGGATATCTTATCTACCGAGAGAGAGTTCAATTGGTCGAACACGCAATACATATCCAGTATCGGAATTTTACAGGAAAAATTGAATGGTTATCCCGGTCTTAACTTCTACTCACGTATTGCTCCCGGTATTCATAGGGGCTGATTTTTTTTTTTTTTTTTTGGTTTTGTTTAGTTTTTTATGTTATTTTATTTTTATTATTAATTTAGCTATTTTATTTTAAGGTTTATTTTTAGTGGAGAATTTAAGTTTTAGTATTAAGTTTATAAATAATAGATCCAACTCTATTAGTAGGCGTTTATTATTAGTATAGACGGGTCCTGAAGTTATCCTGAATCTTTCGCATTGTTAATCATATAAGTGCATATAATATAAACATAAATAATTAATAATTACTATGATATTATAAAATATATATATTTAAGCACTATATATAATAAATCTATCAATACTTTATCAGATCAAAAGCATTTATTCTATGTTAAATTGCAAGCAAAATAATTTGAATAAACTTACGCATAATGATCTTTTGATAAATTTTTTTCATTCAATAATAATAGATTACAATGTCCATATAGAAAAAATGCACACCATTTTTATAATATTTTTAAAATACCATAATCATTAATGATGAATTTTCTAAAATGGATATTCAGGTTCATCGGGCTTAACCGCTAAGCAGTTTCACGTACTATTTAACTCTCTATTCAGAGTTCTTTTCAACTTTCCCTCACGGTACTTGTTTACTATCCGGTATGGTTATTTTTAATTTTAGATGGAGTTTACCACCCACTTAGTGCTGCACTATCAAGCAACACGACTCTTTGGAAATGCCAAAATGCCATCTAATAATCATTAACGTTATACGGGCCTGGCACCCTCTATGGGTAAATGGCCTCATTTAAGAAGGACTTAAATCGTTAATTTCTCATACTAGAAATTTGACATTCCATACACTGCATCTCATATTTACCATAAAGATAAAGTGACTAAGTGCTGAACTATTTTCTTTTCGCTCGCCGCTACTAAGAAAATCCTTGTTAGTTTCTTTTCCTCCCCTCATTAATATGCTTAAATTCAGGGGATAATCCCATATGAGTTGAGGTTTCACTAGTCATCACTGCTTAGATCATTAATTAATGTATTTATAATTATAGTTTATAATTATTCTTAGATTGGATAAGCAAGTTGCATAGGTTGCTAGTAATGTAATTAAAATATTATATAATAGTTTTAAGTTTTCAAGAAAAAAAAAAATTAAAAAAAAAAATTCTATGTAATAAAAAAAAAGAAGCCTCAATAAATAAATAACTAACTGATATTTCCAACTCTCAGTTGTATAAACTGGTGCATAATTTTAGGCGTTTACTTCCTGAATGTTTTGTATCACCTGACCCTTTATTATTTGCTCATATTATTTATTATTTTCATAGTATTCCTTTATCCTTAGTTTGCCGATTCCGCGTAATATAAGCTTTTTTCAGCTAACAACACTTTGCTTTTCCCTCCTTCTTGCACTACACACTTCCAGTTCTTAGTACTTCCGCTTTCTTTAAATGAAAATAAGTACCAGGTTCTCCAGTATAGTGGGTTTATAGTGGTTTTTTTATAATGGTTTTAGTATAACTTAATTCTGTTCAGTGCTGCGATCGGTTCACAAGTAATTATAGTGGCCGGAAATGGAGTAGGAAATTAAAGGATATAATCAATTATAAAAAAAAACTTGCTTTGTTCATAACAAAAGATACGTATGCGTATAAGCAATTTAATTCCGAAATTTGAAATTGCTCATACGTATCTCGTATTCCATTATATTTTGTTCTGAAAGCAAAAAAATTTATCATTATTATTATTTAAAGAATTTCTCTTTCCGACCGTGTAATCTCTATAATTAATCTAATCGATTGATTTTCTTCATTTGCAAATTGAAGCGGACAGCAACAATTGTGGGTGTCCTTAAAAACAGTATAAAGAGTCTTGCTGACAAAATTTAATATCTCAAAATAATTAATGTATGTAGAAGTAATAAAATCAAAAATTTAGATAAATCTATCACTCGAATTGTCTTTAGTTTGAAAAGGGACGGCCCAACCTTATCAATTAGGTAGATAAAAAATAATTCGCAAGTTATCGCCATACCCACCTATTAAGCAAAAAAAAAAAAAATCCTTGAAACAGTTTTGCTGAGCTGCCCACACTGCGGCATGAGAACTTCATTTCCTCTTTTCTCTTTTTCTTAAAGTTTTAATTTTTAGCTTGTCTGCAATCTTTTCTTACCATCATTATTATATGCAGTCTTTACTTAGTGCAGGTATTAGATTTAATGCACGAGGATAGTCCTTATATAGTCCTTATATAGTCCAGTAAATTATGATCATTATCAATGTGAGTTAACTACTGTTTTCAGCATAAATTAAATAAATATATCTTTTAATAAAAGAGTAGTCGAGTGTAAATAAATGTGATATAAGATTTTGCCTTGATTGCGATCCTGTTCTTTTAACACCATATTTACACTAATCCCTTTAATCGTCTGCATTTTGTTGTATACACAAGGATATTTTCCAATTTAATTCCTTAAAAAGAAAATGTATTTTAAAAAGCTACGAACCACAAATTAAAAATCTTATTCTTTGGCTTAAGAAGAAACAGAAAAAAGTTTTGCACAATTTTACGTTATTTTTGTTACTGCGGTTTGATTTTCTGGCACTTTTATATTGTTTCAAAGGTTTTACTTGGTAACTTTCAAACTCTCGGCTTGAGTATTGTTGTTCTATTTTGTTATTAAAGACAGTACAAAACTTATATTAACAACAACACCAACAACAAGCAAAAAAACTTTATGTGGTTTTAAAAATAACAAACACGCAAAACACTTTCACATCCTTTTAAACATAAACAAACGCAGTAAATCAAGCATATACAGCCAAACATACACATTTTAATTTGAGATATATTACGGTAAGAGAAGCAAGAACTTTTCCTCTGGTAAGAAGTGAAAGTTTTGTTTAAAAATAATTTTAATAAATAAAAGAACTTTAAATTAGAAAAACAAATGCAACCGTAGAAAGCACTGCGGCTGAATTGAAAGATTTATTGGAACTGAAGTTTCTTCTTCATTTCATATTTATTTGAATGGAATAAAAATTTCTACTTTCTTAGAGCGATTACTCACAAGACGCAATTTTACTGGTCTAGAGGGCAACGCTTAACCAATATTTTCTCAGGCAGCACGTGTTCTTGAGGCAAGTCTTAACTTACAGTAGAAAGACGAAAAAAGTAAACAGATTATTGCTTCAATTTTCACTTGTTTTCCACTCTTATTATTATTATTATTGTTGTTATTATTATTATTATTATTATTATTATTATTATTATTATTATTATATTTATTTATTATTATAATGTATAAAATTTAATTACCTTATAACGTGGATCGTATTCTCTATTGAGGCATAATACTGATAGCAAAGGATATTTTTTTTCTAAAAACTAGTTATTATTAACAAGCAAAATACCGAAAATAGTTTACAAATAATCATAATTAAAACCGACCAAGAGCATTGAACACTTAAAGAGTTTTTTAATGATCACAGTAGATGAATATTTAACATATAAATAAATATATATATATATAAATATATAAATATTAAATACATATAAATATTTAGCTTTAACAACAAATAAGACATTTAAAAGGCTACAACTACAAATGGCTTATCGTCGACCATATACTTCAGTCTCACAAAAACTCTCCGGGATTTTTCTCATGTAACTTTTTTCTCTTGTGCTAATTATTGTTGGAAAACTTAAGGGAAAGCTTAACGCCAATAGATTGACTGATCAAACTATAGTATAAAAATCCAACAATTTCAAACATCCTTTAACATCTTTGCCAGATCTTCTTAACTTATTTCGTTTCACTCATCATCTTCCTATTATTTCTGGATCATCTTCTGTAGAAAAACTGACTCAACTGTAAAAAAACAAAAACTAATAAAAAAAAAAAGAAAAAAGGGAAAGGAGCTTTCTCTTTAGAAAATTCTGGTCTACCAATAGGAATATCCTTAATCCAAAAACATCTGTAACGAGCCTACGATTTCATTATTTTACAATTTATGGCGGAATAAATTAGCTAAAAACACTTCCAGAAGCCGATAGTCTTCATACACTTGATGTAGCTTGCATGTAAAATATCACATCTCTTCATATTATATCTCGTTTTCATACATCATTTTTCTAACAGGAGATCCTCTAAGAGGTTGATAAATGAATATACGGTAGGAAAAGCTGCCATACTGAAAATAAAAATGCACGCTATATTAATATGAATGTGGCAACGGCCGATGCTTCTTCAATTATTTTAGCCAGCCGGAATGGCAGAATTTTATCTGGCTATCTAGAGAATTGTTTTACGGCCACCAGAAAGTAACTAATAGCGATGATAATGCGCAGCTACACTCTTACGGCCATCTTCACTAGTCATCTGCAATTGTTTTAATTAGTAAAGTAAGGACATGAATAAAATATCAGCAGCGCCTACTTAAGTGCCAGGGGTCCACCAGAAGGGATCCAAAACTCTGAGACTATTAGCTACTTAAATGAAAGCCATAAAAATTAAGCTCCTTCCCAAGTGGATTTACAACCCAGGCCACCTAAATGTGAAGTAAAAAATTTAGTGAAAAATTATAATTTCCAATCATCATTTTCACTTTTTCTTGCAAATAGAAAACCTGTAGTATTACTAATATTTATAGCCATATATTGCTACCACTTAAGACCTACTATTTAAAACTTGAGCATTATCCTTTATTGGAATATCAAAACATTTATTAATTAGCAAGTTGTCAGAGCAGAAATTGGCATCATGAGTTAACGGGGCGAAAGTTAAAAGTTAATAGCTGGTCAATATGTATTTACATTTTTATTGCCAGCCCCTCTCTTCATGGCAATTGACTACTCTTCCACTCATCATTTTTCCGCAGTAACAAAAAATTCACAACGTCTCGCAACAGGAAACGAAAAAAGAATTTTATAGCATAAAGCCAATGCTATTAGCAGCCACAATTAATATCACTTTAAAATGCCATTAAAATAAAGTAGCAGAAAGTAAATTATATTTTAATATAAAATTTTCCACAGCTTCGGATCCAGGTGTGCATAATAGCCATCATAATAACAAAAAATATTGCTCTCCTTATTAGCAAAAAGCAGCATCCAACAGACAATTACGGTAATGAAAATATTAGAAGCTCCTCGATGAAAATTAAATAATAAAATATATTAATTAAATCTGTGTTACTATAGAGGTTACTTATAAAATAATTTTTTTGTTTTTATGGCTGTCTAGTAAATGTATTTATTTAAGTAGTTTATACAAATCGCTGTATAAGAATAGGAAAATGTCGGAACTTTTTGCCTTGAAACACTTTCAGCCACTAGTGAGTGAATACAAAGAAATCTCAATGCTTCTTGGAAAGCAATACTTGGCAAGCAAAAAAAAATCAGCGGCTATTAAATTGTATCGATCCCTACGGAATGTCGTCGAGACAGTGTGTAGAGCTCATAATAAGTAATAAAAAATTAACCAGACAGTTCCACATTAATGTATACACCCGCGTAGAGTTGAAGCTTTTATGTGAATATTGTTTCATTTACACGCCTCATTTAAGTTCAATTTTCTCTCTCGCATTTACAGGCCACAAATCACAATTTTCTCAATACAAACTGCACACAATGGAAAACCTTCTCTTAATTGAAATTATTTTATTTACAAGAAAGAAAAAAAACAAAAATTGTTTGCCAGTCAATTCACAATAATTCATAATTGCGAACAAGAATTGCTTCTAACGTAATTTTTTCTTTCACGTGTAATCGCAATAAATTTAAAGTTCAATACGTAATATCAATACGTAAGCGAGAGCTAGATATGAAACGAGAAAAACATCCCTCAGGTAAATATTATACTATATATAATAACCAGCATGTCCAAAATTCCTTCATCCAAGTTTAATTCTTGGATGAACACAGCTTTTACAAAACGATATATAGGCAAATAATTTTTCCATTTTCTTTCAAATAAATTCGTCTTAAATTTATAGCATAGAAGATGCCACTCCGTCGTCACGCTTAGGACATGGCTATGGCTCCTTTATTCTCAGCAGCCAAAGAGCAATTATTTTTAAAATTTAGAAAGCTCAAAAATCTATTTTTCAAAATTTTACACAATATTTTGAAAATAAATTTTTTAAATTATTTTTGCTATTATTATAAAATTTTTGATTTTATATATGTATGAGAAAAAATAAGTTGAACAGTAAGCCGAACATTCCGTCTATCAAACATTTTTCCACGTGCAAACAATTGCCAGGAATACAAAAGATGTGTCTTGCAATTTTTATAAAGAGAATTTTTTTAAATACATATTAATTTAAATTAAATTTCATGTTGATTATTGAGGCTTGCGTATGAGAAAATATTCATAGCAAAAGTGTGTGTGTGTGCGTGTGTGTCCTGTTGTGGCAAATCTTGTACGCAATTGAATATTCGCATGTGTTGGCGCGTGTGTGTGTTTGTGCAAATTGCATGCTTAACACTATAAAAAAGAAATGATATTTTTATAGGAAACGGATATGTTCGTTCTCTTGTTCAGACAGATTTACACAAACAAATACATGCTAAAAAATGATTATTATTTTTACGTGTTCAACAATCTTGCAACATTATTCCTGCTTGCTTTATTCATAAGTTGCTACGGACTTGTTTACAACCGAGGCCAGTTATAAAATACTTCTACAATTATCATTCGTCCAAGAGAATCTTTACATTACAAATAGATGTGATGTATACTTTATGTTGTTCAATTAGCAAGAGGCTATTTTGGAGGCACGGACCAAGCTTAGAGTTACAGTACATTGTCGACATAGATAATTGACAGGATTATTGCTACCAGAATAACAAACAGCACTGTAATATGGAGTATGTTTGATGATTTGCCTCCATAGGTGAATTAATAATGGACAGCCTACTAAACCGGAAATCGCGGATTCGACAACACAAACCGACAAACCGAAAACAGGGAAACTTGAGTTGGTTAAAATTCCTGCCTAGACTCCTGCAGACAAACCGAAAGCTTGGCAGATTGAGTTTCTTAAAGAGAAAATGATATTAAGCCCCTCGTATTGCCTTAACGGCCTTTAAACATTTAATTTCCCTCTTACCCTCGTATTTGTATTTATTACTTTTTTATATTGTTAATTTACATAAATTCGTTATTTTTACCATCGTTATATATTTTAAGGTAGAATATATTTATTGTTTAATGTTGAATATTTTGGTAGAGTGTATGTGGCATATTGATATTTTGTGCATGCTCATTTCAGAACATGTGCGTGTCTTTGGATGCGCATAAATAAATTTCATGTAAGCATTTCTATATGGTTTTTTTGAGTTTTTACTTTGTATGCTTTTGTTTTTTTTTTCCTCTTCCTCATTCTCAATATCCTTATATGTATGTATGTATGGATGGATGTTTGGGCGAGTGAGTGTGTGTGTAAATATGCATTTCAATTTTATTTATTCAGGATTGTTTATGTTAATTGTTTCCTTGTTTACGCCACTTTTTCATAGTCCAATTTGCATTAAATTTTTATCATTATGTATTTAAAAAAAATTTAATATTTTCTGGGCTTCATAACAAGCCGGTAGAAATATTATCCAAATAAAATCTAATTTCTTACAAATAGAGATTTTATTATAATTTCCTATATTTCATAACTGTGTCGTCGTAGTTTCTTTTCTTTATACTAATATTGGATAGATATGCCCCTGTTATATCTGCTACTATGCTTGGAGGAGTCACAAAACCGGCTATATCGAGATTATAGCAGAAGCAATACAGTCGTATTAGGAAAGCACGAAAACGCCATTGTGAAATGAAATGAAAAATACGCAAAAAAGGACACGTGATAGATTACAGAGAGGCAGGATATTTGTAGCAATACTAATCGATGAACTATTGGACAGGTTACGTTGGATTCTACGGCACTGAAGAGGGAGTGAGAGAGAGGGAAAGAGAGGGGAAAGTTGCAGCTGGCGATAGGCACATTTATGCCTAAAATGAATAATCTTAAGTATGCAAACGAGCTCCTAATCCTAATAATATTAATCAATGATTTTATCTCTTGATTGATTCCCAATGCTGAACCCATTTCGCTGACTGGTTGTTGGGTAGGAGGTTCATATTTTTCACGATTTTCGAAAGAACAGTGACATCTGAAGGATGTTTGGCTGCTTGATAAAAATATTATTCATAGTTGGTAGGCTCAACATATTATGGAACCATTCACGGTGATAACTTTTTTTACGTAAACCGGTAATTGTAAATTAATTGTCGATAGTAGGCAGGTTCCATATACTCTGGATCCATTTCCGGTGATAACTTTTAATAAGTGAACCAATGAAAATAAATTGGGGCAACTTGGGCTACTGGAGCCACACGCGAAGAAGATTGTTAGTTCAAAGGACGAATAGAAGATTTATACACACTTTATAATAATCCTGCAGTGTATATTCAGACATTATATTTTATATAAAATGTAATTGTATGTTAAGCTTGGGCTACTGGGGCCACATGGGAAGAAAATTGTTAGTTCAAAGGACGAATAGAAGAATTATAAACACTTTATAATAATCCTGCAGTGTATATTTAGACATTATATTTTATATAAAATGTAATTGTATGTTAATATTTTAATAATAAATAAAATAAAATTAAATGAAATAATTATTCTTATAAACTAAGAAATTTTGAAGAACTACTTTTTTATGACTTTTTGATTAAATTCAAAAAAAAAAATTAAAAATATCGTAACTAAAAATAAAATCGAAATATAACAAGATAACATAATCTGGAAGCAATTTTTTATCCCACTATAAAAATTATTAAAAAACTATAAACAGCGAAAATCCTTCAAATAAGATCAGTTGCAAATGAAAGCAACTGTCTACTAACTAAAACCAGTTATTAAAAACTGAAAAGATCAAGACAAATATTTTATTACAGAGCAAAAGTATTATGGAACTCCACATACAATGGACGGCCAACCTTAAAGAGGGACGCCATTTTGAATTTATAAAGATACAGGAGTAATTGGTGGTGCAGAACATAAACTCTTCTCGGCACAATAACACCGGAAAATTTTCTTGACGAAATGATGCAAAAAAGAGAAACATGTAATGCAATGGCAAAGTCCAGGACCTTAATATGGTCGGATATACTGCTAATGTGAATTGGACACATAGTGAGCCTGGACACAAGCAAACAGTAAAGCTCTTAAGCCTTGAGTATAGAGGTGTCCAGCCTGACTTTTTTTTCTGCTTTCCCACAAATTTCTGTTTATTAAAGTTGAGTTCCCCGTAAAGAATACGTAGATGTAAATAACTGGCTTAAATCAGATCACCTTTGTAGGCAAGTAAGCTATCCTGGAGAAATCTTCTGTGCGTTGCTGTCACAACCACACCGCTTTGCAAATTCAAATAATCATTAATTCCCCAATGCTTTGATGGACGCATATGACAGTTTTAGTGATAATAAAATAAAACTTAATAACTAATTAATTATAAAAATAAATTAATCGCAAGCAGTATATATTTTATGCCTGGATTATTTATGTTTGAGTGAATGATTGTGACAAATTAAATTATTGTTATGGCAAATTACGCATACCAACACACTTGTGACATGCACGTAAAATAAGTAACTTTTTCTAATAAAAATCTCATTAATATATACGAGTGTTTCTTTGTTTTTATATATATTTTTTATGTTAATGATTGAAGCCGGCGAGGCACGGTAACACATCATAATAATTCAGATAAAACACTTTAATTTATTGAATAATAATAAATTTCATTTTACTTGTATATAACAAACATATTCAATCGTTTGTGGGGGACACGGGCATCAAATCAAATTAAAGTTTAAATTAAATTAATTAAATTATAGTACAGCTGGAAAAGAAATAAGTATAAGTGATAAATAATCGTAAGTCCATACGTATTTCAAACTTTCTAGTGACGAGTTAAGCCTTTCCGCTGATTGCAAAATTAAAAAGGATTTTCATAAGTCCTTTTTATAAAATTTGCTGTGGATAAGAATTTAAACGGCTTCAATTAAAATGCTGTCTTTCTATATACGAGGTGTGATTCAAAAATAACTGTTATTATTTTAAATATTTTCTGAAAGTATTTTTTTATTCATCAAAGTAATCAGCCGCAGATATAATACACATATTCCAGCGTTTTTTCCAATCCTCGAAAAAATTCTGAAACGCGCTCTTTGGTATGGCCAATAGCTTCTGTTTTGAATTTTCTTTTAAATCCTCCATCGTTCTAAAACGCTTTCCATTCGTCGGTGTATACAGTTTTGGGAAGAGCATTAAGTGAGTAGGGTCCAAGACTGCTGAATACGGCATGATTACGGCTTTGTATAAGCATCGATGTGTGAGCTGGTGCGTTATCATGATGAAAAATCCGTGATTGGTTTTTCCACAACTCTATGCGTTTCTGAAGAATTGCTTCTTTTTAGCGAACCATAAGTTCAAGGTAGTATTCCTTATTGACCGTTAGAACTTGTGGCTAAAATTCATGATGGATCACGCCCTTGCAATTGAAGAAAACGTGGAGCAAAACCGTCACATTTTACCGAACTTAATGTGCTTTTTTCAATCAGGGACATTCTGAAAGCTTCCATTGGTACTGTTGGCTTTTAGTTTCAATTTCATAGCCATGCACCCATGATTCGTCACCATTTATGTCCTTTTCAAAATTTAGTAAAAAATAGTAAAAAATCGAAGGGTACATCTAAACCCGACCAACCTTTTTAATTCTCTCAAAGAAAATCCGCCAATCCAAAATGGCTGATATTCCCATCGCATATAACAGACATTCGTACCAACATAACAGAGAAAAAATAAATGACAAAATCGAACATACGAAATCGACCTCACGAAATTTGAAAGTAACAGTTATTTTTTATCACACCTCGTACTTAAGGATTAACACTGGTGTAAAGCTTCTTAGCTTTAGAAGTTGTGCTTTCTAAATCCTCTGGATATTCATACATTGCTACGCCATTACTAATAAATAATTTTTATGTGCTGGTATTTATGATTGGAGACTCTCCACACTACACTATACTTTTAATCTGATTCTCCACTGATAATCATTTCTTAATTTATTTATTTATTATAATTATAATTAATTTACAATGGCAAAGTGCTTACATTTAGAACAGGATTCCATAGCAAAGCAAATAATATAAATTCTTATATGAACCGATAAATAAGAAATGCCTCAATATTATATATTGAAATATAATATGCAAAAAAGCAGACAATAATAATAAAGATAAATTACTTGAGGTTTTTTGTTTCTTTTTTTTTCTAAAATTGGGAAAAATTTGAAAAAGAAAGCTCTTTGAAATTAGTAAAAGTAATACAATTTTGAAAAGGATTAAACAGACTAGTTGAAAAAAAAATTCAAACAGATGGTTGATCAAAATGTAACAGACCTTCCTAATAATATAATAATGAAAGGATACTAATTTTTATTAGTTACGAACAAGGCATTCAATAAGAATTTTCTTTTATTTTTTCAGCTCGGTAATAACTTTTTGACAAAATTTGATTAATTCTAGAAATTCAAAGAATCTGCTACCACTTACAAATAAATTGTGAAAGCAAACTTTTTTGGTGGGAAAAAGAATGAATAAATAAATTTAAAAAAAAAAAAAAATAAATAAGGGAAAAGGAAAAGGAAGAGCCAACAGAATGTATTATTATAAAGAAAAATCAACATGTTTTACGAAGCAGCTGGTGCAGGAATAAAAAGTCTTCAAATCTCTTAATCTTATAAAATATTGAAAATCAGCTAAGGATTTTTATATTTTTTTTATAAGGATTTTTTTTAAAAGGATTTATTTAGGTCTGATGATTAGAAATAATCAAATATTTTGTAGAACTTTTAAGAAAAATTTTTGAAAGTCCCAAACATTTAGTTACTTGCAATTTAATTTATGGATGCGTTATGGCGGGCAAAATTTGTTTTCACAATTTATCTCGATAGGGAAATTTGCTCAACATTACATTTCTTGGTACTATTCAGGACGAAAAGCACAAAATGGTCGTTTCATGGCCACGGCTAACAGCGAAGATGGCCAAGATAACAGCGTGATTAGTGTCAGTTTAATGTCACGCATAAAATAGCTCGCAGTGCCCACTGAAAATAAATGTTTTACTACCATTTCTCGCCTTTATAATAATAGAAATATAGTTTAAATTTTATATTGAAATTATAATGATTATTTTATTTGTTTCAGTGAGAACTTATTTATTTGTTAGAAAAAAAAAGTGTTAGAAAAACCAAAATTCACTCTCCAGTACAGACGCATTCATACAGATTATCACATTTATTTAGCAAAAATTATTGCAAAAGTTTCATTTTTCTTCACACCAAATAATTAATTATAGTTTATAGAGCATGAAAAATGATTACAAACACTGAATTGCTTTAAACCAATGACAGTCTGTCTACTGCCAAACATTGAAACAACTTTCTATTTGAGCTTTAATTCAATAGCGTTTCTCTTTCTCTCCAAATATTTAAAACTAAAATTTCGAGCATCTTTCCATTTTAACCAGCGCTATTGGACAAAAAATGAAAATGCGAAAATCGAGAAATGCATGCATCCAAGTGGTGGCGTTATATTTTGCGGACATACACGTTTATGCATTTGTTTGTTTCTGATATCGGTAAACAATTTTCCAATTCAGTGCACGTTGGTTGGCTGGCTGGCTAGTGGCGCGAAAATTCATCGATAATGAAACGGAGTAAAAAATGGCTAAAGCATAAAAATGTTACACAAACCCAATGGCTAGTGTTTAGTTCAGTTGTCTAAAGGAGTAGTTTCATTACAACCGATAACTCTCATATCCAAAAGTTATTTCCATTTCGCTTTTCTACTTTAAGCCTTTAATCATCAGCATTTGTGTTATAGTTTTTAGATATGTATGAATAAAAAATTAAAATATACTTCTCATTCACTTTGTGGCAACTTGGTTTGCATAAATATACCATTTTATTCACTGGTAGCAAACTTTTGGAAATTGTCGTTCCACTAGTGGTGCAAAATGAAATTTAAGAAAATGGAAATTTAGTCCGATTTCTTTAATAAATTTTTATCAGCAAACTCTTGTACACCTTAGACATTGGCAAATAAGCGAACTCAATTTAATTTACTGCCTTTTTACTTAATGTATTTTTATAGAAAATATTGGCTCTTGTGAAGATTTTCCAACTTCCGAAAAAGTCCAGGAATTATATAAAAATCGCTGTTTTTTAAAACTGCTTAAAAAGCGCTCTCTTTAACACCTCCAAATGTAACGATTTTATCTTCTACTTTTAAAGTGAGAACATGATAGTTTATGGCCTTTTTATGCAGATATTTATTTATTAAAAAAATGATATCTTAAGTAAAGACAACCAGACTGTGACTGCTATATCCTTATAATACAGTTTTATATATTTGCCAAATATTGCAAAAATAAATATTGAAAATACTTTCAAGGAAATGGAAAGTTAATTTTTCAAAAATCATTTTAATCTCTTAAAGTGTAATTCAGATTTAAAAAAATTATTTATATATTTTTTTTAAACACTTTTTTTTTTAAATTAATTTAAATTCCATTTATTTATTGGAAAACACATTTATTCGTTAAATATTTAATTAAAGAGTAGAAACTTATAAAATTGCTTGCCAGCTGATATTGTTACAGAAGAATGGGGGCTCGTTTTTTCAAACGTTTATTTTCACTTGAAAACAGTGTAAGAGACCTAATTGCTGCCATAGATTTGGAAAAATGTTTCTCCGTATAGCCCAATTCAGTTGGCTTGCTTTAGTCCTTTTTCGCCCAGCTATACTTTTGCAAAAGTCTACTAATTTTCTAGCTTAAATTGATTATTAACTTTCATAAAGAAGTCTGTCTACAATAAATTTTCTCCATCTATAAAAGTACTTCATTGCTTGAGGCCTTATTGATGACTTCGGGGAAATATTTGTCGGTAAGACTCTTGCTGCTAAAGCAATATAAGTCTAGAAAAAAAGTTTCTGTGTGGATACTGCTCTCAGGTGACCAAAAAGCAAAACATTATGTGGCTCTTCTATCAAATTGTTTCATTTAAATCATTCCAACACCAAGTAAAACAAAGTCGATTCTACTCTTTTCTTCATTAGCATTTCATGTTAATTCAACATGAATTTCAATTAAAAAATATTACATTTCCCACTGCAAAATAACATCATGTTGAATTAACATTATCGTATTAATTGAATCAAAAGGCTTATCATGTAGAAATAATGTTTAAAATGGATTTTAACATGTTCCAATGTTAATTTTACATTGCATTAATATTGATATGACAACATTTATTATTAACATAATTTTATGCAATGTTAATATAATGTGGAGAAATGTTGATTTTACTGTAATAATTAAACGGTGGGTAATTCAACATCGCTCAATGTTATTTTAACTTTGAAAGAGATTAATTTGCAACGAATAATTTGGTTTCAACGCGCTTAATTAACATTTACATTAACCTTTCGAAATATTGATTTAACATGAAAAAGTGGTTAAATTATATTAACCCATTAGGGACAGAGTTTTTTAACACATTATTTTTAACTATATTTTCATAGATATACTTAATGAAGTCCAAATAAACACAACGTGAGGAAAATACAATATATATGTATATACTTTTTGAGTTTTAGACTGTTGCCATATGGCAACGCAAGGCCATAGCTTTTATGATTGAAGTAAAACTAAAGTTATCAAAAGGTTATCAAAGTAAAACTGCAGTTTTTTCGCATAACTTCAGCTAACTCTTTTATCATAGATAACATTGGAGCTGTCGCTTTAACGAATTTCTGCTCGTTTTCTAAATCGGAATCTGAGATCGAGCCTTGATACTTTTTAAAATTAGCCAAGTAACCAATCACACAATTTAAGCACCAAGCTTTATATCCAAAACGAATAGGCTTATTCCGAATACACTGCTTGCATCCATATCTTCCATAATACTCAATCATGCTTTCATAGTAATTTAGATTTTTTTCGATTGGAATATGGTCAAGAAACTTTTTTTTTAACTTACTCATCAAGGGTCGTAATTTCCCCATCCTATCGTTCATGTCTAATTTGGTATTGTCACACGCATAGATAAATCGCATGATTTGTATAAACTTATCTCGCCGCATAGCATTAGACAACAAACTATTTCGCATTTCGTACCGTTATCCCAATAAGAGTTTTTATTAGGTAACTTGTTGTAGCCAGAGATAATCAAAATAGCAAAAAATCTAATGCATATTTAGTAGTCGCCTCAGCTAGAAATGGGCAAAGGTCATCATAAAAAAATAACTCCAAAAGGTCGGTGCAAGACTTGTCTTTATAATCGTGCGATGATGTCGTGTTGAATTCGTCGGATAATTTACCTGGCAAATCGGCCTTTCCCCATTTCCAAGTTGTCAATGACTCCACCAGAATCCTCATCCGCTGAATCCTCGTCAGTGTCTTCACCAACCTCCGACGGCTCAATAAAAATATCATGAACATCATTCCATCCTTCCAGTTCATCTTCTATTTCATGTAATTTCAAGCTAAATCAACAAAGTTATTATTTAGAATATTTGTACATAATGGGTTAACTAGAGAAAATTTGCCTACACGTGACTATACATGCAGGTACATGCCGCCTCATTGAACTATTTATTAATTATAATTTTTATTATTATTTAAGAAGACAACTAGTAACTAACTTGTATTAAAAATGAAAAAAAAAAACATTCAAAAAAAATAAAAATAATATTCAATAATGAGCTAAGAATATAGATAAGGATATGATTGCACTCTTTTATAACCGATTTCTGCTTTAAACGGTGTATAGCAAAAAAGGAAAAATTGTGGAGAAAACAAACTGCAACAATAATTTACCTCAAAAATTGGTTTCGAAATAGAGAACGCAATTATAGTTGGGAAGAAACTGTTGGCAATATTTTCATTCTTCCCTTTTGCCATTTCTTACGCCCACCACACATACTTTTTTTCTCCTTTTTTTTAAATAAAAATGAGGTGTTTTTAGACGGTTGTAGTGGATATTGGCGTCAGTATAGCCTCTAAATATGTGAAAACCAAAAAAAAAAAAAATAAAAAAAAAAATCAAATAAGCAAACAGAAAGTGAAGTGAAAAGCTGATGTTTTTATAACCAGTGACACACGGAACTGAAGAAATGCTTTTTCTGTCACCCACTTTTTTAGAGAGCAGACTGCTGCAGACTTTATATTCATGTATTTTAATTATGCTGAGTACTTCATTGCCTACCGACTACTAATTTTTATGTTTTTGTTTTTTTTTTTTAATTTACAAAGAATTTGTAAGAAACTTGGCCTTGTCTGATGAAAGATGGAGGTATTGATTACAGTTTATTTTCTTAAGCAGGGAGGTTTAGAGATGATAAAGGAAATTTATAATATCAAAATCTATCTGTGAAATTAAGCCAATCAAATCTTTTTAAAGCAATACCGGCAATTTGTATAAAGTGAGTTCTGCAGTGGCTTAGCCAATCATAAGATAATCTACATCTTCTGACGGGTACTTAGATATTAATGAAAATTTAAATATGAATCCGTATGGTGGCCGTATGGTGGCCGTATGGTAGCCGTATGGTAGCCGTATGGTAGCCGTATGGTAGCCGTATTGTAGCCTTATGGTAACCGTATGGTAGCCGTGTGGTAGCCGTATGGTAGCCGTATGGTAGCCGTATTGTAGCCGTATGGTAACCGTATGGTAGCCTGTGGTAGCCGTATGGTGGCCGTATGGTAGCCGTATGGTAGCCTGTGGTAGCGGTATGGTGGCCGTATTGTAGCCGTATGGTAGCCGTATGCTAGCCGTATGGTGGCCGTATGGTAGCCGTATGGTAGCCGTATGGTAGCCTGTGGTAGCCGTATGGTAGCCATATTGTAGCCGTATGGTAGCCTGTGGTAGCCGTATGGTGGCCGTATGGTAGCCGTATGGTAGCCGTATGGTAGCCTGTGGTAGCCGTATGGTGGCCGTATGGTAGCCGTATGCTAGCCGTATGGTGGCCGTATGGTAGCCGTATGGTAGCCGTATGGTAGCCGTATGGTAGCCATATTGTAGCCGTATGGTAGCCTGTGGTAGCCGTATGGTGGCCGTATGGTAGCCGTATGGTAGCCGTATGGTAGCCTGTGGTAGCCGTATGGTAGCCATATTGTAGCCGTATGGTAGCCTGTGGTAGCCGTATGGTGGCCGTATGGTAGCCGTATGCTAGCCGTATGGTGGCCGTATGGTAGCCGTATGGTAGCCGTATGGTAGCCGTATGGTAGCCATATTGTAGCCGTATGGTAGCCTGTGGTAGCCGTATGGTGGCCGTATGGTAGCCGTATGGTAGCCGTATGCTAGCCGTATGGTGGCCGTATGGTAGCCGTATGGTAGCCTGTGGTAGCCGTATGGTAGCCGTATGCTAGCCGTATGGTGGCCGTATGGTAGCCGTATGGTAGCCGTATTGTAGCCGTATGGTAGCCGTATGGTGGCCGTATGTTAGCAGTGTGGTAGCCGTATGGTGGTCGTATGGTAGCCGTATTGTAGCCGTATGGTAGCCGTATGGTAGCCAAAACTCTTGGAATACACACTTCCCTCTTTTGCAATATGTGTGGTCGGAATTACGAAAAAGCTGTGGTGGGAAAAAAGGCGGGTTACTGAAAACTACAGAGGTGGACAGAACACAGTGTTGGGCAGCCGATTTATTTATTTATCGCTTTACTTCACCGCTGAATTACTGCTGGTAAAGATTTAAGAAAGGTCGTCTATGTGATCAGCCAGCTGTGGTATATCTCAGTTTACACAAGAGATATTAAGATTCATACAGAAAGACTGCCATGAATCAAGTTAGGGCTGGAGTCCTCTACAAGTTACATATGTGATAGTAAGAGAACATTATCCTTTTCTCAACTAAAAATAAATTTCTCTAGTAACTACCTGATTGTCGTGGAAATCATTTTGCATCCAGCAGATTTATATATCTTATCAATATAAATCTGTTGGACGTTTGGAAGCTAAAACCAATGATGGTGAATAAAATGATTGAAATAAAATCTGCTGCAAGTAGTTTATTTAATCAAAACAATTTTCTAACAATACTTTCGATAATAACATTTTATTATTTCAGCAGGAAGTTTAAAAATAAAAACATGCATCCGCTTATATTTTCGCATCAGTTGACTGACGTATTTACTAAACCTCAGAAATATTTTCAAATATCTCTGTTATTTATATAATATTGTCAACTAAACCGGAAGCAACGCAAATGAGCGTTTCCTCCAAGATAAAGAACATTATTAAAGGAATGCCAAAGGCTTTACTTGAATACTTTTAATACTACAACGATTGATTTGGGGTTGAAAGTATTCACATTATATGAATGCGAAAATATTTCAAATATGTTTACTATGGATTCGTGGAATTTGCATATCCTAAATGGTAGCTGTTGCTTTTCAATGTGTAACAGTTTTGAAAAGTTAACATCAAACGAAAATTGAGGAAACGGCTTTTCAGACTGAAATAATTTAAATTTAATAGATGATAAACTTTTTCAATTGAGTCGGTCAGAAGTACTTACTATTACACACTGAAATGCTTTACTTTGCATACGAAAAATACTTAAAATGGTTTCTAAACCTTTAAATTTTAAATCTTAGAAATCTTCTTTCATACGCAAATTGGCGAAATTTTTAAACATTTGCTGGATAACCGACTTTCAAAATAAATAAATAAAATAATGCATTCTTTTTTTTTGAGTTGCTTATTTTGTGGGAATTAAGAAAAATATTGTTATAGAAAAGTCATGACAAATTTCTTGGTAATATGATGTATAATGTGATATATAACACAAGATCCAGATGAAATTTACGAGCTGCAGTAATTAGCCAAATTAGCAATCCACTGCAAAGCTGGGCAAATCTATGCAAAGTATTAAAAATAATTTTTATTTTATTCCTGCCATTAACCTGAAAAATATTTAATTGAATTATATTTAACTATTTTGTGTAAAGAAATAATAACAAAACAAAATTTTTAAAGGCATTAAATTTCCATAAAAATTTTTCTTCATTCCTTTTATAGAAAATATTTAAAAATGTAGTCCAAAAACAATTCAAATGCCTCCGTAATGTGATTCATACTCCATGCTGAATTAGTTTTCCGAACTCAATACGCATATGGCTATGTAATATGTCTATCAGACTCATCCTAAGTTACGGTGTCCCAGTTTGTTTTCATAAAACTGCTAAGAGCCATATAAAAGTCCTTCAAATTATTCCGAATAAAAAATTAAATATAATCGACAGTCTCTCTGGCAGGTGAAGCCAAGTGAATCTCTACATAATGGATTGAATACAGTCTGTGAGTGTAATTGAAACACTGAAAATTAGTTTGCTAAACAGAATATTAATTGTGCTGCAAATAGCAAATTTCATTATGGCGATTTTTAAAGGATCTTTGGATAGTTTTCCTAGATTTTATTTATTAGTAGTTCCTTTATATACCAGTACTCTTTTGTTAGCACTTTTTTAATCGCTATTTTATGCCACCTTAATAGCGATATCGACAGTTGTAATAGAAAAATATAATTTGTAAATTATTGCATAACTCGTACTTTCTTCCGATTACAATAAAAGCAAATGGTTATTATTTTCTGCCGTAATACCGCCGTAACTTTGACTGGTTAACGGCTTCCTTCTCTATTTTCAGTGAAAGGCTAAAAGAAGTTGTAATTTTTGCTGGCAAAACATGTAGCATCATCATCAGAAATATTGTGTTTTAAAATAAAATATTTATATATTTGGAAAGAAAGCAGCAACTTAAAGGTCCTTTAGGACATCTTATAAATATGTATTGCCTAAATATTGTCATAAGAAACATAGATACTCTCCAAATAATTTTGAACTGAATTGAAAAATTGAAAACTAAAAGAATTCTTTTTTGGTTTTAGCATAATAATAATTAATAAAAAAAAATTGCAAAACTGTCAGCTTAAGATGAAAAGGAGAAAATATTTTAACAAAAAGGACAAACAGATTTCAGCTTTGTTTTGTTAAAGCAGCCTTAACATGTTAGTTTATTTAAGAAATGCAAATGGTGTTGAAATTTTGCGATTTAGTTTTTTGCAAGTTTCTACACTCTTCCTGCTTGCCCTATTTTGAATAGTGCCCGTTTATGGCCAGTGTTATCCTTAATATTTGTTGTACTGCTTGTATTCATCTTTACCCTTGCGGGCAACAAGATATACTTATATTGTTTATGCTGATTGCGAAATCAATTGATGTGAAGTCTTTTCTTTTTTCGTTTTCGTTATCGTTTTTGTTTTCTTTTTTTTTTTTTCTTTTGTTTTTTGTCGTCCTTCTCTTAACTTGTTTTATTTCATTTTTCTTCATCACAATCATGTTATCTTTATGTAAATTTATGTTTATTAACAAATATCATAGTCATCATGGTTGTCGTTGTCTTTTTATCCAATCCTGCTATTTTTCAAGAAGTTTATCATATTCGTCATTAGGATTGTTGACATGTGAAAGGACAACATGTGCCTAAGGACAACTTATTGATAGATATACAAACCTAGTCAAGGAAACAACTGCGTGTGTGTGCATGCAGTGTAAAGAAATTGAATAAAAAACAATTTCTTTTTTTTTTCTTTTTTTTTTTTTGCAGCAAATGCTCCTCGAGAAACCATTGATTTCTCCAGAGAAATCAAATAAGTATATCGAATCGAATAGAAAACTTAAGAAAAAAGTTAAAACTTTTATGCATGACAACTTAGTAGACAAGTGTGACAGTTTTATTGAAAAATGATGCTGTTGGTGTTAATTTTTCTAGTTATTTGGGCATTTGATTAGCATGTTAGCTAATATGGCTTGAGGCTTAATAAATGCTTAACACATTTAATAAAATTGATCAATCAATAAAATCAAATTGGTAAACGAAAATGTTTGCGGGGTTCTTCATTTAATTTATAAATTTCGTTGTGTGCAGACCAATTAACAATTTATTGCTAATTCTCATGGTATTTTCTATTCGTTTGCAAATTAGAAAACAATAAAGCGGATTAAATCCTCAGGCACGAGCATAAGTTATTTTTGTTTGCATATTATGCACAGTGTCTTCTAAATATTAGATACACCAATATAAGGTAGGAGATCTACTACGTGCCCTTTCCGCTCATTTTAAAGATTCAAAACAAACATGTTTTTTTTTGTGAAACAAAAATTTTAGTTACGTTTTGCTGATATAATGAAATGTCTATTTACTTTCCAATAAAGCCATTTCCCAGTGCAAATTAATGTTTATGGCCGAAAATAGTTACAGCAACCATTATCACTACAAATACAGCAGCAATTATATTTTTTCAGGGGATTCCCCAACTAAAGCCATGGCAGGTGGAAAAAGGCAGGTGGTGTAAGTCCTTGGTAGCCTTTTATACTGATTCACTTAGACAATATAATGACTCGTTAGGGGGTTTATACGTAGTCAGATGTAAATGCTGGCCTTTGGTCAGTTCTCAGCACTTGAGAAAAATTCATAAATATTATTATTCCCTGGGCGAAAGGGAGGATCGAAGTAATATCACTTGCAATGAGACTTTATATATATAAAGCAAGCAGCTTCCAAATTTATTTGTTTTTTAATTAAACTCAACAATTTCTTCACTTTTAAGAATAATTTAATATAATATAATATTTTTAATTAAATTATAAAAATAAATATAAATTATTATAAATTTAATTTAATATAATTAAATTTTATACAGGCGGTAAATTCGCTACTAGTACACATTTCGTGGTTGTTTTCCTTCTTCGAAGTCTTGAGGCAATTTTTGTGCAAAAGTCTGCGACTCGTATTAATGTCTCGAAACTGTTTCTTACCAAAACAGTGCATCTGGCTAGTAATCGATTATGGCGTTTTCTTTTCTACAAAAAAAGGCAACACTAACCGCAGGGAGGGCAATTTTGTGTTCTTTTCTCGAAAATGTGTTGCCCTGTGAAAGGGTTGCGAGTTCTTTTCTAAAAAATATTACCCTTTCGCAGTGCAAAAGTCATTGCACTTTGGCCCTGGGCAAATCAACAGGGCAGAAATTGCCCTGTAAAACACATGGTTTTTATTCTTGCACAGCGTTGCCAGAAAATGTTAAAAAAAAGTCTTTTGAGTTGAAAGAGTCAGAAAATTAGATTTTAATAATTATTTTTATATTTTGTATCGTATAAAACAAACAAAAGAGCTTTATGCGGCAGCTTATTTGTATGAGATATTAAAAAAAAAATTTTTGTTTTCTCAAGCAGATGAATTAGCAATCTGGCAACTGAACATTTTTGTATACACATTTCATAAAATATACAGAAAATGTTTATTTATCAGCTGTTAAAAAAAGGCATTGCACTTTTTTCTAATTGGTGTTCTTTTCTCGTTATATCAAAAATTGCATTTTCACAGGGGCGGGCAAAACATTTTAAAAAGGCACCTTTTCACGGGGCAACATTTTTAATGTAGAAAAGAAAACGCCATTAGTTATCGATGATACTATTCTGCTGGTCAATTAAATAAAACAAAAAATTTAACATCGTTTTAAAATTAATAAATCTGTTTTCTTCATTGTCTATTTGGAAAAAGTGGGGAAAAATTCTCGTATGGAGTGTTTGCATGCAAGCAAAGAAAATCTTTAGTAAAAGAAAGAAATATAAAAATTTGTTTTCTATCTTCATTCCGTGTATAGACATCAAGAAAACTTACAGTTAATTGCTTTACGACTTGTGTTTTTTTTTTTTTTTTTTTGAACAGAATTTGTAGGGATTTTCATCGATTCTTCATTTTTTCTCTTTTGCAGAAATTTACATAAAAGACAAATAAAATTTTTTATATGAACGCATATCGGCAAATAATCCACAGCTCACTTTTGTATTTTTATTGTTGATTTCTTTTTATTTAACTTTCGGCTTGTTTAACTTCTTGTAGTTATTTTTCTAGCAAAATTTGTGAAAATGATTTTTACAAACAGTTGCACAAATATTTTTCATTTAAATTAAATCTGCTAGAGCTGCTGCCATGGCCTTTTTCAATTGCTTTCCCAGGTGTTTTTATTGATTACCGAACATTTTTCACATCACACTGTAAATAGTGAATTTTTCATTTCCTGCCTGTCCCGCCAATTTACAATTTAATATTTCTTGTAAGAGTAAAGAAATGAATTCACTTCATGTAAACGATAATGTCCTACATTGATTTTTCAAGTATATAATGGGAACTTAAGTAGCTGCGATTGGCTGCATTCCTCATCAAAGAATTGTATCATAAAAGTAAAGCGCCTTTAAATTTACAAGAAATTGTTGAGAATTTATCAAATTCGGTGCGAGATGGAGAGAACCACTTCCAGCTTAATTTGAATAATGACCAAAAACATCAAATACACGCTTATAGCAATTAATCATATTAAATGTTTATACAAACAAACACTGATATTTGCAACAGCAGCAATTCTCCAATCTGTCTTGCCGCTCTATGACCCATAATTCAATTTATGCAAGAATTTTCTCCAAAGAGCGGAAAAATATTTCAATATTTCATTTTGTTTCTTATGTTCATCAGGGGAAAAAAGAATAAAAGTATAAATATTTCAACGCCTCTAAGTATGAATAATATCCTTAGAAACATGTCAAAACCCTCATACACATTCAAATCTTACCTAACAATGTCTAGTTCATATCTAGTAATGGTTCGTGCTGTTTAAGGTCGCTGCATGCCATTTTTTTTAATATTAAACATTTGTTTCATTATTTCACGCTTCCTTTTTATCTCCATGTCCTTTAATCTGTTTTTTTATGGAATTAAAGGCGCTTTTTCATATCTTTTCCTCGGCCCTCTATTTGATACCGCATACAATTCAAAGTATTTTCTTTTTAAAAGTATGTTGCCTACTATAATTCATAAATAACATTAACTATAAAAACAAATTTTTATTCCATTATTCACTTATTCTTTCACTTTTCTTAAGCGTACATGCTTAAGTATTATTTTTCATTACAGATTGTAATACAAGAAATATCAAAAATTATATAAAACAATTTGTAGTTTTTGCTAATTTAATTTCCCCCACCATCTGAATACAAAACCAGTTCAATTGCTGCAAATTCTCAATGAATACATCTAAGAGATATCAGCCCAATACAAGAGTATTTATCTGAAAGTCCTGGAAGGCTGATAGAAAACACAGAATAAAACTTTGGCTGTGTAGTAGGCTGTGGAGAATGTTAAAAAAGCCTAAGAAGGGATGTACAGATATTTGTTAAGTTCATATAAGGACACTGATATTGAGCATTGAGCATCTGAAAATAAATTTCAAAACAGATATAGTATGGGCATAGTAATCCTGCCGAATATTCTTTATTGCAGAATATGCAAAATTCTATTACAAGCATCATTTAAACTTAAATATTTTGTTAAACATTTAATAAAATAAAAATTAAATGCCTTTCAGATTTGGTTTATGTGAATAAACATATATTTCTAAATAGTTTTTTTAACTAACTTAGCCTGCAAAGCTTTCAGCTTGTCCGCGGGAGAACCTCCAGGTTCCAGGCAGCTATCGAACCAACGACTTTGGGTTTAATAGGCTGTGCGTTATTCATTCGCCTACTTTTAATTTTTATAAGTGCAAATGCTTTCAAAAATGGTATGGTTTGTATAGGAAGTGTTTCTGCAAAGCCAAAAAAAATTGATCTCTCGCATAGATCACCAATTATATGATAGCCTACGTGTGTCTACGCATTGCTCTGGGTTTAATGTAGTTAAGCTTTTAATAGCATGACATGGCCAGTAACATAATAATATTGTCAGCAATTGCCCGCTAAAATATTATTTTGAATGCGACTTCACTTTTTTATTCCAAAGATGATAGACCTTTTCTGCCTAAAATCCTACTTCTCTAGTAATAAGAAACATAATTTTAAAAAAAAATTATTTTGAGGCAGCATAATTTATTAAAATTATTTTCCTTCGATGAATTAAATTGCATGAATAACATTAAAGTAATTTTAATTATGCGGAAGTGCTTTTTGTTTGCCTCTATATAATTTAATACTTAATTCTCTTCCTGTAGTCGTTTGTAAATAAAATTGCTTGTTAATTTTATTTTGTGGTTTCTGTTTTGAAAAAGAATACTGCGAATTGTTTCCATAATAAATTTTTTATAAGCGAAATACAAAAAAAAAAAAAAAAATTAAAGTCATCTTTATCTTGTCAAATTTAGCAAAAAAAAATTTTGTCTCTCAAAAAGTCCTGGAAAATCATGACCCTTTTTTATTATCAATATCTTTTAAGGATTTTAAAATTCTTCTATTGACTTCCTTTCCTTAATAACAAACTTGTCTTAATTAACATGCTTAACGAAAAAAAAGTTTTAATGAATAAATAATGATAAATTTGAATATTTTATTTATTTATTGCGAAGGGTTTACGGATTACAAGAAAATATTTCATTGTCTGTACTGGTAAGTCCAGAAGTTGAAGAACTTTTTTATAATTTTTTCTTTTATTTTTTGTAAGTTTCTTTAACAAGTTTCCCTTTGAAATTCGCTGCGTAAAACCAACTTTCTGTTTACAAATTTGTTTATATTTTAACGATATAAAAACTCGAAACATTTGTGTCCCTTTAATATGCATTTTGTCAATTTTACATTTCATACTTTTTAATTTGTTTCTTTGAAATAACATAAAAAGGAATAAAATGAAAAGATTTTTTATTTTTAGTATTTTTAATTCAACTAGAAAAACTTTTATATAAATTTAAGATATTTTTATTGTTGAGAAATTTTTAAATCTACAGTGAGAACTAAAGTTTTATATCCAAAATCCTAAGAATTAAGTTGTCCAGATAAGATATGCTGCTTAATTAGATTCTGGGTAATGAAATATGCTGCTTTCCAGGGGATTTAAAAGTCGAAATGCAACGAGAGTAATTTATTTAAATATTTTGAAATAATTGATATTGTGGTTTTCCTTAATTATCTATAAACCTAATATGTTTAAAGTCTTCCTATTATTATAAGCTTAAGATCTTTTCTTTTATATAAAAATTTAATTTTAAATATATCGCCACTTCGTTGTATTGCATTATCAGGAAAAACATTAATTAAATACCGATTTTTTTTTAGAGAATTTACATTAGAAAAATTGAAAAAAATTAGGAATTTCCTATTGGGACATATTCATTTCATTCATCATTAAAGGGTTAAAATGGCACTCTTATACTTAAAAAACCTTAAAAAAAAACCTTAATAAAATACCGATTTTTTTTTAGAGAATTTACATTAGAAAAACTGAAAAAAATTAGGAATTTCCTATTGGGACATATTCATTTCATTCGTCATTAAAGGGTTAAAATGGCACTCTTATACTTAAAAAACCTTAAAAAAAAACCTTAATAAAATACCGATTTTTTTTTAGAGAATTTACATTAGAAAAATTGAAAAAAATTAGGAATTTCCTATTGGGACATATTCATTTCATTCGTCATTAAAGGGTTAAAATGGCACTCTTATACTTAAAAAACCTTAAAAAAATCCTTAATTAAATACCGATTTTTTTTAGAGAATTTACATTAGAAAAATTGAAAAAAATTAGGAATTTCCTATTGGGATATATTCATTTCATCCGTCATTAAAGGGTTAAAATGGCACTCTTATACTTAAAAAACCTTAATAAAATACCGATTTTTTTTTAGAGAATTTACATTAGAAAAATTGAAAAAAATTAGGAATTTCCTATTGGGACATATTCATTTCATTCATCATTAAAGGGTTAAAATGGCACTCTTATACTTAAAAAACTTTAAAAAAAACCTTAATAAAATACCAATTTTTTTTAGAGAATTTACATTAGAATAATTGAAAAAAATTAGGAATTTCCTATTGGGACATATTCATTTAATTCGTCATTAAAGGGTTAAAATGGCACTCTTATACTCTGACAAGAGTTAAATGATATTTCACATTTTTTTAAATCATGCGTCTCTTTCTTTTTAAATTTTATATATTTCTTTAATCACTTTTAAGCCACACTAAGCGTGATAACTTCCACTACAATACAAAGTATTTTATTTCTTTAAAATGCCTTAGAAATGTAGCATGCTTTTAGGAGCTGCAATGTTGATTAATAGTGGTATTAACATGGCGTATACTTAACAGTCGCAGGAAACGCTTTTGATTGGTTGCTGAAATTAAAACTGCTTGTATATAATTATGCCGGTAACAAATATAGCTATTTCACATATATGCAAGCCTTTGAATAATACAGATAGCCGTAGTAGGAAAGAATTGTACATTTGTAGTTTATAATGCTGACTGAATAAATAACCATTCAGATTGCCAAAAAAGTAAAAAATATATACATTTTATACACTCGCACAAAATTACTAGTGTTGATAATGTTTGTAAAGTAAATAGTCAAGGAATAATAAAGTACTGAAAGGAGAAAATAAAATGTGAAAATTCCCACAGCCATACGTGTACGTGCAACTACTCACACTCGTGAATCATTTATGTTTTACAGTCCCTCAGCCCAATGTCTATTATGAACAAAATTGCTCTGTCATAATGTTGATAGCATGATATTTGTTAAATTTATGAAACATCATTTATTTAACACGACTAAAGGAAATTTAAAAATATAAGGGAAGTTCTATTACAAATTGTTTCGCAACTAAACGAGGCTCAATTGAAAAGTTTGGTAAAAATGACAAACTGCACCCGAAAACAGACTTGAAAAAAATATATATAAAAAATTTAAAGGATTCAAAAGAAAGCTCGCAACTTTGTATACAAGCACAGTACACACAGTGGGAGTATTCTTGTAAATTTTACTTAACACAAAAATAACTGCTACTGACGAGCCATTGAGGTTAGAATAGTTAGGTTTTATCGATTGCTGGTGCGGAGTTTTCTGTGAAATCATTCATGCTATTCTGAGCCTTGCCTGATTAAGTACCGTTTGCTTGTTCTGGAGTAAAAGGGGCCACTCTCATCTTCGGATTAAAAATTCGCCATATTGAAGAATTTTAATCAAGTATAATATGTGTGTGTTAAAACGCCAGCCAGCAGTTACTTGTCGTTTGCCGTTTGCTTTCCAAATCTTATCTGACAATGACACCTTGTAGATGTTTCTTCAATTTAATACATTTATAATTTTTGCTCTTCGTTGGTTATGGCAAATTTATATTTAATTATCAACTATTTACCATATATTAATTTCAGTTTACTTGCTGGCATTTAACTTTTATGAATTCGCAACAAAACTAAAAAGAAAAAAACTTTTTTTATCTAATATTATAGCTGGTTTTAATTTTTCCATTCTATATATGTACATTTAGTTGGTATCATGTTTTAGGCATGATTGTGCATGTTTGTTTAGTTCATAGGCCTTAATTAAATATTTTTTATTGCACATTTTCATTATAAATCTTCATATATGTTTATATGTGTAATCGAGTGTGGATGTGCATTTCAACTTTTAACATAAATTATAAATTTTTGCAAAAACTCTTTTCCTGTGGAAAATTTTTGATATTTTTATACAAAGTTTCCTGTGTATCTTTATTTTTTCATGTGACATTTTTTAATTGTACAGATGCATATATACAATTGCATACACAATATATATAACACACTGATATATGGATACACTTTAACTCTCATATGAACACGAAACTAAATTTATATTTACGAGTTCATGTAAAATAATTGTGCAGCGGCAATGCTTTACAGTACGGATGTTCCCATCTATTTAAAATAAATTGGAGACACTTTAAAAATTTTGATCAAAATTTTACTTTGTAAACTCGTAAGTCCGAATATGAAAATTTGTTAGCAGTGACGGAAACTTTTTAATGTATGTATGTATGTATATATTCCCATCGGCCACTCAAAGTCAATCCCTCCTTGCAGACAATTGGTGAAAGCTCCTGTGTAATCAGTTATTCCTCTGCCGTGTGATGGTATTTCTTCAGCAGCTGCTGGCAATAACAATAATCATCTGGTTTCGTATAAAAAATACCCACAAAGTATTGACACATCGTATCGACTTTGGCAAACAACGTTTGGCATAACCAGCAAATCGAAAAGGACATTTTAGTATTCATGTTTTTATAAAATTTATTAAAATAACTGAAATTGGCATAGTTGTGAGTAAAATTTGTATTACTTGGCTGTGGATTTTATAGGGCATTTTAAATAAATTTACAAAGATTTTAATTAATTAAATAACTTTTAAATTGAAGCATAAATATTGCCTAAGAACGAATATCATTTTGTTAACTTTCGAAATAATTTCATGATTTTCAGTCTTTATTATTTTTCTCATTATAAATTCCAAAGTTTGCAAACGGTCCCAATGTTCCATGTTGTACACGTGTATGCCTAAAAGTATGCTTAATAACATGATTTTTGATTTTATAAAGAAAGCATTCTAAGATAAAAGCTTTAGTTTATAGTAGATGACAGCTAGCTAGTTAGCTAGCTAGTTGCGTTGTTCTTATTAAGGCTTCGTTCTCCCATCGCATAAGATTCGTAAAACACTTTTCTTTTAAGAAGACCTAAGACTATCGAAATTCTTCATTAGCCCCTCGATGGTATAATGGTTAGTATACCCGCCTGTTACGCAGATGTCAGGGGTTCAATTCCCAGGGGAGCCAGAAGCCAAAGGCTTCAGTAGCCAGTGCTTCTATACATATTGCAATTATATTCATATAATTGTAATATTTGGTAAATAAATAAATAAATAAATAAAGTTCTTCATTAAATCCAAAGCATAATGTGAAATGGAATTCAAAATCGGTTTTCTCTAAACATATCGAAAGTCTCAAATTCAAATTTTCTTTTATATATTTTTTGTTTTCATTTACATAAAAAATGTCTCTCTAAAATCTCAATTATTTTCATTAATCCTTTTGATGTGGCAAACCAGATGGGGAATACCTAAACAAGAAGAATGCTCAATATATTCAAAAGCTCTTTGGTCCTTACTGGTAAACTTTGGCTGCTTAGCAAAATATTGCATTTACTTTCTCCATGTTATAGAGTAGGCGACTGTGAAATTTCAAAAGCCTTCTAAGTGGACTCCAAGTTGTTTCTTGATGTCCTTAAATGTGGTAGTATAGCCATTTAATTTCAGTTTTAATTTTTTTTTCGCCTTTTCACAAAATATTTACACTTTCCGAGAATCATTTTGTAAAAGATTGAAGTTTCTCTTCACGGCATTGATCCTTATTCCCCAATGAGAATAGAATTTGTCCAATGGAACGCGTTGAAGTACAACCAAGAGAGAAAAGTCTACATGATCGATTTAATACAACATTCCAGAAAAGCGATTCCCAAACTGTGTAAGCATGAGTTCAGTGACCTCAGAAGTTTCGATCAGTAAACAGAAGAACACTTAAAATGCAACAGTGACTGAAAGAATAAAAAGGATGTAGTGGGTTTTATTACAATAAATGCAACATACAAGCTGAAATTTATGCTAAATGTGTCGAACCCTATAACGTCCAAAATTTCAGGATTTTGCTTCTTGAATTTAGTGGCATTAAAAAAATGAATATGAATTTTTCCAAACAAGTTTTTTAGGCTCTGTTGGATGTATCGTCGTATATTCTAAAATATATTGTCATCGTTAATAGAACTTTCTAAAATTGCAATGACATCAAACAGTTATTGTATCTGAGATCAATTCATATATATTTTTAATTTTACTCTTTTTTTTTTTTTTTTTTGATTTAATATGTTTTTTTTTTTTATAAAAAAACGTTTATATATATTTTCTATATTTCTTCAACTCTTTGGTTGACTTCTTCAGGAAACAGTTGAAGAAATATAGAAAATAAAAAAAAAAAATTAAAAATACTGTATACATAAAATATAAAATGATAAAAAGAAAATAAAAAAATATTAAATTTAATTAATCACAACGAACTAATTATAAAATTGGAAACCCCCATAAAAACATTAAAATATCGGTCGTCCGTAGACAGTAAATTGAATTTTGTACTGAACAAAAAGTAGAAAAATGTTGACCAAAATTTCCTCTACTCGTTTCTTGAAATTTGAACCACCTTAATAATCCTTATTTAAATTCAGTTCATATTTGTAAGGAAAAAACGTATTTTGTAAGTATATGATATGAATAATATTTAAGGAAGCCACCACATATCTGGTGTATGCACTTTTTGTTTAGTTAGATTCCGCCTGGATTAATTCTCTCAGCAAGAATAAAACTTTTAATTATATATTATTTAATTACACACAAGTATGCATACTCGTATCCTCGTACATATATTGTGCAGTCAATCCTCTGTTACAAACTCGCATTCTGCAAAACGCTTTTCAAATATACTAACTTTCTTGGTGGCAAACTTTTATTCTGAAAATTTACCAGATTTACAAAAGCGTTGAAAAAAAAATGAAAAAATGCTCGTAAGTAAAATAACGTAATAAAGAAATTATTCGTTATATATTTTTCTTATAAATTTATTATTAATTTATTTAAAAAAATTTCATAAGTGTTTAAAGGATTAATGAAGGAACTGCTTAATTTAATTCAATTAATTTTTTAATAGATTTTAAATAATTGAATAAAAAAAATGCGAATTTTAGAAAATTTCTAAAAATCATAAAATTTTTTTTCTCTCTTCTTCTTGTTAATATCTTAAGCAAATTGGTAGAAACTGTGAGACAACAGATTGCTTTAACAAAAAAAAGGATTTTATATTAATAACCTTCAACATATTTAAGCATTTTCAGAAATGGAACTCTGAATTAATAATATAATAATTATATTCGTTCACAGGGTGCCACTTGCAAGTTTCCCAACTAATTTAAGATAAATTAAATATATTTAAAATAATATATAATATGTGCTTCATTGAATTCCCTTTCCATAAGGACTGCTACAAATATAACAGCGGCTCCATGCCCGTATGCTGCAAATCACATTAGTATGCAATTATAATATCCTTAGAAGGATTTAAAAATTCCCGAGAAAAGAAAGTATACAATTTAAAAATGTGTTTTGGAAAAAGAAAAAACGTTTTCGTTTCCCGCCATACTTAATTGTGTGCTTACAAGCTTCTCTCGTGTGTTGTTTAGAAAAGCACATGAAACATCCTACAATCTACGCATTCTAAACTCGTTAGTTGCCATAAATTTCATAACTGTTGCAGATGTTGATAATGTAAGACTCTAAATTCATATCAAGTCCTGTTTTGTAGCGAGAGTTTGAAAATGCTTAACAATAGACGAACACAGTGGGAAGAAAAGCGATACCATGAAATGCAATTTTTGATTGGAATTGTTTCGGATGTTAAATGGAAAGGAATTATGCATGGCAAAAGATTGAGGAAAAGCTGTAATGATCCACACAAAAACCTCATATCATTCTTCAAACATTATCGCCATGAGTAGTTGTAGGAAAGCCTAATGTTCAACCATATATTGAGGAGGGGGCATACTGTGGTTTTTAGCTATAAAATTTTCATACTGTGAAAGTGTAGCTGGAAGGGAAGACTTTTGGCCAGTTCCATGTAATGAACTTTAATATTTTGTGTTAAATTTAAATAGTTATACTAATTATATCACTTCTTTGTTAAACTTTGTAAATTTTTGGAGAGTGACACTGTAAACTTCTGTATGTGAATCTATAAATAATTTTGGCGTCGCTTGTCATGCACACGATGACGAATATCGAGTATAAATATTTTTATTGCACTCTGATGTCACTTTATGAATGTCATATTCTGATGATAAAAAGATGATTTTAAAAATATTGATAACTGGCAGTAATAAGAGCGACAGCAATGTCTTGAAAATGCATATGTATATTTAATGTGTATCCTTCCAGAAGTTCTCAAATTATTGGAATTAAATCTTATTGTATTGTTTATTTCAGGATACATGAATTATAAATGGTATCGGAATAAATGGAAACTAAATACTGTAAATGAAGCTAAGTTTGATTGCTTATAACATATATAGTATATATATAGACAAAACTGTCCTGAGGTTTCAGAAACATTCTTTGTCAGTGCTGAAAATAAGCACTACTACAAAATACTCGTAACTTAAGCCCTAAACTTTTGCTTGAAATGCACTGCCTGAAGCCAAAGAAAAGCATATTAATTATCCAGAAAATTATTATACAAATTCCTTTTTTTTTTTAAATTAAAATAACATCTCTTCTGTTCAGCCAAGACGCAATTTCCTAGTCAGGTCCTTGTGCAAATCCTTTAGCATTTACAACTTATAGCTACACTTTATGGTTAAACTTCGTGCAAAACAGCGCTAAAATAAAGTGCAATTCATGTGAATTTATTACACAAACTGTGTTTTTCTATATAATTTCTTTACTTTTTCAAGCACAAAACATATGTGGTTTCAGTTACTTTTTAACACGTGTAAACACAACGAAGTAACCAGAAAACCAAAAGGTCATGAAAAGCTCTCTAAACGAAATGCTTTAAGTAGCTAAAGCAAGGAAACATATTCACATAAATATATGTATATGAGCCATCAAGCTTTTATAGCCTCGGATATAAACGAGTATAAAAGTTTATTGATTTTGTTAAAAGAGATCACAGCAATATTGTAAAATTAAGCAAATTGACGCCTACTGGCCTGCACGGAATTATCCTTTCTATGGCATGGCATATAAAATGTATTTAAAAAAAATGTAAATATTATCTTATTGCTATAATTTACAAAACTTTGCATACACATAAAGCTTTTAAGGACAAAAAAAAAATTTTTTTAAATATATATACATCTATATATTTTTCTTTGATCTCAATTATCTATACCAAAAATGTTAGACCTTAAACTAATTAGCTGTATTAAAAATCTATACTGCCTCTTTAGTTTTCTTCAATTTCATTAGGCCAATTATTCGAGACCTATTTTAGGTATGGCGGAAAGCACTCAACTTTTTCCCATATAAGATGAAACCGAATAAAACTGCATGCTTAGAACCCTCGTATTTTAAGTTACAAAGTCTTTGGCCAACACACAGAATAAGAATCGTGATTACAAAGACGTACTTGATTTTTATCCTTCTTGTAGCCTAAGATTTTTATATAATAAGTTTTGATAGCCTATTAAAAATACGTGCTTATTCACAACTGTATCCTTTGCTAGTGCGCCTCGTAAAACATTTAAACATCTGAATATCTTGACCTGAATACTGATAACCGAATTGTGGTTACTCTTTTGTGCACACCGTCAGATTTTTAAAACATCCTTATACTCTTTCTAAAAGCGAGTAGCAATATTAAAATATCTAAAAAAACATGCAGGATATTCCTCTTAATAATATTATGTGTAACCTTATATATTTACTTTTCATCTAATATTTTGTTACCATTTAAATTAACATTTCTGCGAATTTAATAATCTTAAATCTTAAAAAAAATTTAGATTAAATTTTAAGTCAAGTAATGTTGGCACGGTCAAAGAAAAAAAAATTAAAAACTTAAATTTAAAAATTAGATTTTTAGTCCTTACTATTTTAGTTCCATGCAATTTTATTAATACTTTGACTGCTTCCCCTTCTCTAAAGGTACTTGAAAAATATGCCTTTTAGCTGAAAACTTTTTACCTCAGAAAAGTGGAGTAGAGTTACAACTCCTCTCTCTATATATGAAAATTCAAAAACCGTTTTAAATAGAGTATGATAAAAGAATAAAACTTTCACGAGCAATGTCACGTTGTAATTCAAAATAATAAGAAAAAGCTTTTTAAAAGCTGCAGTATATCTTTTGTAGCTTATTCTTGATTGCTACGGTACACAGCTACAATACATAATAATGTATGAATAATAATAAGAAATGAATTCATAAAATAGCGATTTTTTAAAGCAATAGAAATGCATGCGCCTAAAAGGCTGCACCAATTTATACCTCGCTGCTTCCATAGCAGAAAATTGTCAAACATTAAGATAGATGTTGTTCAGCAGTTTTATGGCTGTAACATACAAATGGCCAGTCGACCGACTGAACCGAAGACCTGTTACAAAATGTCAAAGTTTACAAAATTGCAACAGATTGTTTGAAAAATTAAAACGACAAAAAAGGAACAGCAAGATGTTGAAATCTTCTAATTGTTGCATGGCTTTTTAAAGACACGACGACCCCTTTAAAAATACATAAACACAGCCAGACTTGTGAGGAAACAAAAGAAATATATTGTTAGAGAAAAAAAATGCAAACAAAAAAGTGTAGAGCAAATAATTTCGAACCGAAAAAATGAAGAGCTTGTCAAAAGATCAAATAAAATACATGTATTTTAGGCCATAAAGCCATGCTTTTACATCTTGTGGCTTTGTCTGGCAAATAAACTGAATGGTAAAAAAAAATAAAAATGGTAAAAAGAAAGTTGTAAAAGGGTACAACTTGTGGACACGATAAAATATGTAAAAAGAAAATTGCCAAACTGTAGAATAGAACACAAAATGTTATATAGGTGGTAAAAGGATTTTACTTAATGAAAATACGACTATGTTGAACAAGGACGAAGGAAATGGAGAAGAATTCATTTGCTTATTAACCATGTGCAAAAGGGCATACAATATAAAAAAAAAATAAAAATATTTATGTTGCACGGCAACAGCTGCAAATTCTATTTTCTGCTTTAGTTGGCCCAACGTTGGCACAATTTATAACTCAAAACACTTTATATTAGAGACCATAATTGCTAGAATATACTGGCTTTATATAAAATCGATTAATGAAACCTTTAATGAAGCCCATACAGCTCCCCCATAAACAGTTTTATTACAGGGGAGTGCGTGCTTCCACAGAGCGTTTTCTTTATTCTTTTTACTTCTTCATTGCTTTAATAAATGTTGGTCAAGCAAATTTAGGAAAATTTTTAAATTTAAACCATATCAGTTTTAGACACTTAATTTTTACCTGCCGCCTCATAACAAGCTTCTTATACTCCTGGATATTAAGTAGTAGTGGAACTAGTACTCCAATCGAATTTATAAGACAAATAATACATATAAAAATGTTTAAATACTTCTTCCCTTTATAATGTCTATGTTGTCACATTTAGTTACCTCATCTGTTTAGAAACAGGTATAAGTGCACAAGCTTCTTATACTCCTGGATATTAAGTAGTAGTGGAACTAGTACTCCAATCGAACTTTTAAGAAGAATAATACACATAAAAATCCTTCAATACTTCTTCACTTTGTAACGCCCATGTTGTCACACTTAGTTCCTGCATCTGTTTAGAAGCAAGTATAAGTGTAAAACCTTCTTATACTCCTGGATAAGTAGTAGTGGAACCACTACTCCAATCGTATTTATAAGAAAAATAATACATATAAAAGTGCTTAAATACTTTTTCACATTATTATCAGACTCAGTTAAGGCTTGAGTACTTTCACTTATATTTGTTTTATAAGAAACGAAGTATATTTTTGCTTAAATATGATAAAGCGAGAACTTTTTGAGCAAATGATGTAAATGCAAATCACATCAAAAATTCTTTACTGCAAACGTCTCAAGTCACTGTGTAAAATTATACTTTGAATAAAATGTTTATATAAGTCATTTAGATGCCACTTTACTAACCTCCAGAGCTTAATTTCTCGATTTTCATAATTTTAGCTTAAAATGTTTATTACCAACATAAAATCATAAATTAAATATTACAACGTATACAAAATTTGGTTCAAAGGTTACACAATGGCTGGTGATTATGCTTAGCGCAAGTTTTTCTAATTTCAAGGACACACTACAGAATTTAATTCCAGCTGTTCTCTGCTATTCTACACAGACGCATAAAAGGTACAATTAAAGCAAATGATTAAAAGCTTGACGTATAATGAACTAAATGAAATTTATCTCTTGCATGTAGAGATGTAAGGCGAATAAAAAAAAATTAATTTAAATTAAAAATGTAAAACATGTAAAACGTGTACCTGAATGTTATATGGATCTCATGTGCGTTTAAAAACGAAAGCATGTAAACCTATTTGTTGCCATTTAGGTGGCTCAGATGATGACCAGAAAATTGTGGAGAATGATGGTTCGTTGGCCAGTTGGTTGATGATAATGACGATTGTGATTATTTCGATGGCTCTGTTATAACAAATGACAAATTCATGGTCGTAAAGGCCACGCAGAGCCTACAGCCTACAGCCTACTTTTAGGTGGACGGAGTAGCAGTAAAAGTTGTATTATAACACGATATAAAAATATCAAAATTACAAAAAAGTAACAACAGCAAACAATGAAATAAAAAAAGAACACACAATTGACAATAAAACTCAAAAGCACCAACCGGACGCAGATTACACTGCTGTTGTTATTTCCTTCGCTACAGATGACGATGAACGAAATGTGATTACACAAATGTATGTGTTTTGCAGACGGAGATATTGGTAAATTAAAGTTACACCACTGTAACATTGGCCAATGGTGACCAACAAGGCACAAAATAGCAATTTTATGCCCATAATAATAAAGACTCTTTGCACAGCAAGAAACCAACAACAACCAAACAAAAAAACAAAAAAAAAAAAAAAGAAAGAAAAATTATTTAAAAAATCCGTGGAGAATAAAAGCGAAATTTAAATACGAACCAACGAACCGCTCAACCAACCGTTCAGCCCACGAACAAGTCGCAAAATCAACGTGATTACACAGAGAAAAAACTCAAACGGTATGAGCGTATTAAGTTGCTTATTCAATTTGTTGCAACATTAAACATTTAAAGTCCTTAATAAAACTTAAACAAACAGAATTCGCATGGGGAGGCATTACAAAAACAATGCCAAAAATAGTGTCAATCTTAAAAGAGGTTGAAGTGTCGCCACAAGTATGGGAATAAAAAGCACTCCTGACTCAATCTGTACTAAACTTTCTCACTAGTTTTGCTTTAATGTATTTAATTTTATAGAATCATCTAAGAGTGTACTACACTAAGCAAAACCTGCCCAACAGAAACCGGAATATCAATTTAGTTATAATTAAAAATCATTTAGCTTTCATATAAACTTTAATAAAACCAATACCAATGCATTCGGAATCTTGAATATAGACCATATTTGTTGATGGTTCGCGTAATAGAATATAATAATAATAATACTTATCATTTTTATTAATTATTAAAAATAGTTTAAAACCAATTTTTGCTTATACACAATATATCGTAGAGTGCATTTAAAGTTTCATTTCCCCCTTTACTTTGTTTCAACTTTAATAAATTCACCGATGATTTGGCGAAAGAAATATGAAAATTGTAATTGTTATTACCAATACCATTTCATAAGGCACAATCGGCGGTTGCTCCTTTCTGGAAATGCAAAAGCTATTTAATGCATTTTAATTCTCTTTTAACAATATCCACACATATGAAGAATGCAACAGTAGTTTGTAAGATTGTTTTGTGCAGGATATACAGAATGAAAGAATACACAATTTATTTAAGCAGTCAGGTGTTGCATGTAAATGTGTTAAACATGCACATACAATACAGTGACTTTAGTTGGATGCCACATCAGCGCTAGATGTGGACCAGCTTTCATTTAAAAAAATTATTTCTTCCACCCTACCAGTAGCCCCAACTTTTTCTTCTTTAATTTCGAGAGTTGCATTGCCCATGAACATTATCATTTTCCACTTTTGTATTTTATATTCACCCATTTTGTTGCAGGACTTCCCATATCATTCTGCTGCAAGTCCCCGTGAACATGAATACACTTTTGCGTAATTATAAGAACACCATTAACCTGAATTACTACTTTAGTATTTAGCACATTGAATTGGCTTTTTCACACACTCTTTCATTGCGACACACTCAAAGTCATCTGCATGGACATTCATCTCTCCTTTCACACAATTATATGCAATTCGTTCGCCCAGCCACTGCCTAATAAACACATTCACATTTGAAAACAAGCCATAATCAAGTTTTTTCCAAAGAGCACATGAATGTTGCGAACGAATATGTATAAAAATTATATATGCAGAAGTCAATGTGCAGTTTTCCGTTTTTCAGCACACACGCATACTATGAACTACTTGCACACACACACACACACAAATTAAAGTCCTGTATTACAAATTACTTTCATGACAAGCTTTTAATGCAACATTCTCTGCACGTTCTTAAAACAAAAAATTCCCATAAAACTAATGGATGTCTTTTTTTTTTTTTTTTTGCAATGATATTTAATGAATGTGAAATTATCAAAAAGTGCCTTTTCATTACAAAACTTAAGATAATTCTCGTGCTCAAAATTTCCGAACTTAATTCTCTCAACCTCGCTTTAGTATGCACCAGGCGTTAGAAATCATAATGCTGAAACCAAGCTTTCCTCGTGGCCTTGGAAACTATTTAAATAGCTATTCAAATTACGATTATTCCAGGATTCTTTATCCATACAATCTGTTGCGTTGTAAATTTAAAAAAAAAATAAAAAATTGGTACAAAATTAATTAAAAATTTATAAAAGAGTTAAAGCTTTGCAAAGCTTTCCATTTCCGCCATCCAGAAACGCAAGTAAGAGCCTCATATTCATAGGAAATCGGCAGAGATCTTATGAATTCCCCAACAACTACCTCTACCAAGACAAACATTTTCCTTTATCTTGCGCTCGATCAATCCTGTCCAATTATGTGTTAAGCAGCCTACGACTGATTCGTTTGTTCAAAGTCTTTCATGAGCTAAATTAACGTTTTTGTAAAGAACTTCACTTTCGCCAATTTTCATGCTAACGGCGCCTTACAATTTGCAGGTTCGCATCCCTTTAGGATCTTGCTAAATGTAAGCTATTCCCTCTTCAATGTAACACAGTAACGGCTTATCACCTGTTCCCATTTCAGTATCCTTATGGATTAAAACATTGTATTATGGCAACTCCAGCAATCGCCGCCTTACAATTTGCAGGTTCACATTCCTTTAGCATCTACCTAAATGTAAGCTATTCCCTCTACCATGTGCACAGTAACTGCTTATCACCTATTCCCATTTCAGTATCCTTATGGATTAAAACATTGTATTGTGGCAACTCCAGTAATCGCCGCCTTACAATTTGCAGGTTCACCTCCCTCTAGCCGTCCTGGGATCTACCTAAATGTAAGCTATTCTCTCTTCAATGTAACACAGTAACTGCTTATCACCTGTTCCCATTTCAGTATCCTTATGGATTGAAATATAGCATTATGGCATCTAATGCTTCGACCTTGATATCTAAGCATGCCGACGCAGCTTGTATCCCACCATGACCTCCCTCGTTACCGGAAGTACTTTATTTTAAGAGAAATCAAAAGTAACAACATTTTCCAAAAAATTTGTATTTAAAAGTCACAACAATTTTTTACGCAAAATAATTTTTTAAAAAAAAGAGAAATAAATTCGTTTGAGATTATTTATTTAATAGCGGTCTGTTCTTTCCAAATTGCAACAGCTGCTAATTTGTAAGCAGCAAAAAAAAATTGTCTTAAATATGAAGTTATTCAACAGCAACATTTTATTGAAACATTTTATTTAAAATAAAGGAAAGGCCACCAGCTTGAGCTCTCACACAGAAAATAGTGGCAAACACACAAAATGCATTTTTATATGATTGATATAACTTTGATGTGTTGCTCCACTTGTAAGCTCCTGACTTTAATGTCTTGCAGTCAAACATTTCGACAACTAAAACTATTTTTTAATATTTTTAACATGTGTTTTCTCCTACGTTTCTCTAGTCCATTCAACTATTAGTTGGTGTGGCATTTGCTACTAACCACAGGTGGAAAATGGCTCTGATTTTGCTTTTACTGATATTGCATACTGTCTGAAGGACTAAAGCTTAAATTGAAGGAAGTCATAATTGCAAATGTTTCTAGCATGAAAAGGTTGTCATAGTGCAGAGTACATCGTAAAATATTTTATTTTGATGCCAATGGCAAGTTATTAACAGTTGTGTCCTTATGCTGGTCAGTTTTTATTTTATCCTTTTTTCTGTTTACTGATTATTTGCCATTATAAGGCAGGAAATAGAAGACAAGCATTCAAAGTGTTATCGAATTTTCTCTTGTATTGCAAGTGACTTATTATTAATATCTGCTCCAATCACTTCCTCTTTTGATTTCAAGAATGTGTATATTAATGTTTATGTAAAAGTATGTCTGATTTAAGGAATTAATCGATATTTTTTTATTAATTATAAATTACCAAACAAAATGGTCTTTTTGTAACAAATTGCTTGTTTCCCAGGGGAGTCCCCCAACATGTTATTTGAAATTTGTTCTTCTTAAAAGAAAGCAATTAACCAATTTGAGATTTGTTTCTTAAACATGGTTTGATTTGACTGAAATTTAAAGGTAGAGGGGGAAGCCATTACAATGGTATGTTATGCACTGAGTTACAGTGTTATCCTGTACTGTTACGTGGAGTTTTAGGAAGAAACAACATGCTAAATACTGAGTCTTCTATTTATCGTGCAGTGAAAGATTGCGAAGAAAGAAGGGCCTTAACTGATGGGCGCAAGCATGGACTGCTTGGTAAAAACATTAGTGCTAGTCAAGAAAGTGTTCCAAACAATCCACCGTCATTAATTCGGCACGGTGCACAGGAGCTTGTATTTGTTTCCATTTTAAATTCAGTTAACGCAAAAGCTTCCTCCAAGAGACCATTTAGACTGACGTACAAATGTCAATTGGGTGTTACAGCTTTCCAATGAGAACATCGACTTTAATGAAAAATCTTCTTAAGTGATAAGGCAGATTTTCATTTGAATAGCCGGTTCTGCACAATGGGAAACCCTGAAATTATTCATCACTCAACTTTGTATCCATTAAAAGTGACAGTTTGGCGTGCAATTTTGACAAGAGGACTCTTTGGACATGACTTTGTTTGAAACCGGAAATGGCATAACAGTAACTGCCAATGAGGCGGGATATCGTGATATGATTAAAAGCCACAACTAAGTGCTCTGGACGTGATTTGTAAAAAAACACGTGGTATCAATAAGACGTTGGCACATCACAGACAAACAGGATTATAATGGAATTACTGGCAGACCTCTTTCCACAACAACTTATTTCAGGAAGTGGTGGTCGCCTGTTGTCACTGCGCCGGAAGTAGTTTTGTAAGCATATCTGAAAAGTTTTGTTTATGCAAAGTAACAAGAAACGCTTAAGGAAGCAAAGAAAATATTCATTATGAAATTAATGAAATAACGGCTGAAATGTCCTCAAAAAGATCTCGCATTTGTAATCAATATATTTGACCAATTATCCTTTTATCAATCAAAAATTATAAACAAACAAAATAGTATAACTTGCCGGCCGAAACTCTGCATTTAGTGATTAGACTTATTAAGATTAGACCCATAACATTAACAAAAAGATCCGGAATAATTTTTGGAGTTTCTTAAACAGCGATTGCGCCACAAGGATACATAAAAAATAATTATTAATATTATCCTTATTAAAGAATTTGTGCTATTTTTCGGGCAAAGTTTGCAAAGGATTAAATCATGCACAGATATATAGCGGATCTATATTATATTTAGAACTTTAAAGCTCCAATATATGATCCTGCAACTTACAATGTTATATACCCAAGGCAGTCTTACAGGAAAGAATAGGAAGCATAGGAGTGCATAAGTGCTAATCCAGCTCAAACCGAATAAGGAAAAGGATTTTTTTCGTTGTTAAATCCGATTTAATAATAAATTTTTATGGTTTTCCTTAAAGTAGAAAAGTTGTTTCCTTTACAGGCTCTCCAAAATATTTCCTTAATTCTATTTATTGGAAATATTTCATTTACTTCGAATACCTTCCCCCGGCATTTATTCCACCCTACTTGTATTGACTAGCCAGCTTTTAAGTTATTATTTTTCATTCTCTTTAATATTTTTGTTAACAAAAGCAATAAATCCTTGAACGTATGAATATTTACAACAACATCTGATACGTGCAGGGGCGATTCCTGCAAAGTGTACTGGAAGGTAAGAATTCTTTATTAATAAATCATTTATAAGAACGCTTTTTTTTATTATTTGTGTTCGCAGTTTGATACACTAAAGCGAGCACGATTTTAATAATTAAAAAGTACAACAAGAATTATGTTTTCGGAATATCAAGTGTCCTTGAGCCGTTTGTTAAAATCCATAAGGATATTTCACTCGGATAAAAGTGATTCGTATGTATAAAGTTAATGCCTACTGAGTAAGCAGAGAAAATAAATATTTTTTATAAATAAAATAGGGCACAATAATGCGTACAATTAAAATTTTTAAATTTAATTTCCATTTTAATTATCTTTACAATATTACTAATAATTCACTGAGCTGAAGGTATTCATATTTAATATAAAACTTCCGCAGTTCATTCAACATCATCAGAAGAGCTTAAATAATATCTTTTAAAATATTATTTTTTAAAACATTATTTTTTAAAATATTATTTTTTTAAATAGTATTTTTTAAAATATTATTTAAACTAAAATTATTCTTTTTAAGGCTTAGCTTCCCATTCTCTTTTAATATATCCTGCAAGTTCAAGTCTTTTACAGCTCCTTTGAATTACAGGATGATAAAAATAATTTTAAGGCATTCCAAATTCCATTAATTACGAAGAAAAACTAGAATTCAGGTAAAGGGTCCAACTATGCTTTCAAACCTGCCCGACAGCTTGGAAACTATTAAAGAACGTGTCCTGGACATTTTGTATTGCAGTAACCGAATTTTAAGCAAAGCAAACTAAACATAAAACATAATAAAAAGTAATAAAAAGTCAATATTCTGTAAATGAATAAATTCTAGATATTCAAATTCAGTTCATTTAAAGAAATATTCTGCACGTCTTCAGGAGATGGAATATCCTTAAATCATTTATCTTACGGATAAAAATGTGTTCACAACAACAGGAATAATAATTCGAATTTTTGAAAATATCAAACAAGTTTGAATGACATTTTTAAGAGTCTCAATTTAAAGAGATTTAAAGTTTAATTATGCAATAGATAATTAATATGTTGCGAAAAGTTCATGAATGATGCACAATTTGGTTCGACCGCTAATCAAAACACTTTTACAGGATTGCCTCTAACAAGGACTTTACAAATAAAAATATATATTTTTTGTATATTTATTAACTCACAAAAGCCATGAATTTATTCAAACTCGAATAAAACCAATTTTTCTTTTCATAATATCCTTTAGCAAGCATAAAAGTAAAACATACTCAACAAGCAATTTACCTTAATTTTTGGTAATTTTAGGAAAATTAAAAGTTCGAGTTGGAAAAAAAGGAAAAATGTCACATCACATGCAAACAGTGCGTGACAAAGTTTGATTATGAGGTCACTTTAGCACTCAATTTCTTTCTGAAATTTCCTGCTTGTTTTACTCGCATCCTTTTCAACTGAAAAAGGACGAAAAACCTTTTATGTTAATACTTTCATTTTAGCTTATTTGGCAATCAATATATGTGAGGTTTCCAGCCTTTTTTTCTTTTTTTTTTTCCTTCAATTGTAATTTGTCACTCTGTCCATTTGCACTTAACATAATTTAATACAAGCAAAAGCAAAGGGAAGATGTTTTACAATCTGTTCCTCCAAAAAATATTTCGTCCTAGAAAATATCACAAATCCAAAATGTATGTATACTTTCTCTATGCTTGTCAAGAACAAACGAAAGGTTTTCGTTTTGTGACGATGAATTTATAACTCGAAATGAAGTCCTAAGACAAACTAAGTAGAAGATAAGGACATTTTTTATCCTTTGGGTATTTCGTGTCAATTTTTGCTTTATAAACATGACTCATAATTATCACTCTATATTTAGCACACGGAAATGCAGATATGACTAGGACCTGCTCGAGGCTCATAATTCTTCCATCGTAAAATATCACAATGCTGGCTGGATTGGAAAATATGATCATTAAATTTTTGTTTGCTTAAAGAAGAAAAGGTTTTTATATTGCAGTTAATTTAAGAAGTACCTCGTATATTTCATTTACTTAATTTACATATACAGTTTGAATGGTTTTCTTTTACTCTTCTGCATGAACATGCCGTTACATGTTTAAGTTTGGCATTTTTATTAAATCCTTTTATTATCCTTTAGATAATATAATTTCTTGTAAGTTTTTATTTGAATACAAGAAACCTTGTATTCTTTCATACAATGAAATTGTTTCCATATTTAATTCAATGCTTCTTAACAACTGAAACTTATTGGGAATTCTTTATTTTTCTATTTTATTCTTTCCCTCATAAAGGAGTTAGTGTCCTTACAAATACATTTTTCAGTATTAATCATATTTAAAGATTTACATATAAGAATTATAGAAACTTATAAAAACGTTCTAATGTTCGCATTTTTAAGTGGCATATTGAAACTAATTTTGTTAAATTTTGATTCTGATATGAATTCTTATGCCCGCAGGACTAAAATACACCACTCCGATTTTACAAGATCCTTCCTATTCACAAATTTCTCTAAATAAATTCAATAACTTTTTAAAATACTGCTTTCTTTACGTTGCCTCACTTTAAAGTACTGAAATAATTAAATATACCGCGCCTTCATTGAAATATCTCAAATGTGGAACAAAAATCGCCATTTCCGGAGTAAAAAATGTGCAAATCGTCAAAGAGAAGAAAAATAGGCAAAGTACCGTCAAATAAGATAAAATAACACCCAGGAAAAAACACAGAAATAAACTATGAATAGGAAACAGAATATGTTAAGCTGAACTAAGGATTTTCATTAAATAATAGATGCATTATTGCCATTTGGGGAATTTGTGTCAAATGGGGGAATCCCATTTGTTATTGAGAACTAAAATTTTGTGGAAATCCTTAGCGTTTTTTTTTTTGGGAGAAGACTTTTTTCTTTGGAGTTTTTAAAGATAAAAATATTAGAGTTTAAAAAAAATATTATAACAGAAACAAATTTGGAAATATTGTTTTTTGTTTTATATACGAGTATTTTGAAATTCAAGTATACGTGGGGATTTTAAAGCATTTCCAAACACTTCAGTAAGATCGGTAAGAATCTTTTACATTAATATAGAAGGTGGCATTACCATAAATTCCCATCTCATGTGCCGATGACAATGCACATCGTCCTTGTCCATAACCATTTCAGATGATTCCGGGCCAATGCATTCTATACGTACTAGCTTTTCTCCCACTGCTAGCTTTGCTAAACAGGGGGTCGCGCGTTCGCTTCCTACTTAGACCCCGGGATGCGGTTAAGCCGAAAACTTTGCAGGTCAGGTTAAAAAAAAAAATTTACACTAATAAATAAATTTTTTTATCTCTAATGAAGTGAAGGTACTTTTACACATACGAAAATTGTAAAATACTGGTAAGGTAAACCAACAGGTGGCATCCTTGCGAAAGTTGTATGTTTTCTATGTTTATATAAATTTTATGCAATTTTCCTTTCAACATTTGTCATAGAAATAGAAAACAGAGGGTTTATATTTTTATTAAAAAAGAATTGACTCGATCTTGAACTAGTACATCTTATATTCGAATGCAACCCTGTTTGCTTTTTGTGATAACAATTATTATAATTTACAAATCTTATCATGCGTTACTTTCAGCATAACATATTTAACATGCTGCTGGAACAATTTGTTATCATTTTGTAGCATCTGAGTGGAAGCATATATATGTATTTGGTAAGAGTGGCAACTATAAATGGTTAAGATTATTGAGTTTGAACCCCACCACTCCGAGTTATGGCTAAAAATTCTTATGACTTTTTCTCTAGTGCTTGATTATGCTTTGTTGTTGTTGTTGGTCCTCGATCACCGCATTTCGGTGACGAAATACAATAAAAAAAGAAAAGTTTTGCCAAAAACCTTTTAACAGAGTCTGCCATACAACCAGCGCTCCTGCGACTACGCATTCATTTCACCTCCTGTGCTCTCTATGAGTATGCATTTTTTTCTCTTTCGCCAGGACTCAGAACTACCATAAACAAAATTTTAATTTCTTAGATTTATTTTCATATTAAAGTTAATAGAAACAGATTATATGCCCGCAGCCATATATATAGCAGATATCTTAAAAAAATACAATTTATTTCTTTCATCTTTGGAATATATAATAAGGAAAACGAGCTCAATATACAAATTCTATGGCTAATAACTGTGGCAATTATTCAAGGCGACCATGCCAGAGGCTGTACTAAACATTTTAATATTTTTGTAATAAGAGGGGAGTGATACCGCTTTATAGCTCTATTCGATTAATCAAATATTTATTTGTTTTATAAATGAGTTTCCCCCCTCTTTAACAAATTCTTATTCAGGAGTTGCAAACGTGACTAATAAAATTGCAATTAGAAAACATTTTTATGTCCATTATATTTTCCCATATCTAATTTTCACTTTTTGGTTTACATTTTCTTATTCATCGTTGCTGCGATGTGATAAATAAAACATGCTATTCATTTTACGTCCTGTATATCCTCACGAGTAGAGTGAAGTGTGCATTTATATTCAATTTTTATTACACATAAACATGCAGAATGAATCTAAAAATCATCTGAACTATATTAATTTTTTTTTCTTTCTGAAATACATAATAAAAAGAAAGTAATTTTATTTTCTCAAAAATGTTAGACAATTTTAAATCATAATAAAACTAAAGAAAAATATATTTTGAATTTGAATGAAATTGGTTTTGTTGGATAGAAATTGTTATGATATCATTGTTTGAATACTCATATGCATGCGTATAACTCGGAATTCCAAACGGAAATTTTCAGGCGTGCCATATGCCATATTTCAGCATAATTTTGCGAATTTTGGTTCTCAGGGGTATTCAAGAGTGGCTTCAAGTAAGCCCACATGCATCATTGGACAATTACATGAAATTAATTTGAGTTGCTTTGCAGAAAACCAGTCCGCTACCTGGCATGTGGCTGAGCCCTTTCCAAGCATATATCATCAAGAAAAATGGTAGCTAGTTGAGGTTGGAAAAGCTTTCTACCGATGGCCCTACAATGTTCACCATTGGCCGTAACATGCTAATCACTATCAACTTTAAAGCTTCCTTAACCATTCAAAGTGAAAGGGTCCTGTCCAGTAGAACCATTAAAGGACACAAAGAGTGTAAACATTTTCTTTTGAATTTTCTTCAATGGATTGAACAATAATTATCACTATTCAATAAAAGGAGGCACTCTGTAGAGAACAATATATTATATGGAAATTGAATATCTATATCAGCTTGTCCTTTGTATGAATAATCCTTTGGCTTATTTTCGGCACAAATTGAATCTTAAAAGCTTTTAAGCCCAGACACTTTCGTAACATCTTCCATTAAGTGCCAGAAAGGAAGTGGAGTAGCATATTCTTCAATGCTTTTCATTACAGCAACAAGAGCTTTTCCAGTGTTTACTCTTCGGTGTCTCATTACATAAACCAGTGTTGCCAATGCTAAGCTGGATATTTTTAAAAGAACACAATGACATTTTTAAATTTTTAAATATCTTTGAAAACAAGTTACTTAAAAATCAAGTTGTTATAAATAAAATTTTAATATACAGCAGTAAAAGAGTAAACTTTATGACTTATCCGTCATACGTCAGCCACTCACTTTACAACTCCCAACTGAGTCAACAACTAAAATTGTAGGGAAAGACATAATTTTTTTGCTTCATTATTTTCATATACTATAAAAACTTAATAATATAAGAAATGAGATTTGAAATATAAGAAATGAAATTAATGAATTAGTCGAAAGAATGAAATTAGTCGCATAAATTTCGAAGCAAATAAAAGTTAATTAATAGTTTTTTTTGCATTCTAAAAAAGAATTAATTAGAATAATTAACTCATGTGACGTATAGCGCATGATAGATTCCATATGGTGCCAACTAATACTACTAACAGTATCGAAAAATTGGGCCCTATTCAAAGTTCCTACTCCACATAGTTTTTATCTACGAAACCAACTCGGATTTGTGTATTGAACAGCAAGCTTACTGCTAACAATCCGCTTTACGTGCTTTTTTAAGCCTTTAAAAAATACTGCAGCGAATTAGTGGAGACCTATAATTGTCCTGCTCTCTAACCTGGCAATCAGTTTTAAGGAGTTTTAAGGAGCTGGGGAAGGAGTATTCTTTGTGCTTTAATTGTCAATTCTCCACAAACTCTGTAAAAGCTTTCAGTTGGCTTTTTAGGCTCTTGTGGCATGGCTTTCCTACTTGACTGGAGAAAATTGCATTACTCTGACTTAATTTAGACAGTATAATAACATACACTCCCTGCGCACCTCATGGAGATATTAAGAGAAATAATGATATCTAGAAATCCACTGAAGCTGTACGAAAATTTTTCTTTGCACATTCTAAAGTAAATTCAGGGCCATAAGTGGTATTAGACCTGATGAAAGAATGGAGTATTGACCAGCTTGCTTACTGCTAACAATCCGTCTAACGTACTTTGTCACGCCTTTTAATCAAGCCACTGTAAAAAATACTGCAGCAACTATTGGGTCCTAACAATTGTCCTGATGGCTAACTTGGCTAATGTGGTCTTCCGAAAGGGGTGGTTGATGACTGAATTTTGAGGTCATATAAGGATTTAGGAAGTCATGTTTCTCTTATAGAAAAAAGGAAAATCGTTTCCCTTTCGCAGTGACCTCATAATTCAAAAAAAAGATATTCCCCAAAATTGTTTTTCTGTCATGAAAAGAATTCAGAATAAAAATATTTCAAACAAATTAAATTACTTATTGTAATTTTCAAATTTGTTTTTTATTCCTACTTAATCTAAACAAGCCCAATAATCAATTTTTCTCTTTGAACTTAAACCACAGGAATAAAAGTTCATGGCATTTTAGATTTTGTGTATTCCGAAACAGAAATGTAAATGCCTGCAGAATTCTAAATAAATTAAACATGGAAATTTTCTTAAAACCATTTGCAAGCAAACAATCATGCAAAAATTTTTCAATAATCAGATAGCAATTTAATTTCAGGTTCTTCGTAATAAAGCCTGCATGGCAAATTGTGATATTAATAACAAGGACATCATAAACAAGAAAATGTAGTAGCAATAATTACGATAACGATTCCAAGGAAACAAGTGTAGGGCAGAAGCAAAAGTATTTTATTCCAAAAAAATAAATTTTTTAAAATTAAAATCCTTTTTTTATTTCCTTATTTTTGGTGCTAATTTATATTGCCGCAATACCAATATTAAGCCTGCCAATCAAAATCACTACAACAGCAAGTAGAGGGAGGGGCATGAAAACAACCAAAATGTAAACTTCCCTGTAGTATTTTGGTGATATAATTAGCATTTAAATAGGCAAGGCGAGTATGCAAGTCACACTTAACTCAATCGATTAATTTTTACTTTATGAAATTGTGTTTTTGGAAAATCTTATATACGAACATATTACAAGTCTTAGAAGAGAAAACTGTATACAAGGACCGGCTACTTAAGCATATTCATTGCATACGAGTATGTTGCAAGTGTATTTATAAACTTTTACACAGCAATTTATGTAAACCGATTTATAGCCATACTTACTTGATGGCCTCTTGCTTTTAACACAATATGATAGACCTTAACATAAACATGCTACTTTTCCTAAGGATAATAAGGATACCAACAAAAATTTTTGTATGTATATATACTACTACATGGCATAAAGTTGAGCTGTTATCTTCACTTTTCTTTAGTAACAAAAAAAAATAAATAAAAGTTAAGTACACAAAGTCCTGCAATGTGGTATCAAGTCCTATCCTTCTCATTTCTTATAGAGATGGATTTGAAATGTAGATAAAAATATTTCTCGCCTTATAATTTTCATGAAATAAAAGTTCTCAACGAAAATCTCTTTATGAAAAGTAGAAAAGCCCAAATCACAGAAAAATATATTAATAAATTAGCAATTGAATTGAAGTGACAAAAACTATTGTATTTATATTGACAGGATATTTATTAATATTAATTAATTAATATTAATTAATTTTTTAATTTATTTATTTGATGATACTTTTTCATATTTTAATCAACAGCTAAAATATATGTGGAAGAGATACATAATCAAATTTCGATGAAACTTCTAATCATAGTCACATGTCAGATAATATCCTTATATAATATCTATATAATCACAATGGGCATTTTTCAGCTAAAGGCAGGTCAAAATTAAATACTTTTTACCAAACTCTAGAGTATAAAATATACACAGAATGCATTTTTATTTAGAAAAGGAAGAGATTTCCGGTACAGTTTTAAGATCTGTAGTACAAATAAATGCTAGAAAATCTGCCCTTATGTGCAAGACATTAATTCCACCTTCCGCTGTAGTACAACTTACTCATAATGTTGTTTAATATCAATAAATTAAAATTGTATAAAATAGTTTATGATACGATATAATAATCCATATTATGATTATGATATAATTTTCGTTAAATTCTTGTTAGAAAATTTGAAAAAAAAAAATTTAATGAAAAGCAAACATCGAACAGGACCTTAAAAATTTAATTCTCGGCATTTACCATCTTTCTAAAATGTTCAAACAGATTTTATTATTCAATCATTTTCAAGCATTTCAATTTTATTCACAATATAAAACCAAAGTGAAATAACTAAAAGGTAAGGACGAGTTTTCCTTATTATACCTATTCGGTTTATTATTATTTTTCTGTGGATGGAAAAATTATTTATATTTTTCAGTTGTTACAGACTTTCCCTAAATAAATTAAATAAACAAAAAATTTATTATTCAGTAGAATGTTGAGTTATTAAAAACTCAATTGAATTTAATTACTGTTTGATTTGATTATTTATTTTTATTTTTATTTTTTATTTTATTTTTTAATTTGATTATTACTTATAGTATTTTGAATTTAATAATTAATAATTATAAATTTAAATATCATACAAAATGAGAAATTAATTTTTTTCATGGGCCATAAATTGTTATGTCTGGATGTGTATGTGATCCCACTGTGTTTACTTATAGATAATATTGTTAAATATACATTTTTTAAAAAAGTATGGTACTCTGTATTCTCCAGAAAAAATGGGAGTGCAGTCGAGAGCTTCCGCATTTCTCTTTTCACAATCGTATTTATTTTTTAAACTGCTTGTTATTTACTGTCTTACTTGAATCCTTCAAATACTTTTCAATATTTTCTCATTTCATCCTTAAGGGTTAGTCAAAAGAAAGAAATGTTACGGTAACAAATGCACACATGAATAAAAAAAAAAAGCAAATTTCTAAGAACAAAAATATGAAAATGAGAAAAGAAAATATTTGAAATTTAATTCGGAAGTAGAAGTCAAATGTCCAAATGGATATCCGGTTCTAAACATTTTGTTCAACATGCTGTAGTTGCATACAAGGCAGCTGGGCGAAAGTATGAAACAATACTTTTAGATTTTCTTTTCGTTTTTCATTTGAAAAAAATTTGCTACAGTGGAATATTTCCAGAGCTGATCTTCAATGTTAAGCAGTCGCCTCAAGTAGCGGAAACAGTCAAATTTGAATTTTTTATAATTATTTATTTATTTACTTAATATTAGAATTATGTGAACATAATGAGGCCAGCGGTTACCACTTCTAAAATTTAAAAGCCTCCTTCATATTGAAAATATGAAGTTAAATTTTATATTAATGTAGATAATGTAACTCTGTAGGCGAATGAAGAATGCAGAGCCTGCTAAAGCGGAAGTCGCTTGTTTGAATCCTGCAGACAAACCGAAAGCTTTGCAGGCTAAAAAAAAATATATACTTCTAATAAAAAGCCAAAACAATTATACTGCTTCACAATAATTGCTGTTAACTGCGATTTTGCTATTGAAGGATATCATAGAAGATAATTTAAATCCTGCGGGAACTAATGTTTAGCATTTTCTGACTTTACACTCTTCATAAATGATCCTGTGTAGCAGTAAGAACTTGTTAGTCTGATCCATTAGTAAAAGCTATTCCTTATTTAGTAGCTACTAACGTTCATAGTTATCCTGTTACATTATCCGTCTGCAACAGGAAAACCGCTAATCTTTACATTCAGTTTGGCATCTGAATATATTTAAGGACTTCTCGAGATTTCTGCCATAAACAGTAAAGTTACTCCTAAAAGGTCACCACTTACACTTAAAATTTAATTCATACTTTTAAAAAGGCTTTCAAGTTCATAATTCGTATCGCCAATTTTTTTTTTACAAAACAGAAATTTATTTTATTTGTTAAAAGTCATACACAATTTCATTCAAATTTATATAATCGAATTATCAATTTAACACGAATAAAACTTATTATTTATAATTTTTCAATGGAAATACTACAATATTGATATTTTGTTAATTATGCGGATGTTGTTGTTGCATCAGCATCAGCATCAACATCAATGGTAGCCGTGGAATCGGGAGTCGCAGGTGCTGGTTTCCCACCACCAATATAAATATGCTTGCGCACGACGAAAGGTGGATGTACATTGCCAGCTAGACTAGCCACTTGGCTCTTAATACCATTCAATGTGCTTTGTATTGAATTCAAAGCATTTTGTTTAAGAGCTGTTTTTTGTTGGATCAAAGAACCGACCAAAGTTTGGACTTGTTGCAATTTGCTAAGAATAGCAGATTGGAAACCCTGTAGTAAAGCCGCAGGATCAACAGCAGGACCATTAGCTACTGGCGCTGGAGCACCTTGAATTGTAATTTAATTCTTTTATTTAATTTATTATTTTTATAACATAACACACATGCACACACCTTTATGTAACGTAACCACTTTAAATGCCTGCGCGTGTTGCAGCAGAGCAATAACAACACAAGTAACCAACAACAACTTCATTATTTTCATTTTTCTATTCTGTATTAAGAGTCCTTTAAAATAATTATTTGATTTAAAATTTTTTTAAGGCAGCTCTGTTTCGTTTGGAAGTCTCTTGAACACTCTGATTTGATTTTCGCCCGAAGCATTGTTTAAAGGTGCTTTAAAGCTTTTTATATAAAAGCATTAATTATTTTTCGTACACAAAAGTGGCGGATGTTCTGACCAGAACAGTACGCGACCATAAATATTTGCTGATATTATAAATGAGTTCTCTATATTTGTCTCTGAATGTCTACTGGCAACAAAAATAGAAGATTATTTAGACACTTTTAATAAAACATATCAACTGCCCATCACAAACAAAATTGTTTACATAATTTTTAGTTTTATATATTTTGCAAGTTATTGGTTAAGGGAAAAAGTGATTTCATTTTGTAACTTGCGTTCATTAAGTAAATTATCACCTCCATTGATTATTGCTGCCGTGTATTACTTTGTTAACTTAATAAGCACAATTTTTCAAGCTTTCCCTTATAATATAAGAAAAAGTTATTAGTTAGAAATTATATATATTAGTAATTAGGAATACTCGTTAGCTTTCCACACTTATCCTGTTTCTAATGTTCTTTATACCCTTTTTTAAAATCCTTTTTAACATGCTTTGAACTTTAAAGTAAAAATTAAATTTTTATAATTTTTTATGAAATGTTATTCTAAATCTTTGCGAAAATGTTTTAAAAAATTACTTTTGTTATTTGAATATATTGAAGAAAATCCTTACAAGTTTGTATAAAATTAAATTTAAAAGCCTTCCCAGTTTAAATGAAAAATTTACATGAAATTTCTCAATTTGAAAGTAATTTCATGAGGATGTCGTTGGCTGGTATTGTATTCATACTTGGCAGCTGAGATATTCGAATCTTACCCTCCCCGCGGTATCTATAATAGGAAAAATTCTCATGGCTTTATCTCAAGTGCTTACATACCTCATGCTTAAATTATTATTGGAAGCCTATAGGAGTTGCCAAAGCTACTTCACTAACCCTTCACCACATGCCCTCCCTACCGCTAACATTTTCTCCCATACAAGGCACGACTAGGAGCCCTCTGCTAAGTGATGATCGTAAGCATAAAATTTCCGTACTAAGAAAACATTTCAGATCAAGAACCCTTTACTTTTGGGAAGAGCTTAAAAAAATTGCATGCCAAAAATATTTTATTTATTTTTTTATTAATTATAATTAATTAAGAGCGGCTAAAGTCTGTAAATGGATTTTATTTATAACTTAAATTTTCAATAAATACATTTCTTGGCTCTGATATTTTTATCATTAGTTTTTGCTGTTTAGTTCTTGAGTATGTTTTATACGAGGTGTGATCAAAAAATAGCCGTTTTTTACTAATTTCGTTAGTTAGATATGTTAGATTTTCGCATTTTCTTTCTCTGTTATATTTATATATGTTGGCAGTGTTAGCCATTTTGGATTGTCAGTTTGTTTTTGATACAAAAAAAGGTTAGCGGACTGTTGGTGTGCTCTTCGGTTTTTCAATATTCGAAAAAATGGATCAAAGAAACCGAATTAAGTTTTGTGTAAAAACTTACATTAAATATGCTGTGCAAGAACATTAGAAATTTTGACTGTGTTGTTTGGCGAGTCTACTATAAGCCTCCGTAGGGAAATGAATAACGCTCAGCGTGCTAAACAGGGTCCTGCCTAGACCCTGAGTGTTTTCCTCCGAAAAAGGGGTAAGGTTGCAGGTTAAAATAGTTACCAAAAAAAAAGTGTTGTATAACCGGTTTAAGGAAGGCCGAGGAGATATCAATGACTATGCTCGTCGTGGTTGGCCGAGCAGGTCAACCAGCGATGGTAACCTTGAAGCAGTGAAGAAAATGATTTTGCATAATGGTCGCATCACTCCTCGTATGTGTGTGCGGGAAATCAAATGAATTACTAATTACAATCGTTAGGATCCTTTCATTCATTAGAGAAGTATTCCTAATTAAACGTTTGAATAAAAAAAATTCTGAAATTTTATTAGTCTCTGATTTTTGTAAGCTTTTGTAACATTCGGTTTTACTTTAAGATTACTTGGACGCAACTTTCGAAACGCTTCTTTGAGCACTTCGAAATTAGCAATTGAATGAGAAAATTATTTATTTAAGAGAAATCACTGTTGAAACCAGACAAGAAGTTTTATAATTAATGTTATACTCATTCTGCTCAAACTCGCGGTCAAAAGCATGAGCGAACATTAGCACGAATTGTAGACTATTAAGCGTGAACACGTTTCTTATAATGCGTCTGTCTGTATGAAACCAACAGTGAACAGCCGTTCATTAGCGTCAGTAGAAAAAAGCAATTAATATGTTAAACAGGTACCACAGCTATTCAGTGTTGAGCACAAAGATCAAGCTGGCTGGCTTATGAGCTATTGCTCCTAAACATAGAAAAAGTAAATGACAGTATTTTTCATCTGTAACTGTATCTTTAATGACAGAATAATTTTTCTATGTGGACTGAAGAAATATTTTAGAGTATATATTTTTATTTAGAAATGTTGCTAATCATTCAATGGAATGATTATATTTTTCGCATAGCTAAAAAAGTTGCTTAAGACGGTATATGAGATATACCATATACCGCTATACGGCATACCGCTAAGGTAGTCTATTTTTAAAGTGTATTTTCAAGCCAATAAGACCCATACAGGGCGAAGAAACTTGTCAATGACAATACGGTTGGCAACTCCATTGACTAGCTGCAGCTTTGTATTAATGCGTTTCGCTTGCTTAAGGCCACTTTCAGAAAATATTGGAACTGGTATCCGAAGGCTGCTTTCTAACCTAACACACGGCTTTATATAATTCTGTGAAATTGTGGCTCTTGACGAGCGATCAGCATGACTTCCAGAAATACCCAGTTTGTGCAGTGAAATCTTCTTCACGAGCTGCTCTTTAGCGTATTCCTATGACGTTTATTACTTTACTTATATCGCTTATTCTCAACAAATTTAAGAAACGTTTAAGTTTAGTATTTTAACCCACGACAAATAGAGTGCCATCAATGGACCCATTATATTTTAATATAATAACGGAAGAAACACTGACCCAGATAGTAAAAAAACATTAACACAATTGCCTAAAAGTTAAATGAGTGTAGGAACTGTAAAACCAATCGCACTGGAAGAGAGTGCAACAGGTTGATTTCCTGTTTGCAAAGAAGGCTTTAACTTTTAATACACTCATATACGAAATTATTGTGTTCCAACATTATTTTCATTTTTCTCTTTTACACAATAAGTGTATGGCATTTAAATGTGCCATTTTTAGTTTTTGCTAAAAGTAAAAAAAATTCATTTGGGTCAAAGTTAAGGGCCGGAAATGCATAATACATTTTATTGCAGGAGCATTTTTACATGAAGTAACATTTTGCAGGATATGGAAAAAATTCCCAAACCAAAACAACAAAGTTCTAAATGGTCTATTTTTCCGAATGGTCTCCGGTTTAGGTCTATATTTACATAAGACCTGACAGCTTTATAATTTCCTACTGGAACTTATTACAGACATCGAATGTAATAAATCAGCTGTTCAGGCTGTATGAATTGTCAAATCCAGCAAATAGTGGGGATTTTTCTATATTTGTTGGTCATCTATTTGTATACTTTGAAAGAACTACTTTTGTTTTGTTTCGATAATATATCTTATAAAATCGGACCAAAATTTGTAATTTAGCTAATTTAAATTTATCGAGCAAACAACAAGTATTCGCTTCATTAATGTCTTAGTAGTCCACTTTATTCGATAATATAATCTGTAGTATCTTTTTTCAGCGATATATCTTCTCTTTATTTCCTCTGCTAAGAGAATATAATTTTAAATAAATCTATTATTTTGGACAATTTCTTGCTACGATATATAAAATTTAAGTCCTAAAACTTTTAGGCTTTAGAAACTGATTAGAAATCCAAATATCTAAAATATCTTTTTATAATTTATAAATGTTATAATATTTTATATAAATAAATTTATAATATATACATATATAAAATGAATTATTTCTAAATGTATAAATTTTTTATTTATATACAAGAAAAAAAATATAAAAAAATATATATATATTTTTTAAGCCTGTACATGTTTGCATTGTTAACAAATGCGATTGCAGAAATGAGCTTGAAAACCTTTAGATTGTCGACAGCTTTATAATTATATATAATTATATAATAATATTATATCATTATATATAATATAATTTATATAATTATTTATATATAAATATATTATAAATTTTATATTTATAAAAGATGGACCAGATAGTGTTTTATTATGCCACCAACTGTTTGCATAGTCAGCAAAGGATTGCATATAGTTCATTTATTTTCATTATTTTTATTTAATAGAAATTTTTATAAAAGAATACTATACACATACAAAAAAGCTATAAATGGACAAGAAAAACTCTACGTTGAAATATTGAATAAGTCAGAAGGCGTTATTGACCTTTACAGCGATAAATTTGGAGAAATAATAATTATCCTTTTAAACTCAGATTATATTATGCTTATTTGCCAGGTAGTTTGATTTGTTTATAAACTATAAGATAAAATTTATATATCGGTTTTCCAAAAGGACTGCACCGAGAATAACATAAAAATAGCCAAATTTTTATAAAGGACATTTTTAATATGGTATCTTGTTTCGGTTATTTCGGTCTCTTTCTTCTCTTTTATTTATTTCAATATTTATTTTGAAATACTTTTAAATTTATAATAATTTCCAATTACACTTGCAATTTTGATTTTAATTTTTTGATATAAAATATTTAAAATGAGAGATAAATAAAATTTATATAAAACGTATTTGTGTAAATGAAGATGAGGGCACCGCTAAGTTGAGTGATATAAGATTTAAGAGTCCTTTTTACACTTAACATATACATTAAAATTGTAAAAAATGCTTAAAGATACTTTTCGTTGTACTTGTCATGTCTCATTTTTATTACTTTGTTTGTACTATTTTTCTTTTTAATATCCGAATATTAAAAGAATATCCTTAAGTTTTTATTGAGAGCATGTTCGTGCAGTAAAAGAAAGGAAAATTTTTATAATATTCTCAATAAATAATTTATCTTGTAATTGAAGAGCTTTTTATAATGACCGAGAATCGAAAGAGTTATTTTTTTTTATTGGAGTTACTTATCAATTGATTGAACGATTAAACGTCGTAAAACTTATCAGAGAGCTAGAAAAATAATCCTGAAAATAGTCTTGAGAAGAACGCAGAGGGAGCGGTAAAATTTTATTCAGAAAGCATACCTTTGTTACAAAGTAGAACTCAGATAAAACGTAGCCACAAATAAAGGATAATTTTTGTAAGAAGAAATAAATTGCTATTTTTAATGTTTTTTCTGTAATTTTATATAACATTTTATCTTTTGTTATTAAAGAATTTAGCATTTGCCCATCGGCTTTAGCCATTATAAAGATAAATTTTGCCTTTTAAAAAGGTTTTCTTTTTTAACAATTAAAACAGTAAATTTGAGGTTTGACCGGAGGAAAAAATAAAGGATGGAGGCAGGAATCGAACCCACGACTTCCGGTTTAGTATGTTGTGCATTGTTCATTCGCCTACAGAGGCACCTGAATATCAATGTTTTGCTTCATATATATCGGCTTGTCCGCAGGAAAGCACCCAAGGTCATAGGAGGAATCGAACCTGCGACTTCCTTTTTAGTAGTCTGTGCATTATACATTCGCCTACGGAGTCACTCGTATATCAAAGTTTTGCTTCATAGCTTTCGGCATAGTATGTTATGCATTATACATTCGCCTACGGAGTCACTCGTATATCAAAGTTTTGCTTCATAGCTTTCGGCTTGTCGGCAGTAAAATACTGAAGGCCAAGCCAGGAATGGAACCTGCGACTTCCTTTTTAAAATTCTGTGCATTATTCATTCCCTTACGCAAGCATTATCATTAGCTGCCTCGTTTTTATTATTTTTAGCTTTGACTTCCATCAGGACTTCTTCATTTTCCAAAGTTTGCAATAACCAGATAAATTCTCAGCGAATATACACATCCTTTTTTAAACAGCATTTTTCTTTCCATTACGAAAGACAGAGATTGAATGAGAGAGATTACATGGTTTATGTATTTAAAAAATTAATAAAATTGGCACACTCACCCCCTAATGTAAGAAAATATAACGATTCCATATGTTTTTCTAAAAAAAAAAACCAACAAGTTGTTGCAAATAATCAGGATTCTACTGTATTTGCAAACAAATCCAGTATCATTGTAAACATTAGAACTCATTTGTATTTTCTTGTCTTTAAATTTTCAAATAATATTTAAATAAATTTGTCGCTTATTTACTTTGTTTTTGCTGCTCAAACCACAAAAAAAAAAAAAATTAAAATACACCGTCATCAATAAAGTCTCAAAGATAAATCGTAAAAATTTATTTTTCCTTGGAATAAATAAAATACAAGCATGCCATTATAGAGATACGAGTATATGGGTGTGTGTGTGTGTTTGTCTACCTAAAGTACTAACACAATCGCAAAACAATACTTTTATATGAAAAAAAAAGCAGCACATTCGCATGTATTTGAAGATTTATGTGTTACAGTCGTATTAAAAGTGACTTCTGGCTGCCATTCGGCATATGAACTTTTGCTGTAGTTGCGCCTGAGTTCACATTGCCTAATATTTATGTGCGTGTTCATTGAAAGATTTGTTTTGGGTAGGAGAATACTGTTTTAATAATAAGTAATAAATTGTATTAAAATTAAATCGTTTGTCATTCATTAGCATTAACTTGAGTCTCATTCTCGACTTTTAATTTTGTTAAGGATTGCCACGTAAATCCTTTTGATATCTGCGAAGTCCAAGGAGTATGGTGTTCTTTTTTTTAATAGAAATAAAATTTATTGCTTCCATGAGAGGGCTGAAAATTTATGGAAGTTAAAATGTAAAAATAATGAAGTACGTTTTAGGTGCCATTGACAATGAAAGAGGAATGAAGGATCTCTATGCCGCCATATTTCTTTAGGTGTAACTAAAGGTCACTGATCAAGTGTCCTTATTTTATGTATCCTGTATCCTGTTGTTTATGTGTAACTAAACGTCACTGATCAAATGTCCTTATTTTATGTATCCTGTATCCTGTTGTTTAGGTGTAACTAAAGGTCACTGATCAAGTGTCCTTATTTTATGTATCCTGTATCCTGTTGTTTATGTGTAACTAAACGTCACTGATCAAATGTCCTTATTTTATGTATCCTGTATCCTGTTGTTTAGGTGTAACTAAACGTCACTGATCAAATGTCCTTATTTTATGTATCCTGTTGTTTATGTGTAACTAAACGTCACTGATCAAATGTCCTTATTTTATGTATCCTATATCCTGTTGTTTAGGTGTAACTAAAGGTCACTGATCAAGTGTCCTTATTTTATGTATCCTGTATCCTGTTGCTTAGGTGTAACTAAACGTCACTGATCAAATGTCCTTATTTTATGTATCCTGTATGTCATCCATAATAAAAATTTGTGTGTGCCTACCTTTGTAACCGCGTCATAGGTCTCTTTGCCTTAAAAAAAAAAAATATTTATGGTAAGCAGTCAGTTTTTTTTTTTTTTTTTTTTTTTTGGTTGGTAAAGACACAGTGAAGAGGGGATTAACTAAACATTAATTATATAACAGAGAAATCTATAATTATAAAACAAAAAAAATTGATAAAAATATTAGAAAACATAATAAAGCCAAATCATCACTGAAGGAAATCTTGCAGGAGTTGCAGAAAATCTTCAATAACTTCCCACAAAAGGGAATTTTTGGTATTTTGGAGAATATATATCGGTACTCCCATTAATTTCGTCCCATGTTAAATTGTCTATGGACTCAGCCACAAAAATCCAAACTTATTAATTGAACTAATTAATTATTTCGTCGTATGTAAATTCCAATGATTTAATTTAAATATTAAAGTTCAAAACGAAATTTTAAAGCAGCTTTTCTGAAAACTAAAATTTTGATATACAATTTGGTAACCTAAATGGCAATATATTATATCAACAGAAGAGTTACTATTAAAAACTCCGCGGTTTGTTTATACAGGTACTTTGCAACACTTTTCTTAGAAGCTTCTGGGCGCATCCTACTAAACCGGAGGTTGCGGGTTCGATTCTTGCCTAGAAAATTTAAAAATATAAAAATTTATATTTTAACTTCCACAAATAAAAGCGCTGCAAATATTTCCCCTCTTTCATTCCAATTTGCACTGAAAAAAATTCTATTTTTACATCAAGCCCATTAAATTTAATATGTTTATTTATTTATTTATTATACTTATAAATAAATTATTAGTATAATGGGAGGAGAGCTATGACAACGATGGCCATGAGCTCAATATTTTTGTTAGTTTCAAATGGTTCCAATATTTTATTACTGAGATTGAGGTTTTTGACTGTTTTAAGGTGGGGGCAATTTGAAAAGAGATAATAAATGTTTATTGGGTTGAAGCCAAAGAAAGTCTATTGTTTGGGTAGATTTTTATCAACTAAATGAGAATTTGAGATTGTAGTGAAAGACTTAAACTTAATCTAATTATTTTAATTTCGTCTCTGCTTGGTAGCAGGTTGTGGTCTCTATTTTTTAACAGTTTGTAGGCGTTAACTTTATTGGTATTAATTTTCCCCTGCCAGTCACTGGTTGGTTTCCAGTTGTAGTTGAATTCTGTCTTGAAAAGGTATTTTATAAATTTTTGTATATCGTCAGAAAATAGATTTGATATGATCGCTTTTGCGGTCATTGCCTCTTATACCGGTGTGACTAGGGATCCAGACTAGGGATCACTATAACTCTGAATGCGATCGCCGGCAGTGTAAGACTGATAACATGCTAAAATATATGGAAGTTTTAATAAAAATAAGGCAATGTTGTTAACAGCATAGCAATATAAAGTTCTACGTTAATAATGCTTATGTGCTATAGAACTTATTGCGCAAACAACAACAACATTAAAGGCTACAAATAATATAACTATAACATAAAAATGATTTGCAGCCAAAACAAAAAAAAATTCATAGTTCCTACATAACAATTTTGTAATCTCAGTGATTCTAAACAATATTTATATATGTTTATAGTTTTGCAATATTTGCCAAATAAATAATTTATCCTCTTGTTGTTACTTATCTGGTTAGAGGGAAAAATATTATTCATTTTAAAAATGATTTTGGCATTAGAATGTTCCAGTACACGAAAAAATTTCGCCAAAAATTATAGCATATATAACCTATACAGCATGATTGGCTTACTGTTATTGTATAAACAAAAATTAATTAATTTTAAAATAATATAAAATTAAAATTAAAATACATAACTGAGACGATACGTTAGAACGCCGCAAATTCTTCACCATAGAATTGAATTTAATTCAAAATATCGGACACTTAAAGTTCACAGTCACAAGCGGATTCTTTCAGCAGCTTGTATTATACTTGTATATAGCTTCCATTATACTTGTATATAGAAAGCCCTTTTATATATAATTTCCGAACGTGATTTAAGGAATGCCTTGCCGCATATCATTAATTATTCATTTGCTTACTTACTTAAACATTAATATGATAAATATTTATAAAAGAAATAAAAACTATTGAAAAATAATGAGCAGCAAAACCAAAAAAAAAATTTAATTAAATAATTATTACACTTTTGTATATATTAATTAAGAAGAACAAAAAATTACTTTAACTGATTCATTATAAATGCTCTGCACGATGAAATGAAGCATATACATATATAAAATGCCGGAATCCAGTATCAAGACACATATTAAGTAATGTAAGCCCAAAAAAAAAAAAGCTTAACTGTGCGGGTGTGTTCGCACGTATAATTTGTGATTTAAATATTAAAATTAAACAATAAAAAATTATATTAAAATTATGAATTCCAAATCAGCAAAATATGTATTCATTAATCAAAGCAGTTTCATTCTGATTGCGATATGAAATTCAATAAATATGTATGTGCATATAAAAAAATATTTACATATTGTTATTTTTATTATTAATGAAATTGAAAACCGTTTAGGCGTATGAAAGAAGGAAGCTTTTTAAGGCAGGTTAATATGACAACATCATATCTCGGCGCAGAATCACTGCAGGCAGCTCTGTTTTTGGAAAGTTTCTACTATAGTAGCAAATGATATGGAAAATATTTTAAATATTCTAAAACAAGTAAATTATAAAAATCAAGTTTAGAAATATTTTTTTTATTACTCTTCCTGTAAAGGAACAACATTTTTAGAATCTCTATGAACTCAATTTCAATATATTTAAACCAATTTTATTTCCAAATTGGCTAAAACTTACATTGTACTCGCATGTAATTATCCTTGATAGATACGATACTTATTTTATTAAAATTTTGTTTAGTCTAGTCTATAAATAAGAAAATAAATTTATTTGAAAATTTGTTTTTTTTCTTTTTTTTATGAAAAAATCTAGTCTATAATAAATAAATAAAAAAAAAATTAAAAATAATACTTAGCAAAGTATTATATTTCCTATTTAAAAATATTTGGAAATTTATTATATCGGTTATGATATCTAGTCTATAATAAATAAATAAAAAAAATTAAAAATAATACTAAGCAAAGTATTATATTTCTCTATTTAAAAATATTTGGAAATTTATTATATCGGTTATGATATCTAGTCTATAATAAATAAATAAAAAAAAATTAAAAATAATACTTAGCAAAGCATTATATTTTGCTATTTAAAAATATTTGGAAATTTATTATATCGGTTTAACAGCTGTCTCCTAGGCGTTTTACACTGCGTGCTAATGCGCAAACCATTAAGGCAGCTGTACCCAAATTTTCCTACAACGATCGACTCACAATTATAATTAAAAGCAAAATTTATTTACGTTACAAATTTAACAAAAATAATAAATAATTAATTTTAAAAAAATAATTTTCTTAGTTTTGAATTTTTTCAGTGCAAATTGGAATGAAAGAGGGGAAATATTTGCAGCGCTTTTATTTATGGGAGTTAAAATATAAATTTTTATATTTTTAAATATTCTAGGCAGGAATCAAACACGCGACCTCAGGTTTAGTAGGATGCGCCCATAACTTTATAGAACCATAATTTTATAAATACGTATATATATAATAAACAATAAATAAAAACATATATGGATGCGAAGTACATTTTTTATCGTGGCAGGTTGAAAATTAAAATAAATTTTAAAATTAAAATACAAAATTGAATTTAAAAAAAAAAATGGAAATAAAACAAAAACATTAACAAAAATGAAATTAAAATCACAGCAACTGAAAGAGAGAGCTGCAAATGATAACAAATCGCCAGGATTCAGAAGGTATGAATAAAATTTATATCAACGTAATTAAAATCGAAATATCTGCCAAAATAAAAATTTTACAAAAATATCTTAAAAGTGCAAAAAAAATCAAAAAAAGACATCAATAAATACCAGAAAGACTCGGACTCGGATATTCAAATTAAGACACGGGCATATACTTGACAAAGCTCCTAACAATATATGTCCATACTGCAACAAATACATTATTGAAAAAAAAAACATCTGGATATATTTAAAGAAAATGATTTCATATAAAAAATATAATTAAAAATTTCATATTCGAAAATTCAACAATGATTTTGAAACACCTAAAAAAATGTGGACTTTACAACGAATTATAGAAAAAATTAATTTTCAAGCTTAAAAGCGTTGTAGTTATAGCTCGGTCATAATTCATAATTATATAATTTAATTTTAAACTTTTATAAAAAATAAGTAAATAACATAAAATTAAAATAAAATTAGCAATAAAATTAGGCACATATGTGGGTATCCATATGTGGCCTCAGCAGCCAGTGCTTCTACTCATATTACAATTACAATCATATATTTACAAAATTAAGAAAATAACTATTCATAAAAGTCCTTTACGATTGAATCTAATGATATTCACTATAAGCATGGAATCCACCACCAGAAGAAATGCAAAAAAAATTTATATATATATATAAAATCATGAGTTAATAGATATTAGTGTCAGTCAGCAACAATTAGGATAACTTCTTAAAAGGAACACAATATTATAGCCTATATCTCTCACCGTTCTTGTCGGCTTTAATGAGAATTTTTTAATTCCGCACCGCTAAATAGCTGAGTAGTGCACGAAGAACCCAACTGACGAACTGAGCAAAACAGATCGCCATGTAAATCCGATGAACGAGTATAAAACGCAACAACCACCAAAATTAAAATTTGTAAAACGTGACCATTAAAAAAATATTGCTTAACCATTTAACACGAATGGTATGTAAAATAAAAAGTAGAATAAATAGTTAAAACAGTTAAAGTAGAATTTATTTCCTACATCCTTTAACAACTGATTTCTTCATCGGCATATGAAGAAGAAAGCTTTCCGTTGCTGGAAATATTGCATACGAATACTCGTATACAATACAATACTGCATTAATGTAGGGTGAGTGAGAGAGAGAGAGAGAGAGAGAGAGATAGAGGAACGGAAGTAGTTTTTGGGGAATTTTATAAATGAAGTAATTAATATGCATTATGGAAATATACAGACGTCATGAATAAAAAGTAGAATAGAAGAACTCCCACGTATAACTTTCGCTCACATATATATCGCAAAAGAATTGTAGTTGTAGTTGTAGATAATTTGTTTGTTGGCTTTAGATCTTGACTGCAATTTCATGTTCAGAATTTTCGTGATATTTCTTAATTGTGATCATAATTTATAATCTTTTTCAGAGGCTTCTTTTTGCTGCCTTTTTAATTTGAAACAAAATATCTGGACCGTATGAATATAAGAATATATTGTATGAAATATATTCATATATATTGTATAATTATAGTTATAAATCCAGCGGCAAATTTTTCCTCTTTACTTTGGAGTATACCAAAATATTTTAGTTTTCTATAAGCAACACTCAAGGAGTAGCCCCAGTTGATCGATGGCTGTGTGCGGAAATTGGAAAAGGAGATGGAGATGGTGAATACCGGATACTTTTCGCAAAGCCTCTGGTATCAAAGTATGCTCTTTACGATGAAGTGCTTCGTGAGTATTTTAAATTTTAATTTGTAATTTTATAATCTGTGTGTTTTATGACTGCCGTAGGCAGACATCGAACTACCATTTCAGCATTTTGTAATTGTAGGTATTGAAAGAATATCAAACATCACTGACAGCCGACAGCGATGATGCTCAGAGTAATTGTATTAATTTTTCTATCAAATATATTTCCGCTCGTGCCTCACATGAAAATTTCTTATAAAGCTAAAATTTTCCATTCCATATAATCTAATTTAATTTAATTTAATTTAATTTAAATTTTTGTGTATTCTTATTATGTTTAAATGTTTATACATTCATTTATTGTCCAGACACATTTGCGCAAATCCTCAAGAGCTTTTAATAAAGATTTATGTTGCTCATTATGCTAAATGAACCCTAAACAATTTCGAGCTTTATCTTTAAAACTTTTTTAGTTAATTAATGCACCCTTGGGTACAGGGGAAAGCAAACATGCTCTTAAATTTATTATCTGCCTTAAGAAGTTCTAAAAATTTACAGCCGTAAAACATCGTTTTTATCAATTTGAGCAAAATGGTATGAAAACAATATTTGCATTCGCTTACACAGATAACAATTTGAAGAATTTAGAGACTCCAAAACTATAAAATAAAATCACATCAACAAAGACCTCTACACACAATGGATTGATCTGTAAAGTCCTTAACAGTATCATTATCATTAAGTTGTATTATTGCGCCAAAAGATGTATAAAGTATACAAAATATTCCTTTTGTTCTTATTTCAATTGAAGTGCTTGATGGTTTACATTTAACATATTTTATTATTTGCTTTCCCCCTCTTTGATATTGTTTGACCCTCTGCAAAATAGTAAAATAAAAGGCAGCAACATTTTAAAAAAATATTTCTAAAGTAGAGGTTGTTTTGTAGAGTTTTTTGTTAGTAGTTTCGCTCGCATCCTTTATCGTAAATCTTAAATTTTAAATTAAATTTCCTTGAAAAGGTTCAAAAAAAGCGTTTTCGCCAAATAATATTGATTTTAAAAAACAAAGTAAACGTGCTCTGTAGAACTGAGCTCAGTTGGCTTTTATTACTTTTCTGCATTGTATGCAATTGTTTCACTACTGGCTGGGGAGAAAGGTAGAAGGTTTCCAAAGGTGCTTACCAACTACTATGTGGCAGTAGATGAAAAGAATTATTTCTTGGCATTTATAAAAGACAAATTACGGAGTATCTTAATTTTAATGCATATGCAACATGTTAATCTTAAAATATGATTGAATGGAAATGGGAATTCTATTAAAAAAAAAAAATAAATTATGCAGTTACGTTGCTACTCCCCATACTTTTTTCACAAAACTTTGTCCTATTTAAAGCTTATTACAGCTTTTAGATATTATAGAAGAGATTTAAATATTCTTCAAGTTCTTTAGTGTTGGGTAGGACATCACTCCGATTTTCCCATGGGTGATAGTTTCACTTTTCGGACTGTCTTCTTATTCCTTTGATAGGGAGAGTATTAGTTATACTCAAACTTGAGATGGTTTGTTGACTTTCCCCTGGTATCTTCCTTACCGTGAGCCAAAGCGGCCAAAGACATTTGTTTTCATTGTTGCTGAGCCCTTCAGGCTCAAAGCCCCAAATGCCAAAAAATTAAACCGCCATCAGCTTTCTATAATTACAGATCCTTGAATCAATCGAGCATAATTCATATCAGAAATAACTAGAAAGATTTCCTTATAGTATTTTATCATAGAGAGGATTTCTCTCTTCCCACTGTTTTTACTAAAAGGCTGGCACTTTCAGATATAACCGTATTCTGTGCCCATAAAGTAAAGCCGGCAAGCTTATCTTTTTTATACCCCTATGTTTAGTTATTAGTGCAATATAACCAAATGAATTAAGGGGTCACAGTTATTGTACGACTAATAAATTCTTTGGAAGCACTCTTCCATACAGCACATGCATACATACCTACATTCATCAATTGAATGCCAACCATTTTAAGATGAGATATTTAGTAAAATATACTTAAAAAGAACACAAAATACATTTGTTCTGATACATACAAAGTGGTTAAACGCAAGTACTTAATCCCCAAACGATGTTGCTTCTAGTTTGACCGCAAATTCTAAAAAAAAAAATATCACTGATACTCACTATACAATAAACACTATTTATACCCGACACTTGCGACTACATACACACTTACACATGTTCGTGCTAACAAGAACGCAAACAGGCAAAACACACTTACACATTTACACCAGGATAAATAGTTCAAATATGGTTGTTTGCAAAAAGGCAGCGGTAAAAGGACCGTGCACATTTTAACATGCATTAGATTTAACAACAGCATTTAACAATTTTTAGATTTTATTTTTAAACTTTTTTTTTCTTCCTACTTTCTTTTGTTTTTTTTTTTTTGTTTTTTGCCTATTTTTCTCTTTTTTGCTTTTGTGGCAACACATTGAAATCCTTTTTATCGTTTTGTTGTAGTTTCGCTTTAGGTTTTATTCACTGGCTCTTCCTTTTTTTCTGTTTCGCTGCTATAGTTGCTGTTGCAATGAGCTCAAATAAAGATATGGATGTGTTAGTTACGGTAGCTGTCTTACGCTGGTTATGTGTGAGTGTTTCTCTGCTTTAACTAAATCGCTGCACAGTGGAACGCTTTGCTATTAAAAGCAATTCAAATATAAAATTCAAACTGTAACATTAATAATAATAAATTTTATTATGGTAAAAACTTTTCGTACTTATAAAACATTAAGTGATTTAATGAAACTGAAAACTTAAAGCTGAAACTTTTGATGCGGAAAGAATGAATTTTTCGAAAAGGAATATGAGTTTTTAATAAAAACGCTAAAAACGGTATAATTTAATAGAAAAGCAAACTTGAAATTTTATTTTAAACTATTTTGCCGAGCAGTATCTCTGAAATAACAAGCATTCATTAATATCTCTGAGTTATCTTGAAGTTCGCGGTGCGAAGTTGTGGCAAAAGTTCAACGGCAAAATTTTTGTTGCGTTTCTTTCAACGTGTATTACGTCTGCAAGTCTGATATTAAAAAATCTGACATTCATAAATACTAAACTTATATTTTTCAAATAATATTAAAAGTATTATTTAATGCCAGCCTTTTTCCCTTTTTGTTATTAATCCACAAATCGGTTTTGCCTCACTATCCGTAACAAAAAACGTAACGTAACAATAAAACGCTCACCAAACACAGAAGACCGTCTGTATGACCTTTATGAGGCAGGAATTTTTAAAATTTTATTTCGGTTTTATTTCTTAATACTTTATTAGCTTTTTTAGAAATACTGAAGCTCACAAGTTATATGAAATATTCCGTTACTTCATTTCAGTTACGTAAAGCGGCATTCATATTAATTTTAACAATTTTTTAATAATGTCTTATAGAAGAGAGTAGAAGTAAATTCGCGATGTATTTAAAAATAGTGTGCACATACTGTCAGAAATATTTCATTTTTAAAGAATAATAAGTTAAAAAGAATTCTTAAAACGCATTCGCCTTAATCCTTTACACGTTATGTCCTTAAGGAATATTTTTATCTTACAACATACGATTACAGAATGCAGTAATTTTAAGTTACGACTGAAATTATTCTTCATTGCACAAATGTTATGTATTTTTATCTATAGTTACTAATTAAATATATATAAAATTAAAAAAAAAAATGACATATAAAAAAAAATAAAAATTAATAAAATAAAATAATATAAATGAATAAATAAAATTCATAAAAAATGATTATATTAATTATTTTTATATGTTGGAAACGTGTCTTTGGGGATTCCTTTTGTCAGATACTGGTTTCGAAGGATTTGATGCTTTTTATTTGTATTAATGTATGCACAGTCCTGGAGATTAAAGAACATAATTGTAACACAATCACAAAATAATAAATACAGGAAATAGTTATAATTTGACAGCTAACGGATGTAAACTGCAGAGTGGGGACAGCCACTTTAAGAACTCATCTCAAGTTTTGAAATCTTTTAAAAGAATTCCCCATTTCAAAAAGTTGTTTTAATTAAGTTTTTAATGTTAAACTGTTGAAGGGCTTCTTAATTCATTATTGTGGATCTAATGAAATATTTAAAGCATATTTTGCAAACTTTAATTTACCAGCCCTGCATTTTTGACATTTTGTAAATTATATGTTGTATTGAATTAATCACTTCAAATCATTAACGATGTATTATGAGGATATGCTTCGCTTGCAAAACTGAACTGCAGAATAAGCAAATAAGCTAAGATATCCTGTCAAGCTTATAACGGTGTAGATGGCAAATCTCAAGCTTTATGTATGCTTTACTTATATTTTTTATTATTGTTAAAAATGTTTGCTTTTATATCTGTGCTTACACTGAGCGATAATTTGCTTATTTGTTATTTCATTCATCTAATCATTGAAATAGTGAGACAAAGGACTTGCCGGACTCCAGTTTACGCGGAATGTTAAAATGATTTCCAAAAAACAGAGAAAACCAAAAGCACATTCTTTGAATGTGAAATAATTATAATTTTTAATATTTTGCATATTCGATGAAACTTTTAAAGCTCAAGTTATAAATTTAATAATTAATGCCAATACTTTGCCTTAAAAGTATTTTTCCAAGTACCAGCATATTCAATTAGAATTTATTAATCAAACCCACTGTGCTCTTTTCCTATGCCCCTGTCTGTCTATGTAAACTGTATCAACGAAAAAATAGTAGAGGAAAAATCCTTTGTTTTATTTTTCTAGTTAAGCTTTGCTCTTTTGTCATAGATTATTTTAGACAATAGCGTCAAAATGAAAACGGATGAGAAAATGAATTATACGCTTTAGCAATTTATGAACTAAACGATTACGAAACTAAAGCATACATATGTGTATATACTCATTTGCACATGTGTGTGTGTGTGTGTGTGTGTGTGAGAGTGAACACGGTCTTCTATTAAGGCACAACAAATATATACAAACACACACGTAAAGGAGTAGTAAAACAACAAATTTATTGAAGGTCCTTATACTCTTTGTACACAAAACCTCTAAGCAATTTAGTATATTACATTTGTTGTCTATCTTCTTTGTTTCGGGTTATCCTTCCAAATGGTTCTGTTTGAACAATTTAATTCATCGATGGCAGTAATTTTTTCCTTTAAAATGTAATTTTTTCAATTTCGAATAATTGCTCTTCGAACACATGTTTTTTGACAGTAAGGAAATTTACACTAAATGAAAGCATAGAAATTGCACAGGCAGAGTGTTCAGGTAGAAATATATCTCTAATGTATTAAACGAGTATCGAGCGTAGTGCACATAAAATTAACTTTTTGCGTGTCCGTTAAAACTTGACAGTTCAATTAAGTTTTTCATCTCAATGTTTTTTTTTTTTTTTGTTTTTTAATTAATGATTTTTCTTTTTGTGTTTTATCGACTGTGAGTGTTAATTGTTTTATTTAGTAAAGCTGGAATACAGATGATTGCGTTTCCTGCCAACTGTAGTGCTATTTATATATGTATGTACATATAAATACGTCTTATTAAACTTTTGTGTTTTTTTTTTCCACGACAAAATAAACTTTTTATATAGAAAATTACTCTTCAAGTCTATACTATTTTCACTCCCCTCTAATAAATCCTGTAAGGCATTTAGGAAACGAATTGTCTTAGAAGTGTAAGAAACTGTGTGTGACACACTTAAAAACTTTTACAACTTCTGTGAAGTCTAACAGAAAAAACACAATTGTAGCAAATTTTATTAAACATTCGTTCTTACTGTTTTTTTTTATTTATTTTTTTTTTTTTTGTAAAAATTTTTTATTGCTTAAATAAAACACCTACATGGCAGCAACACTATGCTTTAAGTGCCATTTCTTTTAAATATGTATAATAAAGTTTAATCAAGCAACGGCATAAACTTGCTCTCTGTTTAATAACAATGACAATGTGTCATCTTAGAAATCCTTTTCATGACACCGTTTATTATCTCGAGGTAGTAAAAAAAGTTGTTACTCATAAAATTCTACAAGTACTCGTAGTAGTATTCAAAAGCTTTAAAATCCACACGCGCCAAAAAGTTTATTTGAAGTTTCTGTTGAACCACAAACCGGCAGGTGTTTGGCTGACGTCAGCAATAACAAAGAGAAAAAAAAATATAGCTGAACAAGCTTTTGAAAACTTAACGAGTGTGCAAATATTTTTACATGCAGATAGATTTACATAAGCAAAAGCCAGACTTCAAAGCCCACATTTTGAACTTGGCAAACTGTTAGCACAACAATACGAACATAACTTTTGCAAAATTGTTATAAAATTAGCTTCTAGAAAGCCTTGTCAACCATTTAGAATAAGATGAAACAAAAATTACCTGTTTTTATACTTTAAATAAACTAATTAAAGTAATTAAAAAGTGGTTTGGAAATTTGGCCAATCTTGTTGATAACTGTGAGGAACTTGACTAAAACGAATGAATAGAATAATCCTGTCAATAGGAAATGTTTACTTAAGAGTTGTAGCCTTATGGGGGCTCATTGTTGAATTTATGGTGATATGACTTTATCGAAACATGATTCTGGAAAGCAATTATTATATCACAAAATTTGGAATTTGTTCTATTATTCAAGTCAGCTGTTTTTGCAGCAGACTGTCATTAAATCACAACCTTTTTTACGAGACGTTTGCAATGAAAATTATGAAAATTATGATTGTAAAAAAAAATATAAAATATAATTAAAAACAATAAAATATAATTATATTGAATATTTCTTTTTGCAGAGCAATTACTTACTGTGTTGAGGATTTATTGTAGACGCCTTTTTATATCGAAATTTTCGCTATGCAGTGTTGTAACCGAGCTTTTTTTAATCGCTAGCAGCTGTGTCATTTGAATTTTTCATGCCAATGTAGGGAGCTTGTCATCCACCTAATAGCTTATCAAGCATATCTACATTACCTTGACACCATCCAGTGACCTTTGGAGTAGATCTGGTAAGGCCTAAGAAAATAAGAAAAATTATTTACAAAATATGAATGGAAATAAATTTTCAAAATTTATATTTTGGAAACCTAATCCAATATTCCCTAGCTTTATTACTTTCTCGACTTTATTCCAAATTTTCGTTAAAAGTGATGTAAGAATTTAAAAAAAAAAAATTTTTGTTTTGAATAGAAAATCCCTTAATTTACTTAAAATTATATTAAAAATAATTTTTAACATAAAATTATTTTATAACAATTAACACCTTAATATATTTAATATGACTATTAAAAAACAAATTTAGTAAATGTGTTACTTTCTAAAGAATAATACGAGAATTATTAACACAAATCTGGTTTTATTATTTTCTTGGTGGTTCTCTTAATCAATAATAATGAATATTTTATTTAAATGGTAAATTTTAATGGAATTATAAAAAGAATTAAAGCAAATACTTCAGACTTTAAAGGGCAAAGTATTCTTTGCATGTTTAAACAGCTGCGTGTCTTCGCAATCCATAAAGAAACTGCAACTTAATATATATTTTCTCCTAATCAAATCTGCTGTTCTAAAAATTTTGTGTTCTTAATCATAAGCCGAGACTGGTTATACAGCAAACAATTAGTCAAATTAAACTTTTGAATAAGATTACTAAGTACAGTGCAACATCGATATAAAGAACTTCATTATAAAGAAAAACTAAATGTAGCGTTTGTTTTATTGAGTGCCCGGAGAAAACTTCTTTATTGAAAAGTCTCTCAAATAAAAATATAAATTATAAGGAAGAATGTCTTCAAATGACTTAAATCAACAAATTTAGAATAAATAAATAAATAACAAACAAAAGTAACATAAAATTTTGTTAAAACATAATGAAAATATTTGAATAACAAAAATCTGTTTTATTTTTTATTTACTTCAAGAAAAAAGACAGGTAAGCTTTCATTAGCATTCTCATGTTAAATAGAATTTGAATAAAGTGAACTATAGCTATAACGAATGTTTCTCGTATTCCTAAAAATTTCGTTTTGCCAAGGCTTTATTGTATGTATTTATAGCAAAGCAAATGCTATAATTCGGCAATTTCTTACTTCAAAGTTCCACTATATGTAATATTCTATTTTAAAAATACTCCTATTGTTAGAAAAAAAAAAATAATGTTATAAATATGTTTCCATTTTATGAATAAAAATTATTATTTCATATTTCGTCTATAAATAAATTTAAGGAAGATATTTAGGAAAATTTTATAATATTTATTTGCAGCATTATTATATAAAAAGTATCAAAAGTAAATGAGAATTATAAACGAAATATTTAAAAGCAAGCTTAAAGCTTTCAATATATATAGCTTAAGGAGTTTTTATATTTATATATAAAATCCTAAGTTATTATTGGATAATTATTCAAGTTGAGGAATGTCTCAAGTGAACCAGTTTAAGGAAGAACTGACGACGACTGCATCAATTCTTTTCTTTTAAGTTTACATTATTTTTATATAGAAACGATACCATTTGAAACCGATTCCGCTACTACAGACAAAGACTCATCGTATAGTTTATAGTATAAAAACATTTATAGTTTCTTCATTTATAGTTTTCATCGAAGTATAGTTTAGTAAAAGCTTTTCTTTGTATACCAGTGTACATCTCCATACACTGGCCACACATGCCAAACATTTTATTCAATAAATTCGATAAAGTTTTTACCTTGACAAATTTCTTGTTTTCTTTGCTTTTGTTTACCACCAATAAAAAAGTTGTTCTTTTATTTTTTTTTTTTTTAGAAAAATAACATACAAAGATTAAGCTTTAAAGGCAATAGTGAAAAAGAAAGCTACAAACTTGTAGTGAGGAACCTGTTTTGACAAGAATAATAAATATGTAAATTCCACTTAGGAAGAAATAAAAGTATCGCTTTTTGTTTGAAAACTTAAATTCTCAACAACCTCTTAAATATCAACTGAAAAATGCGCCACATCAGAAAGTTTACGTGCATTTTAATTTATTTATAAGAACGTCTTGTAAAGCAATAAATTTTTATGCATGCTCGTATGCACGCTTTTATTAAATTCAAGTTTAAGTCGCAACAAGCAAAAATTTGTGTTATTTGAGAAATCGATGAACTAAATTGAATAGAATAAAAACTTCATCCAGGAAAACTTTTTAATCTCAGAATAATATTCCTTCCATTTTACTGCATTTTTAAGATTCTTATTTATTCTTGAGAGCTTTTCGTATCAGCATACAATTTAAAATTATTTGTGACAGTAGAGCTGTTCAGCTGACGACATGGTTGCTATCAAACTTTATCGATACTATAAACAAATAAAAGTATTGGTATATCGAGAGGCTTTTAAATATACTAGGCTGGCTCAAAACACATTCCGAAGCATAAAAATTCAGGGGGTCCGTTTACACATTTCTTAAAAATCTTATTCTCAAATTATGTACAGAATTAATTTTTTAAATTTTGCAATTAAATTTTTAGAAAAGCTGGCAGGAAAAATTATGATGAAATTATGATCAGTCGGTATTAAGTAGAGCTGGAAATCGTAAAAGCCAATTGCTCGAGGATTGCATTCCAGCTGCACAGACACGAAGTTTTCCTCATCAATGCGAAACTTGTATAAAAATAAAATATAAAATATTCATATTGTATATTTTATAATAAAAAAAATAATATTTAACCCTCAAATTACCTTCAAACAAAAGCTTATCGGTTAGTTCCCTCATGTGCGATTTCTCACACATATTCAATACTTATGTATACGATCAGCCTATGCGGCCATATTCAAAGATTTCAACTCGCTCATAGTAGCCGCTTTTAAAGATCAATATCCTAAAACCGTTTTGTAAAGGGTGGTAACATTTTAGGGCCGATATGATAATATGATAACAAGGTCTGGTTCCATTATATATGGAACAAAATATCTGCCAAATAGGCGTTGCAACTTCGACGTCATACCACTATTCGATGGTCCAAATTTTTTTCATAGTAGGCCTCAATATCTTAAAGCTCAATATCTTAAAACTGTTTTGTAAAGTGTGGTTACATTTTAGGCCCGATATGATAATATCATAACATGGTCTGGTTCCATTATGTATGGAACAAAATATCTGCCAAATAGGCTTTGCAACTTCGACGTCATACCACTAATCGATGGTCCAAATTTTTTTCATGGTAGGCATCAATATATTAAAGCTCAATATCTTAAAACTGATTTGTAAAGTGTGGTTACATTTTAGGCCCGATATGATAATATCATAACATGGTCTGGTTCCATTATGTATAGAACAAAATATCTGCCAAATAGGCTTTGTAACTTCGACGTCATACCACTATTCGATGGTCCAAATTTTTAATGTCGCTGGGATATAATTAAGGTTCTATGCCGTTAATGTGCCGAATTAACTCATAATTTAGCTCTTAAATTGTTAATGGCTTATGGATGTACAACTTTTCTTTGAAATAACTCTAAAGGAAGAAACCCAACCATGTCAAATCACATGATGCTGGAGGCCGAAATAACTCCGCAGGAAGAAACCCAACCATGTCAAATCACATGATGCTGGAGGCCATTCGATATTGCCTCGATGTGAATTAACACGGCCATTGAATTTGTCTCGCAAGAGAGCCATTGTTTCGTCAGCTATTGAAACCACAAGTCCTCCAAATCCATATCTTCAAATTCGGGCCATAAAAAGTTCCCTAGTACCTCACGAACACCATACACAGAAACTGATTGACCCGCCTCATTTTGAAAAAAATACGGCCCGATGAAGGCGACAGCCCATAAAGCACACCAAACAGTAACTCTTTGTAGGTGCATTGGTTTTTCGACAATCTTTCTGGGATTATCATTCGCCCATATGCGGATTCTGCTTATTCACGAATCCAGTGAGGTAAAAATGTGCCACATAACTGAAGATGATTTTCTTCGATATGCATTTTGATATGAACACCTATTTTGATAATAAGCACGAATAACTTTAACGCGTTGCTCGATTGTGTATCTTTCCATTCTTCAAATTGAGTTAGTCTTAAATTGAGAAAAGTCAAAATTGACCTTTAGGCGTGGTACACATTCAACATCGGACCAGCCTTTATTATTTAGATGTACCATTGACGAGAAGGTCTACAAAACGCCTTGACCATTTCCTAAAGCCATCGGACTTAAATAATAATTTTTTTTTTTCAAAATTTTTTATGCAAATGTTTTATGAATGGAAAAAAAGTTTTTGCATAAAAATGATTCAAGTTTGGGAATATTAAAAACTTTCTGTGAAATAAAGAAAACCGCATTTAGAAATTTCAATACTTTTCAAAAAAAAAAAATAATAAAAAATTCCTATTTATAACTTTTTGCTAATTTTGGAAATTTTTTTTAGTAAAACCAGAATATAAAGTTGTGGCAGAGTCAACCGGAAGCTGGAATTTTAAAAATAGAAATCCTGACGTATTCGAGTATAATACTTGACGTAAGCGAAGTAAAGTGTATAAAGTAAAACTGACGTTTATATTAAAATGGCGAACCACATTTTCCTACAATAATAAACATTTTAATTCCCCTCTCACAGATGAAAGTACTCAAATAATTCGAAAAAAATTAATGTGGATATTTCCCATTCTACACTTGCACTTATAAATTCGAAATATAAAGTATTTACTTGGGAAACTGCATCAGAATCATTTCTCCAGCATCTAACTTTTTTAGTTGTAAAAATTTTTCAAATTACTTAGAAAGCGAGTCACTCAGCTTGACTTTATAATTTCCATATTCCAACATTTATCTCTGAATGGTAACTTTCATGATGGACGAGCGTAAACTCTAAAGAACAATAATAGAATTCATCACGCCATTATGGTCACGGCCATGTAAGTAAAAATATTAAATATTTATGAAAAGAAAGAAATTTCATTATTACTGATGACACAAAACATGTAAACAGTTTTGGTCACAAAATAAAAAGAAAAGAAAAATAAATAAGTAAAAAAAAAAAAATAAGAAACTGGCTGACGATTCAACTTAATACTCAGTCTTTAAAACCCTTTCCTTAAAAGAACCGACGGCCAGCAGCATTAATGGTATTCTTTATCATGGTAAATGTTGACTCAGTCAGTTATTGTGGATTTCTTTACAATACAAACAAATATAATTTTTTAAAAGCACAATTCAAGTTTGTTGGCTTTCGACTGCATTGTTGAAGAATTGTTCGTACAGTGGAACAAAAAGATGCGATTCAATATCTTTTTAAGGTCTTTGCAAAGAGCTTCAGTTAGCCGCAGGTATAGTTGTTTGCAGTAAAGCTGAAGTAATTTTACTATTATGTTTTTAATACGATTTAGATTTGACGACTATTGGCAAATAAGCTATTTTTCTATTAATATAGATCAAGAAGTTTTGCTGAAAGCTTAAAGTGAGTAAAAACGAAAAAATCAAAGTCTTTAAGTGGAAAAGCGCTATAAGGTTGCAAGGTTATAGGCAAAAAGTAAAGTCTGTTGTAATTTTTTTATAACGGCATTGATAAGCTTAATCGCCACACTACAGAACTAATTAAAAGCTGGCTGGCTGGCTGGCTGGCTGGCTGGCTGGCTGGCTGGCTGGATGGCTAGCGGAAAAACTAAAGTTATTGGAATATGGCATGAAACTGCTTTGGATTGAAAATAAAAAGAAAAAATAAATTTAATAATCACTTATGCACACTTTTAAGAAACTAAGTAGAAACTAATATAATATATGAGTCCTTCGATCCTTCCCTTTTTTCCACACATTATTACTACTTTAACTGCATTGGGTGTTCAGGCATGGCTTAAAGTAAAGTTCCTTTCAATTAAGCAAGCCGAAGTCTACACGAAAATCGAGCTTCAGACCTTCTTATTACTATATAAATTATATTCTCAAATATCTACTAAAGAAAGAGGATGCGAATAAAAATAAATTATTCATACGAATGTTGACTACCACTGTTAGGAGGAGTCACGGCATACTCCAGATAACTTTTTTTTTAGCTGATTTGGAATAATATGTCCACCTATTTTTTATAAATAAATTTAAAAAATTTAACAAGATTAACTTTTCATACTTTTCAGACTTTATTAACTTTAATAACTGAAAAATATTATTGGCGGCCCATCGGCCAACGAATATAGCAGACATACGGCAAATACTACCCCAGTCGAGTGCTCTTTAATGAAGTCCTTTCTTTTACTTTCTTGATTTAAAGACAAAATGCATAGATATTAATCTTGCATATCTAAATCTCAAGCCCTCTATATTTCTTGAGCCATTTAGCCTTCTTAAGCCTTCCATATTTCTTGAGCCATTTAGTCTTTTATTTTGCGTCACATCAAGACTGGTTAACTTTGTTATAGAATTCAGATCATTCTTCTTTCTTTTTATTATTTTCTATAAGAATCAAGGACCTATACAATTATTGCCTGAAATGTTAACGTGGATTTTTAGGAAGACCTGAGATGAATATTTACATAGACAGAATAAAAAATCTTGCACTTGCCCGGAATTGAAGAGCCCAATCTTATATGGGCAGAAAGAAAGTAAAGAAAATCGTAACAGTGTCGGAACATTGAATTAAATAAATTTTATGGAATCCTTTTGCTATTGTCAGTTTAAAAAGAAATACAAAATATTTAAAATTTTGTTTTATTTTGTTTCTTTTAACTTCTATAGTATTTGTAGGACAGTAATAAAGCTTGCACTTCTTCTACCGGGGTTCGTTATCCAATCCTTCTTTGATCTAATCTAAGTTTTTTTCTAAGATCATGGGTGGTAGAATCCATGTGTGATTTTTTTTTTTAATTAACTTAAGATGGAAAGCTTTCGGCTTGGCTGAATGTCGAACCTGCTACCGGCGGTCTAGTAGGCTGCGCATTATTCATTTGCCCACGGAGGCACCCTAGGTCCATGATGGCGGGATGAGGAAAAAAGTATAATATTGTATGAGCAGAATAGGTTTTACGCACTAGGCGCTCTTCATTGCTTTTACTTCGACTGCTTCTGTGGAAAGGCTATACGTGCTTAGCTGCATATTATTATCGATGTGTATTATTTAATGGTAAATATCTAAGTGATGTGAGTAGCCAGAAGTAGGTTCTGAACCCATGATCTTAGTCATTTGTAGTTAACTAGTAGAGGCAAGGATACCTTCATATCTAATTAAATTTTTTCTCTTATCTTATCAGAGTAAGACTTATTGAGGCAAATTTCACTACTTTGGCAAAGGAGGAGGCGGAAAACTTCTGGATTTTACTTTGAGATTGGATTTACTTGATTAGTTCCAATTACAAAAATGCAAACAAGATTATCAGAAATAAGAATTGAATCCTTTGAAAGAACGGGAAAGGATTATGTAAAATGCTTTAATGCTTGATTAAATAAATAAAAAGTGAGACTCTTAGTGTTGCATCTAAATGCCCATTTGCCATGTTTTGAACTGGAATCTACCACGTTACATCCATCATGAGCAAGCCTTCCTAAAACATACATCTTTTCTGAAGCTTAGTTTCATAATTAAACTTTAAATAATCTAATTTTATATTTTTCAAATTTTAGTTTAATAATTATCGTTATTTGAAATAAAAATTATAAATTTCAATTTAAAAAGGAGATAATAATGAAATTTTACTTATTTTATTTCATCCAGTAATGAGTTTCTGTTGTGTCTATATGTCAAACGCCACAGAGTAAAAGCCTCTGCTATAAAATCGTTGGCCACTGTAGTATTTAAAATGTTTGCATGCGATGTGATATATTCTCTTTTGTGTTGGAATATTGGCATTTCCATTCCACTGTAAACCGGTATTTTATATTCCCTTCTATGCGTTACTTTTACTATTGTTGCTCGGCAAGTGGCAACTAGTTTAAGTACTTACATTCTAGGTCTATGTTGCTCTGTACTACTAGAAACCTCTTTTGCTTTTGGCTATGAACACAATGACCGCTAAAAAGTAAACTTGTTGATTTGTCAAAGAAGAAAAAAGGAGAGAATGTTTGAACATTTTAAATAAATAAAAGAAAATGAAATAAAAAAGTTATCAAATGAATAGTTAGAGATGAATATATTCGAATATATACAAACGTATACATGCAATCAAGCCGCTGCACTAAAACTTTCTGCTTTATGGTTGAAAATTCCTCTATGAAGATGATATAGTCAGTTTGAAGCCAAACACCGGTCAATAAAGTTGTATCAATTTTAAAACGAATTCGTATAAGAAATAAAAGTCAAGCCAATCAAAAAATAACTAATCAAATAAAATCAAAAAAAAAAAAAAAAAATGCGTGTGTTGTTCTTTAGCTTTTCGGTGTTGTTGTTCGTCATTGTGCAACAACAAAGTGTTGAAGCGAAGCCTTTTATTTTCAAATTCTTTGTGCCACAAGGTAAGAAAGCCATGGCAGATAATAAGCAAATCAAAAGAGAATAATGAATAATAAAATAAAAAGGATCGAACTAAGGAAAAGTAGTTTTCAAATGTGCTATGCAGCAAATAGATGGTGTTGCTTTAAATCTAGATTTTATTAAGTTTTTATCAGTATGATTTCTGCTGCTCACTGATATGTCAATGCCAGTCACTAAGTATAATAGGAGGTACCCGATACGGTTTAAGAATAATTGTACTTATAATATATGTTTTCACACAACAACTGAACCCTTTTAAATAAAACCGTTTAAATGTGTTTATTATTTACAAGTTTATATATTTTCTAGATTTTATTATATTTTTTTAAAAATCAAAATGATTATAGGAATAGTTTTTTCATACGTCTTAAAACGTCTTCTCGGTCTAATCAACAGAGAGAAGACTTAAGCACCATCAAAACTGTGATGGCAAATATTGAATCATAAAAAGGCAAACCGCCAACATATATCTATATCATATATCAATATTAAGTCACAAGTTTAAAGTTGGCCAACTCCAAAGGAGAACTCATGGAAGGCTCATAAGAACTCATGTATTTCCAAATGTTAACATATGACGTAAAATGATGTATGACGGATGTTATATGCCAAATGCATAAGCTAGTACTTTAGCATGGTCTCCTCGTAATATTAATATCAATCTAATCGCTGGCAGCTCTCATTCCCAGTAGCTGCAAAAGCTCCTACTTGTTAGCAAACTAATGGAAAAAGGAAATCTTAATAAATTGAAGTTTTCAAATTTTTTTAAAGTCAATATTTCAATTACTGGAAAAACATGACTTTCAAATTGTTTACATTAATGGTTAGACGAAGCTTGTTAAGGTAGATTTAATTGCAGTTTATTTACATTAAAAAGAGAAACTGATTTTCAAGCATTGCGTTGTTTACAAAACAAGTACTATTTAACACTTTTATTGCTGCTACAGTGGTGCCACTACTGTTATCTCCGTACACACTACAAAATTTATAATAAGCCACAATTAGCCTACAAGTCCTTACTTGCCACTTTCAATCACTTCCCCAAACATCCCATCAAATTTTTAATTAGAAAAGCAAACAATATTATCAACCTCTTTAATTGTTCAGCTTTCGGTAAATGCTAAGCCCACTGTAGGATAATACGTGTTAAGCCTTGACTATTCATTATGCAAGCGAATAAAATTAAGTTTCAATACAATGTGTACTTAGTTCAGAACGAAGTCGCTTAATACTCCCATGTATAAGCAGATGGATTAGTTAGATTAACTCTCAATGTTTTCAAATCAATCAGGAATGTTTTAATGTCTGCAACAGTACTCGTATTTGCAAATTGTTTGATTGTACTTGAAAAAGATTTTTTGAATTAAATGCTAATTTTTAGCAATTGAAGTCAAATCCATCACTTAAAGCAAATAAACTTTGTACATAAATCGGTATCTATGCAAATTATGAAAAATTGTAAAATCATTAATATGTGAGGTAATGCAAACATTTACGAATAGATTTACGGCATAGCAAGTACGTAGAGTTTATTTGAATTGCGACATGATTTTTTGAAGAAATAAAATGTTAAGAAAAAAGCTTGTAAAAAGCTCCCCATGCCGACATAAATTCAATTAGAACATCGACATTTTAATAATGTATTTAAGTGAAATTAAAATATCTCTACGAGACACTTAAGAACGATAATGAACAGCCTACAATAATGAAGAGGTCGGGATTGATTCCTGCCTAGATCCTGTTTGTTTTCCTGCGGACAAGCTCAAGTCAAACAAAAAATTCTTTACATAAAAAAACTATTAAAGTTTCCTAATTTCCTTTAAACGTAATGCAGTGCCGGGCAGCTTCATAGTTTACTCGGTCAAGTAGTTTCGTTCTCTAGTATACATAAAACTTATTTTTTAAATGAATATATTTGTAACCACATATCAGACAATAATTCCCACCTCCATCTTCTTTCCCTTCCTCCACTATTTTTGCATGAATTTTTTTTTTCTATATTCAATTTTCAACAAATAAATTAATTAAACCAAAAACCAACTTGTATTCGAAAAGTAACTTGAGGTTATCCACTAAAAGTGAAAAGTTTTTCCAAATTAATTTTTTTATTTTTCGGTTTGTTCACAGGAAAACAGATAGGATCTAGGCAGGAATCGAACCTGCGACCTCCGGTTTAGTAGGCTGTTTGTTATTCATTCGCCTGCGGAGGGACCCAATAAATAAATAATTATTAGATAAATGATATATAATAAATATAAAATATTTTTATCTATATAACTTCATAAATCAATCTAGAAATATGCTGTAAAACAATTTTTTTCAAATTTCAAAAAATTTCTATTTTATATAGAAAAGCTTTGCAAAAATGAATGAGATTTATTGCCACAATTGATTACAAATATTGATTTCAGTGGAAGTTATGTATAAATGCTAATATCACTAGCATGCATATGACTTTGTCTTCAAAATAAAATTATAAGAAACTTAAATTAATTGATATTGTTATAATTTTTTTAACTTTTTTTATTCTTTATTATAAATTCTCAATGTTGGAAAATTTTTTTTTTTGCATAAAATTATTAAAAAAAAAAAAATTTAAAAATCTTTTTTATTGTTCTACTGAGAATATACAATAAATAAATTTCCGAATTTGTAATTATGTAATAATGAAAGCTGAGTTTTCTATTAGAAAATTAAAAAAATATTTTGTAATTCAGAATATTTCGTAAAAATTTAAAAACTGTAACGAAAACAGGATACTATGGGAGATACTAAAATTAGCCTCTTCTGATCTCATTGTAGTCGAATTAATATTTTAATAGTTTCATAAATCTTTGAAATGTTTTTATTTTTAGCACCAGCCCGTACAGACAGCTCACCGACATCCTCGTCATCCTCAGCCATAACGACAGGTGTTGATTTTACTAGTATTTTAAGCACCAAATTAAATCTATTGACAAATCTTTTGAGGACTGGCATTTCTTGTGGCTTTAATTTTGGTTTTAAAAAATTCCTTCACAATACCCAGTTGAACTCGACTAGAAGCCCATTCACATCAACCACAGCCACAACACCTGAAGTTCAATTCAAAGTAGAATCATCCACAAAATCTAATTTGGAATCAACAATAACAACAGAAAAAACTGCAACCACAATCTCACCACCAACGACAACAACAACAGTAGAATCTAAAAATGATAAAATGACAGGATCAGATAACTTAAACGAAGCAATTGATAACCAAAACAAAGATATTGTTACGGATACTAAAATGAAGAGCAATCAGAAAACCGAAAATGGAGGCTCCGATAATTCAGATATCAAGATAACCACCGAGCCAACACAAACTAATGAGAATGCTCAAGTAACTTCCCAAGAGACTAAAACTGCCAGCAACAAAAATGAAAATCTTAATGTTGGTTACTCGTACACCACATCTGAAGTTGAGAGCTTTTCGTCAAGCAGCCCCAGCAACTCCAATGCGCAAATCGATAACAATTACGAAAACGCCAATCACGCAATGAGCGAAAATGAAATCTCCAATGAAATAATGCCGCCCAATTATAACTATTTGCCAACTTTTTAGATTCTATTTTAAAATTTTTAAAATTCGTTTAGGCAACAAGCAAATATGTAACTCTCTTATAAGCCAAACTATGGATTAAACAAACGAGGTGTGGCTCAAAATTAAAATAAAAATAACAGCGCAAGGGCATGCACACCAATACAAATAATTCAAATTTTTTAAATAAATAAATTTATATAAATCGCGATCATCTTTACTATTACAATGATCTTGAAAATGATGAGTGAATTTAGCTTATAAGATCAACACGACAAGACTTGACATTATAATTTATAAGTTAAACAAAAGCGAAAAAAATAAAAGTTTCTTCACTAACAGAAACTCAAATATAATTCTTTTGCAATCTTTTTTCAAAATTTTTTTTCAAAAATGCCCACGCGGAAGTTTAAATTCGTTGCGGTCTTTAATTTTTAATATATTTCAAATAAAATGATATTTGCATATTTATAAGATTTTTATTATATATGTGAAAAGGAATTTATTGATTCTCGGTTTTTCACAAAGATTTGCTACTCACACATTTTGCTTATTTTAAGTTTTTAAGTTTAAGCTTTATTGAGAAAAGTTATTTTCTAAAGCAAATACAATTACAATTCGTGGTCTTGTTTCAAAGCCTTAATTAACTGCAACCTCTGGAATATCTTATACAAACTTAAAACCTATTGACTTCATATATTATTTCTTCTCGAAAAGATCAATTAGAATTTATACCACAACATCAAGCCTTAAACTCAAGCAATTGCCATTCAAAAAAAAATAATTGTATTAAATAATTCCTGGAGTAATTAATAATTGTACTTGCATACATAAAATCTCAACCTTTTTTATTAAAAAATTCATTCCCTTCAAAAGGATTGATTCAAGGACTTTAATATATTCTGGTTTAAGTATTTAATTAAAATTTTTAATTAAATAATTTATTTTGATAATAATTACAAATAATGTTTTCATTGAAAAAACAAAGAAATTTGGTTGACTCTCTCAGAGTTGTAATTTTCACTAGTATTACACTGCTCATGCGCCAACTGCTAATATGCCCAACGCTAAATAAAATACAAGGATTTTCGGTTTTATAAATAAAACCTTTTCAGCTTCAACGAAATTGAATTTATCTATAAAAAGGATTCATTCAAGGACTTTAATATATTCTGGTTTAAGTTTAGTAATTTACAATTTTTAATTAAATAATTTATTTCTATAATAATTAAAAATAATGTATTCATTGATGATTCTACAGAGGTTTGAGCCAATTTGTGATTTGTTTCGGTATTACATCGCTTATGCGCCAACAGCACATTTAAATACATATTTTTGGCCCAAAATTAAAGCTGAAGGAAATAAATGGGTTATTCGACAGGATCGAAAAATCATAAACTTACAAGTGTTAAGCAGAAAAGTTTCTTAAGCCACGTTTTATAGTATGAAACATGCTCACCGATCATAGCTTAACTTAAGGACCCCCCTGCAGAAGCTGATTTGATATAGATAAAATTAAAATCAGTTTGACTTAACTGGCTTAAAGACAGAAATTCTATTCCATTTGTTGTAATACAAAACTACTCTCACTGTATCTGAATATTGCAGGAGAATCAAAAATTGGGGAAAATCCAAAACAGCAGAAAAACAAAATTAAATACGCCCACCACGACCGACTTGCCAGAGTACGGAAAAATCCCTTCATACCCAACATGCTCATATTGACAGATATTCATATTGATGTAGAAAGTAATTGCGATAGAGACTAGCGATAGTGGCAAAGCGGTTAAACACAGCTTTGTTGCTGCTCTTATCATTTGGAAGAGGGAGGTGTAGTATGCATAAGAGGCAACGGCAATAATATAGAATCAAGAATCGATCCCATGATCACAGTTAATTGAGTAGAATACGAGAGTTGTAAAAAGCAAAGTAATGATATCAAGGAAATTTTTTTACAAAATTATAATAGAAACTATAAACTAAATAAAAATTTTAATAATAAAGAGTTTTACATTTAAAGCTCTAAAGTAAAATACGATCGCTTATTTATCGGACAACTGTAATAAAAATTTTGAAATTTTTTCCCAACTTAATACGGAATGCTGGAATATATTTGTTGGCAATTTTCGTAACAAACTCTTCGAGAGTGCTTAGAAGCTTTTTGAAGCTTTCTGTTGGTATCATAAATCAAAGCTATATTATTCATTCTGTTGATTTCATTAACACTTGTTTGCTACATGAACCATTTTTTGCATTTCATTTTTATAAGAATGATTGCTTTAAAATAAAAATTCAAGCAGTCCATTTAAGCCAGACTTCACTCATACCATACATTTAAGAAAATCGCTTGAAACATTCACACGATTTATTTATAAATACTGGATAAAAAAAAAATGTACCCCAAAAAAACGAATTCATGAAATAACGAGTATCTTGCAAAAGTTAAAACTTAATCTTTCATTAAAAGAAAACACAAAATTAATTAGAATTTTCTCTTAAAAGCTTTCGTAAGTTAATTTTACAAATACAAAATTATATAAATTTTACAAATTTGTATAAACTTTTTTATTACTTTCACGCTGAGAATGAGAAATCACAAAGAAGAAAAATGTTTTCAAGAAGATCTCCTTGTTGTAGAAAACAAACATTATTTTTTAATTACTTGGAACGTTTTTTTCCTCTCTCAAATACGGTTTTCTTATTTTATCTGCGAATTCAAGGGGTGGCATAGTTTGCATATATTTTATTTTCTTTCTCGTATATGCGAGTACTTCACGTACTAGAATAATATTTAAGAAGAATACAACGAATTTGGTAAACCTTAAAATTGCTTTGAGACATGAAAAATATCACAATAATATTTCAAATCAGTAAAACCCAGTGATTAAAGTTTTAATTTTTTTGTAAAATTTATTTATTTTTAATGTATAATGTAATAATAAATAAAACTTTAATTTAAAAATAAATTTTATTTATTAGTTTAATTGAAATAGTATATGGAGACCTTTCCGATCTGCTATGAATCACAATGAATGCAGCTTCATTCAATACTTTGTCTAAAATAATTGTTAGTTTGTTTAGATCCTTTTGGCAAGGATGCCTCCAAATTAGTCAATCATACATCTTGCCATACAGAGCAAGGAGTTGTCTTTATAAATATAGTATATTAACTCTACCGCTTGACTTTAGTTGGATATACTTTTGCTAGAAGTTCGTGTTGCTATGTGGCCCATCCTTCTTGTAGTAACTCTTAAGCTGAAGAACCTCTGAGAAAAGAAAACAGAGTTTCTTCAGCTAAAGAGTTACTACAAGAAACAGGAATAATAAGCTCTCTCCAAAAGTGATTTCCGACATTTGATAGCCTTTAATGCCATCCATTTACTTTAGCCTAATGGTGGTACGTTATTGGGTGAACACCAATTAACACACACTGGCCATACGTGAAGCAAAGAACAATTTGGTGCCGTATCTCGTATATCTAGAGGATGTACTGGAATTCGCTAAAGGAATACGAAATGACATGTCGCTCACCTTCCTACTGCTCAGGCATTACCAAGTTTGAAAACCTTTGCAATATCTTCAGAAACTAAACCCCCGAAATTCATATTTTCCTAAAAAGTCCTTTAAACCATCTAAATGGCTACATTGACTGTATAGCCTCAAGCCATCAAACAAGCGATATAATAAGCTTTAAACCGAAATATGGATTAATGCCTGAGTCATCAATCCACTAACCGTTTTAGTAAGAACAGTGAATTTTATGTGGAACACTCTTGAAAGCCTTACAAAGTAAAAAGGCGTTTAACTAAAAGAATAAAATAAAAATAAGCTAAGGAAACCATATTAAATGTTTACTACAGTATTAAAAGGATTCTTGCACACGCTCACGGCTAAGAGGAACTTTGATCCTGTATAATACAACATAAATGAAAAAATAAAAAGAAATACATAAAAAGAAACGAAATGTACGAGGATAAAGAAGAAAATAAAAAGGATATTACTAACAGTAAAGTGCTATTTAGCATACATAAAATATCCGTATCCGCATGCTGGACATTTATTAAACTTTACGCAACTTTTATACACTTTTCCATATTAATTTTTTTTTTTTTTTTTTATATAGTATTTTCTTCTATATATTCCTGCATACACACGTACATATGCTGCATTGTAGGTATTTAACAAAGAAAAATTAGTTCTACTTTAAGTTTTGTACTGTATAAAACAAGTTGTAAAGAAAAACTATAAAGTCGAAAACACTTGAAGAAAAGGTTTGTTTGTTATTCCGTAAATTTTAAGCCGTTTAACTTTTTCGAATTTTTTTCTAATACAAAATAATACAAACACTCAAGGTGTACTCCGCATTCAAACAATCCATTGTGAAGGGATTATGATACTGAAGGTGTTGCAAGAGACAAGTGGCGAGGGAGTTGAGTGGCAAAGCATTTTTGCAGCTGGTCTCAAGCTAGACCGACAGACTAAAGCTATTTTTGGTAGCTTTTTAACAATGAAGCACTACCACAAAAGTGGCCAAATGAGGGCGGCGATGGTTGCATGTTAAAAGTTGGCTAAGAATCGTCAAGGGACCAGTGAGTAGGCCTCCATCTTTCAACAGTCCAACAACAATTCGCATAAGATATTAAAGCGTATGAGAAAAATTTACGAGAATTTCTTCTCAGAAACGCCAGTGCACAGAGGCGGATTTTTATTAAAAATTGCAACAAATTTCACCTCTTTAAATTTCTAATCCGTTTATAATCAAATTTAAGACGAAATTTAATAGGAAATATTCCTTGGTTATGTAAAGGGGTTAAGCCACAGGGTCTCAAAGAGGCAAGGGTCTATAGGTATTTGTTGCAAGTAAAATTATTAAGGTTTAATACAAAGGCTGTTTAGAGGTCACCGACAATCACATTTAATACATTATTTTACTACAAAAAAAAATCATTTCTTGCACAAAAGAATATTTAGAAAAATATCACTTCCAAAGCATTTCGTTTTTAAATCTAAACTTAATCTAAATTAACTCAACTTAATCTAAATTTATTTATGTTAAAAAAACAGTACCGATTATATTCCAAAATCAGAAAGCCAGACTTAATATGATACGAAGTGTTTCCAAACAAATATTTTTACACGAATTTCTATGAGAATAACTGCAATAATATAATATATATATATATATATATAAGCTAACCTCTTTCCCCAACTCATTTCGTCACTTCATCACTTGTAAAAAATCAGCTACAGAAGTTTACCCGTTAGCTTTTGCCATCACCTTGAAGGTGTCGAAAATCTCTTCAGTAAACATAATAGACATAAAGTGATGTCAATAATCTAGTTTTTCTTGACTTCAGTTTTAAACACTCAAAAAAAATTTTTTTTTCTAGTGTAAACCTTGGCCAGCATATGCCTTAGAAGAGCAAACAATAAAGTTCAAAGGATCAGGCACTTTTTGTGCATACACGTTATGAAAAAGAAGTGTAAGTAATGTAGTATATCGTTTATGCATAAATAAGTAATTAATTAATTAATTTAGAAGGAAGTAGAAAACATTTTTTATATAATCCAAAACTTGCTCTCAACTCAAATAAAATGAATTGTTCAAAAAAAAAAAAAAAAAAAAAAAAAAAACTGCAAGAAAGTTCAGCATATTAATTTGGAAATATTTAACGCATAACTGCGTTAAGATAATTCAAGCGTTGCAACTACTTTTAAGTATTAAATGAAATTAAAAACCAGGATACGCCGAAATATGTTTTACTAAACACACTACTAGGATTTTGTACGCAATGCAGCAATAACTTATTCAGAATTGGAGCAAAACTTAAACTAAATAGGAGAGATATCTCTCGATATAGTAAACTGATAATAATAATACTAATAAACCAAAAAAAAAAAATAATATTAATTTCAATACAAGACTTTAAAATATATATTTTTATTTATTTATTTATTTATTTATTTTATATCACAATTATATGGAATCATTATATGGAATTATATGGCTATTGGGAATTGCACCCCGGTCTGCCTCTGACCACTATTCTATCGAGGACCTCAATATATTTTTAAAATTTATATTTATTCTCGAAATATTTACACAAAATTTTAAAATTGTTTTATAATTAATGGTCTATATCGTTTTTGCTCTTGTTGGTTAACAAAATTATTTTATTTATATTTATTTCTATTTTAATTTTTTTTATTTTTTTATTTATATTTATTTTTCTTAAATTATTTTTTTTCACAAAGCCGAAATATATCATTAGAAAATAATTTTACTTAGATGCTTCGAACACATCTAAAGATGCAAGCCACAAGACTACACAACTACATAAAAGTAATGGATAATAAAGTTTTTGTTAATTTTAACACAAGATTTTGAAATATATTTTTAAGCAATTATTTATTTATTTATTCACTTAATATTGCAATTATATGCTGAGGCAGCGATATACAGTATATACATATAGTTGACATTGCTTGTCACTCACAATTAAGAATATAAAATAATTTTATTAAAGAAAGCAATTTAATTTATGATGTAGAGGCTTTGTGACACACTAAAATAATAAATCTCATACTATTTAATATTATATTGTCAAATTGCTAAGTAAGTTTTACTTTTTGAATAACGCCGATACAGGACTACATGTGAATTTCAATACCTAAACATTTTAAAAAATAATTTTCTATTGACTATAATTGTTATCTGACGACAATTTTATCTTTCAAATCTAAACTAAACTAAACAAGTAAGTAGCTGAACACACTAAAAAAAACCACTAAGCAAAAGTACTAAAGTATTATATATCTTTCAGCATCACTTCTGTTCTCCGTGGCCTATTCAAAAATATAGTAAATTTGGGTTATTGTCATTGTGTATAATTTCACGCCAATCGTTCATAATATCGCTACTCTCGTGATCGATAAACTCAAAAACTAATGGCCCGATTTTGACTAAATCTTATATGCATAATGTATGGGCCCTAAGGAGTGTTTCTGTGTTATTTGAAGTTCGTCCGACAGATGGCGCAATATTTTTTTTTTTCTGTTTTGCCCGATAGAGATTAGTGCGATAAACCCATGCTGTTTTGCCGAAAGCGTTAGCTGCTTCATCGGTTTTATTATAATTTTGATTTTTGGTTTTTGCTTAAATTTTTTTTTAATTATAAAACTAAAAACATAGATTTTGATTTCCTCCGAGAGGCTATTTAAAATAAAAGAAATTGTTGGGGCCAGCAACGCGAATAGGGCCCAGCTAGCATAACGGTAAATCTAACTTCTTCAGGCTCTGATTAGTTGTATGTTCGTGTATCATAGCCGCGGTTGGAGAGCAAAGTTTTAATATTTTTATTATACCATGAGAGTTCCAAATAGTGACGACACATACGATTAATATGAACTACATGGCTGATTATTAGTAGCAGTCCTTAATTTAAATTGCAATGCTAGTGGTGGGGTCAATGTATAAATGGATTGAATTTTTGTCGCAAGGAAGAAATCAATGTGCAGATGTATGCACATACATATATATTTCTATATAATTCAATATTTAATCCAATTTTAAAGAAATTTTAATGCTTTTCACAGAGATTTTATTTTTTACAATAAAGCAACACTTTAGCAAAGTACTTTCTTTGACATTTTGTATTTACACTTAAAAAAAAATATACTATATATATATTTTTTTTCTTGATTTTTAAACTCTTTCAAGTGCACAATGGCATCCTTTTAAATTATATTTACAGAAATTCTTCAATTTTTCCGCCACTTAAAGTTTTGAAAAACGGCTACAGATCCACTTTAGATAGGACGTACACATACGATTGTTTGCTGCCAACTTTACCACACGTACGTTTGTAATCTAATGCATTTGCTAGCCTTGTTTTTCTTTCCATCTATTCTTTTGATATCCCTGTTTTCTCTAAGGATTTGCTCTACTCACACCGTGCGTCCACACGATTGTTATGGATATCTATCTAAGGGAACAAAAACAAATTGGAATGTTGTAAAGGAAGGAATGAATGCTTATTTCATTGCAAACAATTTGTACACGTTTAATGTCACATGATTGTAAAGTACCTTCTTGAATGAATTTTTTCATATCTGAATGTAAGTGTGCATATTTCAGTTCTCAATTGCTTAGTATACAGTGTTATCGAACTGATTGTGTTAAGTGGAAGTTTTACATTTTGAATAATACCGATACGGGGGTACATGCGAATTTAATTCTCTGAACATTTAAAGACAAGCAAGAGAAAAATTTGTATCGATAATACGATAAGTAAATAATTCCAGCAGTTATTTTCATAATTGGTTTCTTACGTACGAGGTGTGATCCAAAAATAAGGATTACTCTCAATTTTTTCCAACAACTGACTTGCCGCTTCAAAGTAATCCCCCTTAGATACATATAATACACTTATGCGAACGTTTCCAGTTTCAATTTTTCTTTTTTTCCTCAATCGTATGAAAACATTTTCCTTTCATCGGTTAGCTTTAGAGAGAGGAAAAAATAAGCGGGGCCAAGTCCGATAACGGTTTTGTGTAAGTTGCGCACAATCGTCGATGTGTGATCTGGCGCTTTATCATGGTGCAAAATTTATGATAAATCATGGTGCAAAATCAGTGCTTCGCACAAACGGCGTATAACTTAAATTTAGAATTCCTTTTTGACCGTACGACCTTGTGAGAAGAGTTAATGATCTACTACACCATTGCAGTCGAATAAAATACTCTACAAAACCTTCACATTTAATCGAACTTGAGGTGCTTTTTTCAGCCTTGGATCTTCTGGATGCTTGCATTGGTATGATTACGGGTTTGCTTCAAAACTATACACCCATGATTCGTCGCCTCAAAATTTAGAAAAAAATAGTAAAAAATCTAAGAGCACATCAAAACACGACTAACCTTTTTATCTGTCAAAAACAAATTCCGGGAATTGGAAGCCCTAAAAAAAAGATATGGTAATTCCACTAAGCCACGCCCTTGTCACAGCTGATAGAAGTAATAAAGAAATCAGTTACGGAAATCGGGACCCCTAAAAAAAAGGAGATGGTAATTCCACTAAGCCACCCCCTCGTTCCAACTGATGACGATCACTGTGCGAAAGTGCGAAGGCATTTTAAACACTATCTCTCCGTCAAACACAAAAAAAATAGATATAAGTAATATATGTCCTTTTATGTCCTTTTCCTTCTTTTTTTTTGCATAAAATATATCTTTGATTAAATAGCTGAATAACATCTTCCATTAATTCACCCATTAAGTAAAAAATGTTGCATTTATGAAGTTTCATAGACTTTCCTTCAGAAATATTTAATTTTTACTGTTGAGTTTGTGCTTTAATTGAGAAATTGAACATTTTTAAAAAATATTAAAATATTTTAGATAAAAAAAAGTCCCTCTGATACTTCCTAAGAATATAATATTTAAGAGTTTGCCAAGAGGCCGCCTGATAACTCAGTGCCAGTGTTAGTGTCAGATAGTTAGTTGCAAGATTTATTGGACACTCCTAATCCAACTGTGTTTATTACATTGAAAATTAGTATGGAGAGGGAGAGCTTTTGACTCTGTTCTTATGTTTCAACTTTTATTGGTTTGTAAAACTTTTCTTCCAATAACTTTTCTTTGCTTAAGACTTCCAAAATTGCATGCAAACATTTCAATTCAAATCCACTTTTGAAATATATTTAATATAACAAACCGAAACATATTTATTGTCTGCAGAGATTCTCATCTTTTATTTAAGCAGAAAAGAATTTTCATTTTTGCACTTTCCTCAATAGTGACCATAAAATGTATCATGTTGAAGAGAAAAAAAAGGACTTTCAAGTACATTGTCGTGATGTACTTTTATAATACATTTAATAGAAAAATTTTTTGTCCAACAGTTTCAAAAGAATGAAGGATATCGTACTGTACCACTTTGTGTTGTGTACTTATTACGGATATTTGTTGCGACCAGAAATTTGTTAGTATGGTTTAGTGGAAGTAATATATTGATATTCTTAGGATAAGATATAGAAGAGATGAAATACGGATACTTTCATCAGCAGTAGCTATTGCAAATGTCTACGTCTTACACTTGTCTCAGGTGCGATGGTAGGGAGAAATATTAATACAATGCCCAGTAGTATGCCGTCTGTAAAAATTATGTCGTGGACTAATGAGAGTACCGCTATAAACTCAAAATCCAGGGGTGGGAAATTATCATACTGTTACAGCAGTGTTGCAGTGTTAACAACTCCAATTTATATCGCATGTGATGTGAAAATAAACCTATTATCACCACGTTCAGTGGCGTGCGCATCGGCTGTATGGCATACCAAAGCAGTAGCTTACTAGATCTTTCCTAAACGGTGCAAGCGCTGTCTTTTCAATTAAGATTCTGGGTTGGTGGGCATTATTGTTAGGGGCAAGAATGCCTGAAACACGTAATGAACGGTCAAGCGCAGGAAAAAAGTTTTCAATGGTCTGGATTAAATATATGCGAAGGAAAAATCTGTTTTTTAGATTGCCGCTAGAGTGTGTTCTTAATCTCAAGAAGTGCAGTATTATTAGCAAGGGAGCACTGATGTGAGTAAGATCTCTGCAGCTTAATCTGATTTATTATTTTGAGAATGGGAACGTAGACAGAATGCTCATCCACTCGATATCTCATGATATTCATGAATCCGTTAAGAAATATCTCGGAGATCTCATGATGACTCTAGACGTTACATAGAAAAGTCAGATCAAGCGACGCCATATATTATAGCTGAAAGTCCATCTTTAGCATTTTTGGGACTGACAACCGAAAGCATAAGCAAAGAATTTATCATTCGGACGATGATATGTGCATTGCTCATACAAAACAGAATATAATATATATATATATTCTTGCTAACGACTACTGAGGACTTCGAGATGAAAATGGAAATGGGCCATCGCCACTTAATTTTCCAAAAGCAATAGAGTCTATAGAAAAATTTATATGTTATTGTTTTGTGATTCGAAGAAATACGAAGAAACACATACATTGTTGCATTCTAGTTCGGTAACCTCCTAATAAAAATTTTTCAAATTTCGTCACTACTAAGAAGAATGAAATAAAAGTTTAGTAATTAAAATCCTTTTAAAAAATTTACCAAAATTTTAAATACCAGCAAAATTGATTAGAACTTAGAATTTTATCTCTCCAAATCTCATGTAGAACTAATGGTTCAACATGGAATAACTTATTAGAAACTGTTTCGCTTCTAATTTTTACAATTTCTCTAATAGTAGCCCATAAGCTTTTATAAATTTCTATCTGAAATAAAGCTTATCCATTTAATTCTTTATTTAATTAAATTTTTCAAAATGTTATTTTATTTCTTATGATATATGCTCCAATTTATGTCAGATATTAAATTGTTAAATATCACTACTGCTCATAACTTTATATTAAAAACTTAATGAATACAAATTTGGCAAATACGTCCTATAAATGGGCATGAGCGAGCATTCCACAAAACGAGGCATTAAAATATATAAACAGAAAATAATTAATAATAATAATTAATAATTACGATATTTTATTTAAGTGGCATTTCTAATAGTATTTACTGAAAACAAATTGTTTTTTTTTTTTTTTTTATATTAACTTAACTTGTAAAGCTTTCGGTTTGTCAACAGGAAAAAAAAGAAGCGTCTAGGCAGGAATCGAACCCGCAAAATCCGGTTTATTGGCTGCGAATTATTCATTCGCTTGCGGCGGCAAATGAAAAAGTATTTTTCCAATTATTTTTTATTTTATATTAAAACAAAATTCCCTGCAACTTCCAAAAATTCAACGAATATATTTTAATATTGTGGAATCCTTTAAAAGTTTCATCTTAATTTTTTATTGTCATCAGCTGTGAGTAAAGTAATTAAATTCACAAGTGGCGCCTCATTTATTTGTATGAAAACAAATCGCAGGAAGAAAAATCATATACACGGAAAGAAATATCCAGTGCAGGCACAAATATTTTCCTTATTTGATATTTCACAATGAAAAGAAATTTTCCAAACTTTTTATTAAACTTTCGCTCGACGGCCACGTGAACTCATGAAGCCATTTTATAAAACGCTTATCCATGGAAAGCATTAAAATAAAGTTTTAAATTTTAATTATTGTTTGTTTTTAAGATCACAATTTTAAAACTATTAAAATTGTTTCCTTTTTACACTTTAATTTTAAATTTATTTGTTAGCATGTATGGCGAATAAATAAAAAAAAAATATATATGCATTTTGCAGGAGTAAATTAACTACAAAAGTTTCCTTCATGAATTCTCTTTAGTGTGGAAATATTCTGCGTTCAGATAATTTTAATGTCATTTAAATTGCCACCCGAACGAAGCAAAATGTTTCTAATTGAAATTAATTTAAAAGTTGGTCACTTTGTCCTCAACTGATTTTGATCATCAATCAAGTTGACATTTTATGAACTGAAGCATAAAAATGGCAAAAAGGACTAGTTTTTCAGAATCGTATGCACACTTCACCAAGCAACTCTTTAATACAACATACGCAAGTAATTCTTGTTCATCTATAACACAATAACATTTTTGTCTGCATTTTACGTAAAATGTTGGGGATCTTTACAACACTGGCTATCGCAATATCCTGCTTCCATAATGCCAAACAACACACGTTTCCGGATTCTGCTATTGCCATCTATAAAATGCATTCATTTAAGTGCGCTAATACTTTTATCTGAAATTATTAAAGCTTTTATTTTAAAATGTTTACATTTAGTCATAATTTAAGGTCTACGAGTTTATAAAATAAATAAACTAGGAATATTCTAATTCTCACTCGCTCTCTCTCTCTCTCTCTCTCGCTTCTTCTCTCTGTGTGTGTAGCATAATCGGGAAAAATATTAATTCCAAAAAAAAATTTTTAATTTTTCATACATACATATACATACATATAAAAATTTGAAAAAAATTTTTTTGAAATTTTTAATTATAAAAGAAAAAGCTCTTGAGCAGGAAAAAGAATTAGAATATTTCAAATTTTTAAAGAATTTTAAAAAAAGAAGAATAGAATTTACAATGCAAACATCTACAACTATAAACTCTAAAATTCATGGAATTGTTGTATAAAAAATACAACAAATATATATACGCCGTTACGTAGTTACGTAGCAACTTAACAATATACTTTGTGGTATTTAAGGTAAACACTTCAAACTTATTTATCATTACAAACGAATTTTTAATGAGAAACACAGGATAATAAACAAGACATTTAAGATTATGTATTTAATATTATAATATTAGATTATATATTTAATATATTTAAGATTATATATATTTAAGATTATATTAGGAATTGACTAGTGATTATAATATAATCTAACTATGCAGCTACTGATGTTGGGCAGCAAATTATTCTCGGAAATCTGTCACCTCTACATTCACTGGCTCTTAACTGGAAACATTACACTGCAAACATGCTGTCAAGCATATCGCTCGTTCATTAGCTAATACAATGTAAAGCATCTTAGTGAAAATCCATTAAAGAAATTATAATATAAATCACCTTTACTTGGAGCTGCTTTAAATAATACATATTTAGTAATATTGGAATTATTATAAAATTATTATAAAAAATTATTTAAAGAATTTTCTACCTATCCCTTTTAAACATTTGCGGTCTCCAATTCTCATTCAATTCTTTTTTTTTATGAAAATTAAGAGATGTGGGTGTATTGCAGAAAGTATATCTGGTAAAAATTTTTTTGAATTGCAGGAGAAAATCGCCGAATTCAACGTAAAACTTAGACGGTATATTCGAGCCCAACGATATTACTTTTAATTTAGGCCAAATAAATATTAGTCTGTGAGTGGTTAAATTACTGTACTTGTGCTTGCATTTTCCCCGCTTGCTAGAAACTGCAACGGCAACAGAAAAGTAAAAAAAAAAATGGAAGAAAAAAAATGTAAATCAGAAATTGTTCTATCATAGCTTTTACAGGTGCTGCCAAGAAGTTTTGCTTTTTATCCTGAGAAATTTTTACTAAAATTTAATTGCCACACGTGACATTATTAGAAAAGAAAAAGATAAAATTAAATAAGGAAAACTGTACGAAGTATTAATTTCTTGCATATTTGTAAAGTCAACTCGAATATACGTGAGAAAATACGTGAGATTTGAAATTGTTATTTATCGTCAGCTAAAGAACAGCTATAAAGAGAGAATTGTTTTAAAGAAATATTAAACGTGATATTAAATATATTAAATGTGAAGCAAAAATTTTTGTTAGAAAATGTGTTAAAGTTTAATATATTTTAAGACTAATATATAGGATAAGCATAAATATATATGAAGGAGATGTTTAAGGAATGGCAGCTTAAAGTTGCCCTGGACTCAAAGATTGATAGTAAAAACAGTTCGATAGTAGAAAGCAAATGAGTAATTTTTCTATTTAAGTCGCAATACATTTCCAAATATTAATACTCACGAGAATTGAACAAATTGTTGTCTGGTGTAACCATTGCTCAAGGCGGTGTTCTACCAAATATTCAAGCTGTGCTATTACTCAAGAAAACGGAAAAGAAGGCATATATAAATTCATAAAAATCATTGTCTTTTTTTTGTTCTGGCTTTAAATTCAGAGCTTGTTAATTTCGATAAGTTCAGGGTTCGCTGATAACAGTAACTAAATAAACAACTAAACTTAATTTTTTAGTAAGTTCGTATTATGTAAGGGCAATATGTTACGCCCCGTCGTAGCTGCTTCTGATGATATGAATTAGACTAATTGAATTGAAAAGATATAAACTAATAGGGTAGGCACACGACAGAGTTAATGTGCATTAAATCTTACTAATTTAAATAAAAATTTTGGCCTGGCACACAATAGTTTCACGATAGTTTAGTAAACAGCTGTATGTTTTTATTTTTTTTTTTTATTATTATTTATTTTTTTATTATTTTGAGTATTGAGATCAAATGGATAGAAGGCAGAAAATACGACTAGCAGCTATGCTATTGGTGAAAGAAAGCGTAAGAGCTTTCGTAGTTGCATATTCAACTCAAACTAAAAATAAAGTATTTATTTGAAAGAAAGCTGAAATCACTTTTGCTGAAATTACTCCAGAATGTAAAAATTGCTCATACATATGCGGCCAATAATTTGTACGTGTTGCTACAAGTTAGAATCGCAGTTCGAGCCTCTGAATTAAGCCGGAGGCAACTGTGAAAATTTGTAGGTTTAGTATTATCTCATCATGGTGAATATAATTTACATGTTATTTTTTAAAAAACCGCGCCAGCACTTTTTGGAAGTGTGAAGTGCTTACGATGAACGACACAATAATTACAGAACACTTTCATGTAAACACAACGTTTTCCAAAAATGATGTGAAAAATTTTGAAATATCGAGAGAGTGGCATCTCTCTCAATATGAGGCTAATATGGAAATCTTAAAATTGCAAAAATGTCTTTAGATTTTGATAATTGTTTTTTGTTTGGCTGAAAAGAATTGAAAAATCTTATATTTGTGGTTTGATTATTGAAGGTATTGCCTTATTGAAATAGGTAAATGCAGTTTAACTGCAGTTTGATTTACTGCATTTACTTCAATCGAGATTACTTAGAAATAAGATAATGTACAAGTTAATTTGAATTAAGGCTGTTAAAGCAAATTAACGCTATAATATTTTATTCTTTATAAAGTAATAATTTAATATTTGAAATCATTCAATATTCCATTCAATGTTCCATTTTCCATTATTATATTCTTCATGTGAGTTTAACGAGAAATAAATTATAATATAAATTAAGTCGTACATTTCATTGTTTTGAATATCTTCTTGAAATGTTATTTTCTTTCATTGTTTTATATTCCTCTGGAGCGTGATATAACTAAATACAACAATAAATCGATTACGTTACAAACGGACTATACAAATGAGTATATTCTCACTTGCATGTTTCAACTAAAATATAAAAAAGGCCTGCCTTGTAATGGATAAGTGCGTGCATACATTGTAAAGAAAATGTCAAGTGTTTTAAACAAATTAGAGTATAATTAAAAAAACAAAAAAAAAATTCTCTTCTGTGTGCTCATGCAAAAACTTGGATAAGATAACAGTATTAATAATGACTTGCTACATTGGATGGATAACTATAATTGCATCGTTCACAATTTAAAAAAATTTTGCAATTCCATTAGACGTCTGGATCATGTGCTTTGTACAGTGCTTGTATGCGTATACTCGTAGTGATAAGTAGAGAGCAGGTTTCTGGCCAAGCAAAGACCATATTTTTAATTAAATAAATGAAAAATGTAAATTATTTACCAAAAATAGGTTTCGTGGATCGGACTTTATTTAATTTTTTATTTATATCTTTAATATTAATTTATGAAATGTTATAGCTCTTGCAAATAATTTTTTACTTTAAATGTTTACGAATTTTCATATAAAAATATAATTTTAATTCATCACGAGTTATATTTTTATTTATATATTTTAATTAACCAAATAAGATGGAATTTATTGAAAACTTTTTTATGTAACACGATTTGCCTAAAAATAGAACAAAAAAAAAACTTTCATAAGACGATAACTCCTGTCAAGTTTCAAAGGATACTTATTTTACGTAGTTGAAGAAAAAATTTTGTCTACATTATCCTTGTAATACGTAATGAATAATATCCTCTATAGGAATTTTATACACAAAACTACAAATGAAATTTAAGTAACACCGTATTAAATAAATGTTTGTTTATGCATTAAAATATTTAACAAAATATTGATAATTTAAAATATTTCATAAAAAGGATTGACGAAATATTGCAAAGAATTAATAAAATTACATTTTACTACATCACTGGCAAAGAATCATTATTGTGTGCATGTGTTTGGATAAGAATTTTACTACTTCCAGTGTTTGTTGTTATTGCAGTTATTAAATAGTTTACCAACACTACGATGTGTAAGAATTTTAATAATTGTATTGTTTGTTATTGTTTTTCTTCACTTAAATTTTCTATGGCTTCTAAACTTTTATTAGGCATTGCCAGATGTAAACCATTTTCCACAGCATTGTTGTTGTTATTGAAGCTTAAGTTGACTTCTTACAACCGAAAACTTCTCCAACATATCCGGTTTGTATATAGGTAGTGATCATTATACAATTTCCGGTCAGTGTAGAAAATAACATTATGGAGTTAAATTGAAGTATAAATAAAATTTTTGACAAGTCAGGATCACAGTTGAGACTTCAAAGCGATTAAAAGCTGAATAATACGTTTATTAAAAAAGTGTAGAGTTTATAAAAAAAGTAAAAGGAAACAGACGTCTCTAACTTTATTGCAATAAACTTATATATGAAGTAGAAACATTTAAGCAAAAGATGGAACGCAACTGTCTCACACGTTAGCCTAGTCAGGGCTTAATATTATCTAAATTACTGTCAGAGTTATCGCTATTGAGAAATTGCTACAAGCAAATATTTAAAGAAATCATAGTATGCAAAGAATAAAAAAATGTTAATTATTTTTCAATTTAAAAAAAATTAAAATTTATCTCAAGTTGTTCTAAGAGGCGATACTTAATGTTCAGGGTTACCATGATGCCATTACTAAAAAACGCACTAAAAAATTTTACTGCAATATTATAATTTCTGCAATATAATAAAAACTAATAAAAATATAGGAAAGAAATATTATAAGACGCGTTTATTTTTAGTTTAAAATGGAACGAGCACGATCATGATGCAATATTTAGAAATAAAGGACTTAAAGAGGTAAAACTTAACTGGAGGGCTACGAGGGTGACATTTCGCCTCACATATTATATATCATATACCTCATATATTTAGGTGTACAGTATTTTTTTGTAAATAAATTTCTTTTCGCAGTAAATATTTTTCATAGTTTTGGCTTCGACATTCCTACTTACATTTTCGAGTTGCTATTTTTTTTTTTTTTGCCATCACTTTAATAATGATAGCAGATTTTAGAAATCTCTCCACGACAGTTGAGAATAATAACGCTGATTTTTCATGAATTAATGTTTTTAATTCATGTATAACCGGCAATTAAATCTTTTACAACTTTTGGTAGATTTTTCTGTGTGCTAATAAAATGATGGACCCACATGAAAAGTGCAAAGTAGTTTCCTGTATGAGATTATCAGTCATCACCTTCTTGAAGTAGTATAGAAAGCAGTTTCGGGAAGAAGTTTGCATAGGAATGAGGAGGGATTGCTTTTAGTGGAATCACCATACAAAACAATTATTAACAAACGTTAGCCACTGGAAAGTCCGAAAGAATTTTTTAACCCTTCTCTCAGTCAAAAAAAGAAATTGTGCGCTGTGCCAAATAGGAGAAGGCACTCGTGTAGTCAGTAATTGAGTTATTGGTTACCAATGCCAAGATAGTGTCTATACTCAGAACAAGATTAAGCACTTCTCTACCTCTTATTATTCGTGTATATATAAAGTATTTGCATACAAACTCGTACATATATTTTTTTCAAATATCCTGCCACCTACACAGAATCTGCAACTTTCCTTTGAATAAATTCTTAAATAGTTCAATACACAGTATTTTATTCGGAGAGTGAAAGTATAACACCAGCCTATGGATTGCCAATGAATATAATTAAAATAATTAGTCATATCAGTTAGCCAGATTATTGTTTAAATACTCGTGCATTATAGAGAGAGAAAAGTCGTGGATAGTGATTGCCTAATAATAGTAGCATAATAGTATTTATGCCATTGCCAAATTTCATCAATCATTTCATATTACAGTTGCTCCCGTAGTGTAATAATATATTTATGATAGATATATGAAATCTTAATAGCAGCCATTACTTTTGCTTTAAGAATTTAGCCATTTCTGAGCTAACCTAATTAAATTGTATAAAGAAAATAAAAGTCAAACCACAAACTCTAACACTGTCATTAGTGAAATTAAATTCAACTTTTTTAACAATATTTTTTTTTTTGTGTAATTAATTTCATAATGTTGTCTTTCACATGAACTCACTTGCAAATAAATGGCTGCACTTTATCACTCTGTTGCTCAGGATTACTTATAGCAGTTGGAACCACTTATGTTACCTATAAGCAAATAGTAAAATAAGATAAGAGCAACTACAGATCTGCTTTAATATTAAACATTTTATGTAACAGGAAACCGAGAAAGGATTTTGAAAAAATACTTCAACGCATATACAGAAATCTAAAAACAGAAATAAAAGCTTCATAGCACATACACATAAAAATGAGTTGCATATACCAGCGGAACTATCGCCACTTACCACGATAACGACAAAAAAAAAATAAATAAATAAACAAGCAAACAACAAACTTTTCCGTTTTAAAGTTTAAATAGACATGTTGCACACCGTCTGCCAACGCTAATTTCACAACAGATTGTTATAATCATTTCAGTTGCAAGTATTATCAAATACAAGTACTACATATATACTGCACTTAAATTCTAAGTAGTTGTAGTTTGCTGAGCAGTCATCTAAATACAAGTATGAGTAGATAACTGTAAAGTTAATTAAGCACACGCCTTAATTAAATATGAATAATGAGCAATAGAGTGTTATATGTAAATAATGAGAAATAATATTTGCGCAGAAGGCACATCTATGCGATAGACACTAAACTGCTAAAAGAGCATCGCGAGTTCAAAAGAAGTCATTAACAATTATCGTATATTAAAAGCATATTATATGCATTCAGCATAATTATATATGTGTACATGTCGCTACCTAAGCAGGGCACAGTAAACACTCACAAATAAGAGAAACAAGAAAGAAAACTTTGTATTTCTATTTAATTAAAAGAATTTTTTGGTAAATGGCCTCAGCAGTCTCTGCTGCTTTATATTATAAATATTTTTATATAATTGTTAAATTAAGTAAATAAATAAAACAAGAACATTTTTTTAACAAATATTTCATTTCAAGCGGAGACGTCTTCCATGAATGGTAAGAAAAAATTATTTTAAAAATATTTATGGAAGCCTTTTTTATTTTACCAGCGATATGTTTTATGTTTGCACAAGCACAAGAACTATACACAAATGTGGAAAACAGATATATTATCAAATTATAGGCAATAAATTGAGTTGTAAAGTTTTAATTGTATTTGCAAATAATTCGAGTATCTGCTGAAACCAATAAAGCAATAAAGTCTTCTTTAAATAAAATTTATTTAAAAGAAATTCCCTTTTTTCAATTAAGCAACAACTTCTTCTCTTCTAAACACGATAACAGAATTCACGGTTCATTTATATATATATATATTTTTTTTGTTTTAAATTAACTAAACCTGCAAAGCTTTTGACTTCTTTGCCAGAAAACACCTGGGGTCTGAGCAGGAATCGAACCTGCGACTTCCTATTAAGTAGGCAGTTCATTATCCATTTGCCAAGTGAGATAAATGTAAAAAGTTTTTAGATACTTTACTATTTTGCAAATCCAAGTATAAGAGGCCATTTCTTGTACATTATGAAAAAATCGATAATAATGTGTATTAATATTATCTGAGCAGGAATCGAACCTGCGACTTCCTATTAAGTAGGCAGTTCATTATCCATTTGCCTAGTGAGATAAATGTAAAAGGTTTTTGGATACGCTACTATTTCACAAATCCAAGTGTGACCAGCCTTGCCTTCTGCATTATGAAGAAATCGAAAACTAATGTTTTTTAATATTATCGGTATTATTATATTAAAAAAAAATGTACAACCAATTATGTTTCAATTGAATTACGTTAAGTTCGAGTTTTAACCAAAAAAAAAAGTTATTAAATTTACTAAAAAAAAGTAGTCAAATTAAAAATATTCATACTCGTATGTTCCACAGAATAATGCAAAAATTTTTCTAATACATTCCCTATAACACTTGTAGCATCTGAAATGGGATTGAATGTATGCTTTTCGAATTATTACAAATTAACTGTAGGGTATTTTCAAATTTTTTTTTAGGTATGAAATAACATCTCGTAAATTGTAATTTAAATATCTCGTAACAGGATTTGAACTGAAATGAGTGAAATTCTTAATTGATACATTGATCAAATTTGTGCATATTCAATCAATTAATTTATTATCAAACCAATACAGCCAATCAATCTCTGTTGCCTAAATTTGATGTCAAAATTAAACAAGCGAAAATGCCATTCTGTGCAGATACATATTTTCAACTATAGAAAATAAAGAAGCTGCCAAACACAAACATTTCATTTGCGACTGACATCATCATGGCAGTCAAACAAAATAATAAAATTTTCGTGATAATAATTCAGCTCACAATAATGAATTGTTAAAATATTCAAATTAATTTGTCTGAAATGTATGCATTACAATGCGAGTATATGCGACCGCTGCTTCAAAGCATGGGAAATAGTTACTGGTTAACTATTTCCCGTCATTATTTATGCATGATTAGGGAGTTCGTTTTCGCAGCTGTAATCGAGAACAGTTGAGCTCATATGAGTGTAACCAGTAACCATCCGTACATAAAAACTATCAATTACATTTGTAAAATTTACACACTAGCAAAAGTCGAATACAAACTTGCCTGCGTACGGCAAAAATCGTTCAAAATCGATTGCTTTTATTGTGATTAAATTTGCCAAGAGCGCTAGTTAGCAAGTATGAGTTTCCTTTTTCCAATAAAGCTAAGCGACATTTTCAAAAGCAAAATGAACTTCTTTACTAAAATGATTAAAAATAAAATCAATCAATTGGATATCTGGGAAAAACAGTCCTTTTTTATCTTAACTAACATGAAAATGCACGCCAAACAATTTTAAACTCTGCCAAGTCCTAAATAGCTGATTTGAATTGGCTGATTGAGCGCTTGAGCGATTCGTTTGCATAAATAGAATCCAGCTGGCTAAAGTGATGTCTAGCAAATGTTATAATGAAATTTTTCGTTGGTTTTTCGTATCATTTGTTGTGGTTATTTGCTAAAGAAAAAACTTTGTAACTTTTATACTTTTCACCGCTGGCCGCCTAATGTGTTTTCATCTGTGGGTCAACATCATTTTATGGTCGCTGATGATGTCCTGCTGCTATTGTTGTTGATAAGAGACGTAATAATTTTTTAAATTTTTTGAAAAACTTCATTTAATACGCACTTTATCATAATTTAGCATAATATTAAATGAGATGCATAAAATATTTATATCCTGAAGCCAATGGAAACTATTAATATGACTGCAGTTTATGGCTTTTATTCGTGGTTTGTTCAATTTCATTTTCCAGTAGCGCAAAAATAATGCATTTTTAAAATATGCGCCAGATACGACTACTGCTGGTAAACTCAACTCTTGCGCGATTAACACTACTGATGACCCCAATGGGGATTCATACACGAGAGCAATTCTTAAGAGCAACATATTGGCTACGTTCGTAATACTACTGATAGATGCGTTTAACACTATTGATAGCCCCAATAAGGATTCATAGGCAAGAGCAATTCTTAAGAGCAACATATTGGCTACGTTCGTAATACTACTGATAGATGCGTTTCACACTACTGATAACCCCAATGGGGATTCATACACAAGAGCAATTCTTAAGAGCAACATATTGGCCGCGTTCGTAATACTACTGATAGATGCGTTTAACACTATTGATAGCCCCAATGGGGATTCATACACAAGAGCAATTCTTAAGAGCAACATATTGGCTACGTTCGTAATACTACTGATAGATGCTTTTAACACTACTGATAACCCCAATGGGGATTCATAGGCAAGAGCAATTCATTAAGAGCAACATATTGGCTGACAGTGTCACTAAAAAAGTCCTCCGCATTTTATGGCATGTTGACATTGCATGCCAGATGATTGTCACACTGTTATGACAATTTAAGGTAAGAGTCGTAGCAGTATCAATATTACGAGTAGTTTGCAAACTGAGTCCCAGCTCATGTCTGTATCAGCAATTAAATCTAAAATTAATATATTCTTTCTTTTCTGCTTATTACTTAGATTTTATTCTATATTTTTCCATTATTTTCCATAAAACTGATGATAAAATTATTTGTCTTGAATTGCTCTCGTTTATTCAATTTACATTAAATACGTACATCCTTGCGTTCAGCATTTATCTGAATCAACTGCTTTTAATCACATTATATTACTTAATTATGACAGGTCTGCTCGTTAAGCCGGTTATGTAAAATATAAATATGCTTTTGCTCACCCAAAAGGTGTGAAAATTAATTATTAACAGGTTTTCAGATAAGAGTTTTACCATAATTTATGATAAAACTACAAAAAAAAAACACAACAACTATTATCGTAATCATCTTAAACTGGACGTGGCAAATTTTTCTTGAGCTGAAAGCATTTAAAATTACATTTAAAATTTCAAAACTCATTACATTTCCCAACACTATTTGGGCTTTCAGTAGCTAGCAAAATGATATTATCCTTCACATAGCCATACAACTGCTTGGCAATCGCACACAACTACAAATTAGCCAAATTACACTCTCCTCAAATATACTTTTAGGCTGAACATTTATTTTATTTCTTGATTTTATTACCTTCACTGAGATTTAATTTGATAGTTTCATTTACTTTTGTACGTTTACATTTCTTGTATTTTCCTTTCATTTGAACTTTCCAAATGCCACAACATGTACATGTCCTTTTAAAAACCGTAGTAACCAGGCAAAACAAGGAAAGTGTTAATATGTCTCTAGAACATCAAGTTGCATACTATTGGGAGCAAGTGCGTAGTCTCAGATCAGTTAAGTTAAGCTGCGTATGTCACGTACAAGTATAGTTTTAACTTTAGTTGACGTGTTGTAAAGCTGATTTAGATAACACTGCACTGTGGGGCGATATAACAAAAAAAAAGGAAAAAGAAAAGGAGACCAAAATTATTTGTATTGAGTACATAAAGAATGTCCTAATTTTTTTCAGAAAATTTTAGAATAAAAAGTTATTTTATTCTAGATATCATAAACTACCAGTTAAGTATAGGAGAAGTTTTTCTGAGTCTAAATAATTACTTATAAATAAAACTAAAATTTTATTTAAAAGTATCGAGGTGACCTTCGTGTATATAGTGATTAGTATCGCCGCGTGGCACATGGGAGAATAGTGTTCAATTCCCCGTCGAGGTTTAGCCAATGGCCTCAGACCCTACTACTTCTAATTATGTCATATAATTTTAATATTAATTAAATAAATAATTAAATAAGTTTCATTGGGCATTACCAGTTTCATTATTACCAGTAGGGTATATAATACTTAATGCGGGTATATAAATTTATTACCAGTAGGGTATATAATGTAAAATTCTGCAAAAAAAAATTTACTTCTCTATATAATTAATCACTATTTTTAATTAATTCACCTACTATTTTTAATTAAATTTTTGTTTGTTTTTGGTACAATTTACAATAAAAAAAAAGGAACATTTGAAAAATACATTTTTCTGACAGTTTGCAAGTATCTTCCAGGATTTCGTCCTTTAGATGGAATGTAATTAATTAAAAAGGTATAATAATTAAAAAAAAAAGTTTTAGTTAAAAAACGAAAGTAGTTATTTAACATTCTTATTAGTTTGAAAGGCATAAATCTTTCAATTCCGATTAACATTGATGAGAGTCTGGCATACAAGACTCCATTTAATTCACAGTCTGCTGTCTTTAATTATTATATTATTTAATTATTCTATGCAGCCAAATAAATAATTCTATTATGGCGATTTTAACGTTGAGTGCAATAGAGTGTTTAATTATATAAAAATTAATATAAATGAATCTTTCTTATAAATTAGAGTTCAGTTCTGAATAGTTTTAAAAGGAAGTTTGCTTGTTTATTAATTGTAAATACCTTCTGTAACACCTTCCAGTAATCTAAAACTATATGTTAACAAAATAATCGTACACTTTTCTATTTTTATGCAAAAGTAAGTCGAAACAAATCCATGCGCAAATAGTTGCCTGCAATTTTTAAAGTTACAACTCTTTAAAACGCCCCACTGTGTGAAATCAGTTTTGGTTTATACAAAATATAAGACGACCCACACAATGACAAGAATGAATATGGAGTTTAAAAACATATATAAAGATCCTTTAACAGCTTTACCTTCCGCATATGTAACTGCACATATGTTATCCATACAGCCATCTGATAAAACAATAATTCTCAGAACGTTTACGCAATAAATTATTTATAATTTTATGAATATTTCAATTGTTCTTCTTAGTTCATTTGAGGACTCGGGAGCTGGGAGTTTTTTAATTACGTTTTGAATATTTTAACACGATATATTTTAAGCATCATTTATTTCGTTCTCGTTATCTTACACCTCCGATTTAAAGAAGTGTGCCATTATACGCTTATGCTTGACACGTTATCACTATTTTTATATTTTTAGCACGACAGTAAAAACTTTTCAACTATTTTGTAGGTCATTAGCTAAAGATTCAAGTAAATGTACTTACTCTTGGCCATACAACCGGTCCCACTACAACTTCTGCGAAAATATTTAAACATTCACGTACAGAAGAAGCAAAACTTCATCCTCAACAGTGTGCGCTATGAACTGTTCGTGCATAATGGGTGTTTTTTTACATGCAGAATTATGATTGTCTTCCGGTTAATTTTATAGAATTTTTTTTGTTTTTAAGAAAATATAATTTCCGGCGCCTACGGATTGCGGCTTTACCTTTTTAAACCATTTGCAGAGTCTTATTAAATTCCGACAATGTGCACGAAGCCATATTTTTGATGCAAGCATTGGCGAAGATCGAAGTTGATCTCACACAGTGGGCCAAAATGATAACTAGTACAAGCACGTAAAATTTCGTAGAGGCTACTAACGGCATAAAGTATTCTATCAGTCCAATTTCTTACTACTTTTCCTAATAAATCTAACTATATGGCTCCATTTATGTCTTGAATATTGGTTTCAATGTTTCAAGAGTTGATAAGGCGGCATAAATCAATGTCTTAAGGTAAACCCATAAAAAGTAATGCAAAGGTGTTAAAAATACACAAATGGCTGTCCCAGTGGGGAAAAGGGCCGCATTAAGTCGATTATTAAACGACTTGTATGACAAGCTGACCCATCTTTGAGAAACCATATATCGTTGTTGCTTGACCGATTAAACCTAGAAATCAAACATTCAGTCCGCATTTATCGATAGTGCTCGCCCTTCACCATAACAGCACCTCAAAGCCAACCATAATTCCTAGCGAATTGCAATTTCCTTATTGGCGGAGTGATCCAAGAACTTCAGATGCATAGAATTTCATCACAACAGTATAGTATCCGCAGCTGGAACACCAACCATATTCCAGAAGCTGCTGAAGAAACACCCTTTATATATTATAATAAGCTAAGCTAATGCGAACAAATTGTTTCAATGGATTTGAGGGTGTCTGCTAATCTGTTTCTGTGTATTTGCATGAATAACTCACAAGGTACAATTTCTCAAGTTTCAGAAAGTGTGAAAATTGTCTATTCAATATTTAATTAGCAAAACGCGTACTTCAAGTCAAGTAATGAATGAAAATGATCTGCTTAAAATTGGCTGTTAGAAAATCATACATATTTCTACAAAACTAGTAAAATATTATACATTGTCAGATTTCACGCAATAAATTATGGAAAGCGCAAGTTTACTTCTGAATAAAGCACATTCAAATTGAAAGCTTTTTTTTTCTTTTTAAAAAACAATTGATTTTTCATTTCATTTTCTCTAATATAGATGTTTTTTTCATAATTTTTTCATAATTTTGTTTCTTAAATTGCTATCATTATGGTTATACACAATACGGAAAATACCTTTTTGTACAACTATTATCTTTCATTTTAAATCTTTTACTACTATTTTGTACAACTGGGTATATTTTTTTTAAGCTTTTCCTAAATTCTGTCGAACAAACCGGTCGGTCATTTGTTCTACTTTGTTAAAAAGTTTTTGTATTTATTTTCAAGATAAATGAATTATTGTTAAATAAATTTGACCTTTAAGGTCATTTGTGTCTAAAAAGCTAATTAAATTGTAATCTTTTAATTAAAGCATTTGAGTCTGAATAATTAAAGTATTAATTAAAAACCATATAGTTCGACTTGGTAACCAATCGGAACTGCTGCGTGCAGTTTATTTTTTTTAACTAACTGAACCTGCAAAGCTTTCGACTTGAACACAGCAAAACACACAGGCTCTAGACAGGATGCGAACTCGTGACCTCTGTTTTAGTAGGCTGCGCATTATTCATTTTCCTACAGAGGAAAAGCATTTTAACGCAACTCTTGTCTAAGGAACTTTTCCCCCCAACATGTGAATTAAAATATTTCCTCTATATATTTTGCATTTCTTTCTAAATCATCCTAATTGTTTCACAGTTTCTTTAAGTGCAGAAAATTTATGGCGAGGACTTATTATAGTTTTAAAAAGTTTCTTGCTCATTAAATGTTTCAATTTTACAGCAACATTATCATCAGTAGTTCTCTTAACGCGCTGCATTTTAATTTCTTCTTTAAGTTCAAAAGTATAATTTTTCATTCATTTAATAATTCCTTAACTGCTTTGGCTTTTTCAATTCATTTACAAGTGAAACGTCTTGTAAATACAAACTTTTTATACGTTGCACGTACTCTTGTTGCTGCATATACTTTTTTATTCATTCATTGCGTTGCATTGCATTAAAGAAATTATTTTATTGCATCTGTAGGGGATGGATTTATTTTTGAATTTTATTTTCGCTTTTTATTGGCAAACTAGTTGCGACCCAGTAAGCTTTGCAACTCTATTGCAATTAAATGTGCATAATTCGTTTTAGTTATACAATAGCAAAACTTGCAAAAGTTTCTTTTGCTCCAGTCTCAGCATCACAATTTTCTTTTGCCGCATTCCTTTCTAAAGCTGTTCTTTTAAGTCAGCATTTCCTTCGCATTTCACTTGGTGTCAGTTAATTAGTAAAATTATTCTAGTGACTTTTACAATTAAGAGATAAATATTGGCGCTTGGTTTGTCCAGACCAGCACTCAAAAGGACACGGTTAAAGCATAAGCAGAGAGGGGTAGCCCTTGAAAGGACAAGGGATAAAGAATTGTATAGATGGAGCAGTATTGTAGGGTATCTAATCTCAAGGTAGGCGGTTTTAAGTAATTTTCGGAAACAATTTTTTTTTTACTGCTTTACTTCGTCATACCTGTGCAAAAGACTGACCAAAGGAAGCTATATGAGCCCAAACCGACATAGGCATCGCTATTATTTTCTAGCTGGTAATCGTTAGTTACTAAGCCACCAACAACAACAATTAACGCCAGAGCCAGTAAAGTAGTTGAGAAAAGTTCATGAAAATCTTTCCCGTTTTCAGTGTCAGGGTAGTCGCAAACTTACCAGCTCCCCCTTCTTCTAGTTGATCAATATTAAAAATTGTCTTTCCTTAAGCTCATAGAGCTCATGTATAATAATAATATCACAGATTGTAGTAAACAGTCGTTTTTTAAAGGCTTCCAGCTAATTTGCCTCGTATAAATATATATAAACAATTAAGTAATATATGTAATGGTGTGAGTGTGTACACAATTAGTGCCCAGTTCATATCTAGAATGAGCTTTTTGATGTAATAATTATCTACTACTCGTACATACCTCAAAGGCATAATCCAAACTATTGAAATTACTGCCATTAACGGACGCCACTTAACACTTCATTTAGAAAAGTTTTTTCAACTAATAGAATGAAATAAATAAATATATTGTAATTGTTTTACCAACAGCTTTATATATAAATATATATCTATATATATTTATTATATATTAACTAATTCATTTCAAAGTTTCTTGCGCTGAACTGGTAAATTCATCAGATTTAAATGGCTAGATCACGAGCTCGATCCCTAATTCATAGCAATAAATTTCATAGTATATTGGACTTATTAATCATACATAAGTTACCACTTATCTGTTATACATCTTAACCGATTTTTTGTAGCAGTATATCATTGGCAAAGAAAAAAGAAAAAACAATTACTAACGAAATCAATCGGACGCATCATTTTGATGCCAGAGGGACAGCTACACTGCCATTATGCTTGTCCACTAATTTCCGCATTGTACCATATATGTATAAGGACCATCCTCCGACTTCTGGTTTTGGAAAAAAATCACAAGGAATTACATCATCATAAAAGCAAACAAATTCACAATCAGACAAAATATTGAATAAAGTAAGTTGAATATTAAAAACTATTCAATAAATCAGTTAGCAGATATATAAGAAAATATTATTGAAAGATCATTATCTGAACGCTATATTACTATTAATTGAAGTTCTTCCCAAGAGCTGGCAGCTCTTTCGTATCGGCCTATAGATTACGATGATTTTATCGTCCTTCCTAGGCATGCATAGCTGTTTGGTCGCAAGTAGTCGTGCTTAAAGGGTATTTAAAAATTATATTTTTGTTAGGCATTGGAATCACAGATCTCTTTACAAACCACAGGGCCAATACATTGAGCGTATTTTTGGGGTACGATTAATACTGGCATATTTTTTATATATCTCCTTCTTTTTTTTTTTTTTTTTTGTTAAACTAACTTAACATATAAAGCTTTCGGCTTGACAGCAGAAAAATAACCTGGTTCTTTGCAGGAATCAAAACCGCCGCCTCCGGTTTAGTAGCCTGCTCATTACTCATTCGCCTATGGTGGAACCCATACGTTCAAACCAATGCCTAAATGGCCTGCGAATATTTGTTGAAGTTCTTTCCCTTTTTCTTTGTTTATTTGGTTTCAAATCTAAGCCGATAAAAATTAATATATATATATATATATATATATATATATATATATATATATATATATATATATATATATATATATATATATATATATATATATATATATATATATATATATATATATATAATAATAATAACAATAAATATCTTTAGCAAATTCTTTTGAAACAGCATTAACAACAACTAGTAGTTGTAAAAGCTAAGCTGTTTTATGCAGCATATCTTCAGGCGCATTTAATTATAACAGGTTAAAATCTATAGAACTTTTACTAAAAATAACAATAACAACAGAGACCACAAATAATTAGAATTACTTAGAAACGTAACGCAATATTGGTAGCAGCATAACAATATGAGATGACACATTAATAATGTTTACATGCTGTAGAATTTATTGTGAAAATAAAACCACATTAAAGACTACAAATAATGGAATTATAACATAAAAATGATTTGTTGCCAGCTGCGTAACAATATATAAACAAGCCCCTCTGCAGTTACTAAATGTAATACACATAACGTGTATTTAGTTTTAGCTATTGGCATTCTGGAAGAAAATAAATTGTGGGAAAAGTCTTGCAGTTACTTAGTGCAGGCTTGATATAAAACATGGCACTGATATGATTTTATATTTTATTAATACTGCCGAGTCATTACTAGTAATTTAACTGGATAGCCGGAGCCTGTGAGTAGCATAACTATTTCGTAGCTGAATGTTGTTCCTTAATGTGAACTGCTGGGTGTGTCTGAGCATGTGGAAATGTATTATTGTGATAATAGAAATAGTAATAATAAAAAATTATGCTTTTATATTTTTATTCTTTAAAATAATTGCCACAACTCGTTTGCAGGTAATACACGTTTTTACTTGGTATTATTTTTATAGTAAAAGAACTATAAAACAATTTCAGAATAAATTTTGTTGCACATGCTTTACACTGCACTACTTTAAAATTCAGTCCTGCACATTTCTTAATATAATTCAATATCCTAAAAGCACTTTAAAGTGTAAATAGTATGCGAAGATTTTTTTAAAAATTTCTAACACTTCAGTTGGTTATGCTGATGACTGAAAAGGATCAGGATCATGATGAAGATATGGCGGAGTGTACGGCATCATTAAGTCTTCTTTGAAGAATAATAATTATTTCGCTAACAAATAGAGATTTTATGGTCTAGTCAGTATTTTTGATGGTTCCGATCCTATAGCATTTATAGCAAAATTATGAAAATCTAAAACATTATGAATAATTAATGACAAAAGTAAACATATTTAAAAAATAAAATGGTATTTTTGTTTTCAATTAATTTTACATTCGACTCACTATGCAGTATCTAAAGCTGTTTTATATCTATTATTAAAGTTATTATCAAAGTTAGTTGAGTGGAAACCGCTAAGTAATTGAAAACTTTTCGGTTCATCCAAGTACATGAGATTTTTGCAAAGGAAATAAACGTTCAACGATGAGTCTCGTGTAAATATTACACTTTCTACACTCCAGGCAATTCTTGTACTTTAATTATGACAACGCTTTATTGTAAAACCACATTATCACGTCATTAAGATATAAAAATTAATTATACTAGCAGAAAACTTAGAAGTGAGAAAATAATTTACTTAGTGAAGGTATTGGGGTGTAGATTGTAGCCCAATTTAAATTCCTTCGATTGTATTTGTGCTTATTTGTGCATGAAAAATTTATTTGCTTTACTAATTTTATGGTTGAAAGGGCTAAAGGCCGTCTATACTACACTGTAATAAAAATTATTTTATTCGAAACGGAAACCTGAGTTAAGTGATTCTTTCACCAAAAATGTTTTTCTTCTTACACGAAACAATTTGTCATCATGTTGAAGTTTGAAAATTTTATAATGCTTAAAATTGCAACACAGAATTTTATTTATATATTCAACCGATTTCTGACAAGGATAAAATTTATATTTCAGCACTTGATGTTCAGGTATCTGCTTACTCATCCTTTTATTTACGTTTTTAGATTTTCCTTCAAGAAAATTTTAATTTCCAGCCGCATTCAAAGTTAACGAATATATTTATTGAATTAACGTAAAACCCTTTAGAAAAATGAGTAATTAAACTTGGTAATCAAAATGGTATCTAAATTTTACGTTAAGCAATAAATCAGCAAATTTCATTCGCTTTTCTTACTTAATTTATTATACGTATAACAATTACATAATATTGATTACTTTTTAAAAATGTATAATTAAAATTAAGAGTTGTTTTAATTAAGTTTTTAATGCTTTTAAGAAAAAAATAAATTAAGTCTAATTAAAAATTAATTAGACTTAATTACCATTTTATATTTGCATTGTTAATATTGGATTAAAAATATTAAAAAGCAATAAGTTTTCATTAATAAATTCTCAATTAAAATTTTACTGCAAAAATGTTCAGCGTACTGAGGGAGAAAAGGGAAAATTCTGACTCTTTGGACAAATAGTATTTTCCTCTTTGAAGACTCCCCTATTGCCAGTGCAAGTCCAATCTTAATACTCAGTAGATAATCAAAAGCTCATATGAAGCCGTTTTTAGTTCAAATCGCCGAACTATATTACTTATATATATCGTTTTAAACATATATTATCTTAAAATATGATTAACTTCTTTTATCTATATTAAATTTTTAACATCAGGAAAAATTAATAAATTTTTCTTTTTAATCAATTTTACTTATAAAGCTTTCATTTAGTGCTCAGAAAAAAGAAACAGCGTCTAGGCAGGAATCGAACCCGAGACCTCCGGCTTAGTAGGCTATGCATTATTTACTCGCCTACGGCGGCACTAGCATATCAAAGTTTTGCTTTATATGATCTGCCAGTTACCATTTTTTAATAAAATTTAGGATTAACGAAATAATTTTCAAATAATTAAGCAAAGCTGAGAAATGAGCCGCTATTAGAACCTCACATAAATTGCAATACAGTTTTCAATGCCTTTAACACGGCAAGTTGGTCACACTGTTTATCACTTTATATTAAATGAAGGCAATCTGTGCAAATAGTTTATATTAAATTATTAGGTGTATACATTGTACCTGATCCTAGTAAACCTTTAATTTTTTATACTCTGAAATAAATTGTTTCTTAATTGGCTCCTCTGCTAGTGTTTCTGATTCTCTTTGTGCGGATTGACAAAGTCTATATTTGCAGAATATACATTTGCAGCACCAGTTGCTTTTTATTGCTGTTAATGCTGAACAAAAGAACACACATTTTCCGCAAGTCCTTTAATTGGTGTGTTTGTTGTTATTACAATTTCATATTAAAAACAAATGCGACTTTATTTATGCTTATTAATTGCTACCAAGAGCGTAGCGAACATAAATGTGATGCGGAAATACGCAAAGTGTTTATTTTAAAGGCAAAGAATATGCATCTAGACCAAATATTTTAAAAAGTTTCAATTCTCGTTTAATATATTAAAGAGTTGTAAAAGAAACTTGCAAATTCATGAACTTTAAATTGCATTAAAATGTCCTCGAAAATTTAAGCTTTGAAAGCTTTCTAGCCAAATGGGACAGAATAGTTGCTTTATACCAGCACTGCAGGCTGCGGCTGTTTAATTTATTTTTTGAGCGAATACTGATTATGAAATTTTTTCTTACAGAATTTAAATGAAATGGTAGAAATCTCTGCAAATAGTGTATATAAAATTATTAGGTGCCCTCGTATACCTGTTGCTAGAAATCGTTTAATTTTTAATAAATTGTTTCTTCAGCGGTTCCTCTGTTAAGTAGATTATGCTTGCTTGGACAGGTAAATCCGAAAATATGTTTAATTTTAAACTTTATTTCAACCTTCAATGGCAAGGGAAACTGTATACTTTTTGGTCTCACTGTGCTGTGGTATAATACTCTAATGTCGTGTTACGCATATACTTTTCTAGTTACAGTTTCTACTCAGAATTTTATATAAATGTAAATACTACCATTCCAAAATAAGAAAAGATATTTTTAAATACCTAAAATCATAAGCTTTGGACTTTTTATATCAAACACAGCAAACAATTGAGAATGAATTTGAAGGTACTTTATTTATACCCAATACTCTTGTCTCTAATAGTACCAAAAAATATATGAATTATTTAAATTGAATCATTTAAATAAATAAATTCCTGTGCCATAGTATGCATATATTACAAATTGCATAATCTCTTACCTCGCCTAAAAGCTCGATTGCAAATTAGACACTTCAACAATAAATTTCAATTTGTTTGAACAGAAAATATGTACTGTATTGTTAGGTTTTTATATGTCCGTGGAATGTAAAATGTGAATACTTTATTGTGCGTACTTGTTTATAACAAAATGCCAAGTATGTGTTTTTTGCATATTTACATTAACGATTATAATATTTTTAATTTTGGTTTTTGGAAAATTCATTTTATTTGTAAGTTTTCCAAGCACCTGTGTAATACAAACTCATTATAGGTAAACCACATAAACATGCATGTAAAAATGCAATAACAAAAAAAAGAAAAATAACAACAACAATCAAAACCAAAAACACTATTTAAACATTATAAATTAACAAATACATTCAACAATATATAAACCAATTCTAAGCAAATAAGCAAGTACATCTGTATAAAAACAAACAGTGCGCTGACTAGAGATGAGCTTTCTAGTTCAAAAATAATATAATATTTGAACGAATAATCATTAAAAATTATAAGTGAAAACTTAAAGTATCTTTATACCAATAAAAATTATTTCTTATCATTTAAGAATCAATTAATATAAAACTCAGATGAAAATAAGAAATTTCTGTTTAAAATCAGCTGTACAAACCAGCTGTTTCTTCGGCAATGCCTGTGCTCATGCAAAAGGTTTAGCCGGAATTATGGTAGAGAAAAAGTGAGGCAAAGATACAAAGTCGTTATTGATAATGTCTATGGACACAAAGCCTATTAACTATTTCAACTTAACTATTTTAAGCTTATATAGTTAAACAGCTGCAACCGAAAGCTGCTCGAAATTTCATTAGTGTATTCTGTTGTACAAAAGCAGCGCAAAATCATTTACGATCCCATCGTTGTGTTAGTAATGACAAAAGCATCTTATTATAAATTATTAATATCTGAACAATAGTTTCAAAGACAAAGTGATATAATAAATAATAGATATAAAAATAGTCATATAATAATATACAGCGTAGATAATCGTTTATTCAAAAGCTGTAAACAATACGAGTATAATTAAGGGCATGGGGGTTATTATAACTCTTTTAGTAATACTGGGTGGGCCAAAAGTCACAATGGGGTTTAAAAATTTAATAAGTAATAAAAGTAATAAGTAATGATTTAAGTAATAAAATTCTATTATTCTTGTTCTTTGTTCAGTTGTAAATCCCTCCATTATTTATTCTCCAGATGTTATTTATATAATCTTAAAAAAAAAATAAAAAAAAAATAAACAAAAAAGTTCGTTTTTTTAAACCCCATTGTGACTTTTGGCCCACCCTGTACAACCCGTTTAATGTCTTAATTTAGGAAAATGTAGCAATACTTTTTTTAAATGATACCAAAATGAAAAATTTCTATGTATCCTTGTTGTGATGCTAAATGTATTGCCAAAAGAGTGGGACAATTATTACCCCTCAGAATGCGAATATTAAAATAAATAAAAAGGACCCATTTTTTTACTGTTTTGAGACGATCCAGAAACATTGCATGTTATTATTCGAATTTCAAAAGTAACCCTCGTATTAAATCCCTAGTTACTAATCGAAACTGTCGGGCATTTGCAATTTAGAATAATAATCCTTCAAGCAAAAAAAATACCCAAACTTAAATTAAATTATCAAATTATTGTACTAAAAATTATTCGCTTATAAAAGAACACTATTCAAATATGTTACCATTCTTAAATATAAAAAAAATAAAAAAAAATAAAAAAAATAAAAAAAATAAAAAATAATAAAAAATATATATACATACATATATATCTTTATAAAATAATTTACATTTCAATTAAGAAGAAAAAAATAATTATATTAAATTTAAATCAAATTTAAATATTATTGAACGTAAATAAATTGAATTGAACTGAAAACTTTAATCGAATATTTTCGAGTATTCGTTAAAATACACGTTTTATTTATTACAAAAATTAGAAAACTTTTATTTATATAAATAATCAGTAAATAAATTATTCAAATAATTTTTATTCGAATAACAATTCGAATACCTATTTGACCAGCACATCTGAAGGTCTTTATTTTCAGCAAGTGCGCTGTTGAATGTTTAAATGTACAATTTTTTCAAATAAAAATCGTTTAATTTCTACTTTATTTCAATATATTTTAACAATTTTAATTAGCTTAAGCCTTTGAATGTGTACCCTACACCAACTGAAATTGATAATAGTGATGATACTAGATAATGAAGTGTCACATAATTAATAGTTTCCAATAGCTCAAATTTATTACTAAATGTATCAATAAAATTCATAAGATGCCTTCATTTCTATTCCGTCTTACAAAATATGAGAGTATTAATTTAATTAATTTACTGCCGCTTCAAATACTCAAGTATCAGAAAAAATTAAAAAGTATTAAATTAAATTAAAAATAATGTGTACAAAAAATAAAATATATTTATAAAATCTAAAAATAAAATTATTTTGCTTGTTGCTTGAATTTTATCCGCATAATAAATAACTTGATAAAATAAATCGATACAGATGTAAATTTCAAAATTTTATAAAATAATTTAAAGTAAAAATTATTAAAATATTATTAAAAACTCTCCTGCAAATAAGATAGAGGTATAAATTAATTTTATCCTAGCTTGTTATGGCCATATTGGGCTAGAGCTTAAGGGATTTACATAACATCAAGCATTTAGACAATGCTAGAGACATTATTGTCATATGAAATGGCATCAAGTATTGACATGTACTGCGTGATATATCGGAAAGAACTTTGTACTTGCAGCGAACTACTTGGGATGATACCCAATATAAAAAGTTGTTGAAAATCGGTATATAAATATTGAACGAAACAGCTTAAGGGATTTACGTAACATCAAGCATTTAGACAGTAATAGAGGCATTATTGATATATCGGAAAGAAATTTGTACTTACAGGGAACTACTTGCAGGATACGCAATATAAAAAGTAGATGAAAATACGTATATAAATGTTAAACGAAACAGCGTTGTAAGTAATAAATAATAAAATAAAAAATAATAACATTTATTTAATACACTACAATAGAGGGCATATAATGACCGTACATGTCGCATGTACAGCAGGAAAATTCTTAAAGCTACTATACACAATTAAACAAAGCGTTCGTATTTTTAGTTCACATCTTAGTCGACTTGTATACATTTTATAATTTTATTACAAAATTAAAATCTAATAAGTTCGCATGCAATTAAATGAGTATTAGTAGCAGCAATATTCAACATTCACCTGAGATGCTTACTACTCTTAATTATATTTATTATATTGGCAAACATTTAAATGAAATTGTTAACAAAAATTCAATATAAATTGACAATAGTTTTGGCCTGGAAAAAAAAGAAGGTAAAACCAACATGCTGTGCAGAATAAAATGTGATAAATTTGTAAATAAATATTTTTCCAAATAATTTTAATTACCACATTATTTTTGTACAATATTCAAAACTTTTCGTACATACAATTTTATGCACTTATTATAAAAATATATATTGAGTAATTAACAAATAAAAATGCAAAGTGTAATATGAGCAGAAACTGAAATTAGATCAGATTATTGGTATTTACAAGCTTGCATTTTAAATTAAATCTGTGCACATTACATAATTCTTAAAACTTATAAGGTAGATACACTATAAACCTTTATATACAATACACTTTATTTCAATACACTAGAAACCTTTCAAACTGACCACTTGAAAATTAACTTGAAAGCTTAACGAATCTATTTTCTAAAAGAAATTATCTTAAGCACCAGTAATTGTATTAGAAAATACCTTTTTTATCATTTTATATATAGTAAAAAGTATTATAATAGTCTAAAACAATATTTTTAAATATGAAATAAAAATTATTCTGATTAATAATTTATTCAATTAAATGTGTTGTAAAAATTAAATAAATACATTTTTTAATAATTCCATTAAAAGTTAATATTTCCAACACGACTTCCGTGGAAGCGCACAAATCGTTAAGAAGCCCGACAAAGTTTTTTCAGCAATTTTGTTTTATTAATTATTTAACATCAAAATAGTATTTAGGAAAAAGATTAATTAATTATTGTTTTTTTCTTTTTTGTTATTTTATATGCAAATGGAATATACAAAATGATATATATATAAAAATTTGAATGTATTTAAATGCTGTTTTTCTTTTTCTCCAACCTTGTAAGTCTTCATTGTATTATTAATTATCCTGTGCAAAAGGTTCCTTTTTTCATTAAATTTTTTTATATTTTCCGATATTTCGGGAATACTTTTCAGGGAATACTTTATAATTAAATTGTCTTATAAAGACTTTAAATTTATAGAATAAGTGTTCTAAATTTTCTACTTACGAAATATATCTAAGCATTTTTTTTTAAGCAACGCAAAACGATTTTAATTCATTTTTCATCTTGCAAGTTATTTAACAGCACATCTGCAAAATTTTATAAATTTTAAGGGACAATAACCAAATAAATAATTTGTATTTGAAAAAATTCGATTCTGATAAATGAGTGGTGCCAAGAAAATAAGATAAAATAAAATGAGATAAATATAAATTAAAAATGAAAAAAAGATTTTTAATCAAAAAGCACACATAAACATAATTCGAGTGCAAAATGAAACGGCTGTGGCGTATGATTAATTTAAATCTTCAGCCTCGCAATACGTATACGCTCCATTGTACAATACACAAATGCATTACCTTGAAAATTCTCTTGTTTAACCCCTTAACACAAAGATCTGTACAAATTTTTGGATATTTATAAGTGCATTTTTATATTATATCTTAAATAATAATATTAATTAAAAAAATAATTATAATAAATAAATAAAACAGATGGTTGATGTCCCAATACAACATTTTCAATTTTTATAACTCAAATAATTTGCTTTATAAGGAAACAGTGAGATCCAAAACAAGGCATATGAATAAGATATGACCTCAAATTTCTATTTATTAGTATATTTTTATCCTGAAGACATTGTTAGTAAAATGCCAGAGTGCCAAGACTACTGGAACGCTCTTAGAAAGTACACAGAGAGCATATTTCTGGGAAAAAAGAAAGATCTCAAAGCAACACAGAAATTCGGAGCCTCAGGCGATGAGATGTGAGTACTAACAATATAAACTTATTTAGCTTGACAATATTACTAGCATAGAAGTACGAAGCTTTTTAGTTAATTATAACGAGATAAAATTTCTAATGAGCCTGAAATTTGCATCACAGTAGGTCAAATAGGTCATATAATTACCTTGATTTTATTTAATTTTCACTAGTAAGTCGGTAGATTTCTAGATATATAACACATAGCTTTAGGTGCGCTACTAAAATGATGGACCCCCCTGACAAAGTAGTAGGTGCAAAGTAGTTTTCTATATGGGGCTATCAGTCATCTCTTTCCCGAAGCAGTTCCGGTAAAGAGTTAGCGTAGGAAAGAGGAGGAGAGAGAGGATTGTTAACCACTGGAAATTCCGAACGAATTTTTAACCCTCTTCACCGTAACAAAAAAAAAAGGATATGTTTATTAAAATATTTCAATTGATAAACATAATGAAATTATAAGTAATTTCGTCCTGAAAATATTTAAATTAAAGTAATAATTAAATTAAGTATTTTGTGTAGCTCTAACTGAACTCAGGCAAGTACTAATTGTAAATTTAACATATAAGTATGTTTGTGTTTAATACATATATATGTACATACAATAATATATAAAACAAAAATTATATACGCTCGTCAAGCTTATCCTCTGATTTGCAAATAATCAATAGATGTTTCTCTATCGAATATCTAATATGATTGCAATTTCAAATTCATTTAAAAAAATATACATAAGTGGAAATAAAATTTAATTTGTATTGCAACACTACAAATTATTCTATGACCGCTTAATAAATTGATAATTTTTTTCGCCCAACATTTGGCGTTTAGTTCTGGCTTTATTGTTTGTTTGGTTTCATTTCATAAATGGAATAAAAAATATTTGTATGACAAAATATGTATGTCGTAAAAAAAAAATTTAAAATAAATTTGCATGAATTATTTATGAATCCTTTCTATCCGCATCAATATTGCATTGTTTTTATAAACTTTGATGTTTATTATTGTGGTCGACTGGTAAATATTTTTTTTCATTATTGAAGAGAATGATAGCCAGCAGTACAAGAAAGAGCGGAAAATATTGAGTTGATATTAATAAATTTAAGGACCGATTAATTTAGTTTTTAGTTTAGGTTTAAAAACAATTTGAATGAAAAGACAAGTTTCTTTGCAAACAATTTAGCTCAAGTTCTTAATAAGTAAAATTATTTAATGGCTACACTCAGAAAAATGAATGCTATTAATTTGTCAAAAGGGTCCCCATTAATTTAATAGGGACAACATTTGCCCAAAATCACATCAAAGCAATAGGAATTGAATATTATTGTACTATTGAAACAATAAATTTGAAACTATTATATATCAATATGAACATCTATATAAGTTATATAATCACCATATTAAAAATCAATGAAAACACCGGATCAAATTAATGTGATTCCCCTCTTAATATTCAGTAGGAGATTTCACATTATATTTTCTAGGAGATATAATATTATTCTAATAGTTTACATATTTTAATTAATTTTTAGGAACGTTGAACTAATTGGTTTAATAGCGTAATGATATTAAGTTTTAATATCAATTTGAAGAACTATTGAACTAATGTAACGGATATAAAAGAAATCCTTTCAAATGCAGTTATGACAGCTCCGTTTTGCTTGCTTAGTATTAAAATAATAGTAGAAACCGCCTTTTGATTCAATAGTTTGAATATTATTAATTTAAAGGAATCTATAACATTGCCTGAAAACAATGGTAAAAAAACTATTAAAATAATCATTGTTAGTTTTAATTCCATAGGATATTTTTCTGAGTGTAGCATTAAACTAACAATTTTCTAAGAAATGTATAATTAATCACAACCGATCATCGCTTCAAACATTACAAGTATTTATTTTTATTCCTCTGAAGAATCATTTCATTCCTCTGAAAAGTCAAGTTATTAGAGATAATTATTTAGAGATAAATGTGTAGTTGGAAACATCTCCAACCGGGAATTGAATGAGAATTTTAAATAAGTAAATTAATTTTTTAGTTTATTCTTCTCAAAAAAAAAGTTGTATTTCAAATAAATGTGATTTTATAAATTCTTCTTAAAATAGAAACGTATTTTATTATTCTAATTAAAAATTTGTTAAAAGGACTTAAGTAAATAAATAAATTAAATCCTTTCACATAAATCAGACATTGATTTTGAATAAACTTTTTCAGAAATCATATAAGTTTTTAGATCAAAAATACATTGTAAGTAATTACAAGAACTTCATGATTTCGTATGTGTTACTATATAAAGCCTTTTCGTTACGAGATGGCATACAACAATTGACTTTTCTCGCACAGGTACGACATTTTACAGATTATATTTTAGTATGTAAATGTAAAAAAAAAAGTAAAATGCTATAATTTTTTCATTTTTTTTTTAAATTTTATTTTTAAAATAAAATTTTTAAATTTTAGAATAAGTTTAGATTTGTTCGAATTGGTTAGCTTTGGCACGCATTATGGCCTTTAAAACGGCCAATGAAACCGTCACACACTGCCCGAATGTTGCTCTGCGGTATTTTGGCCCATTCCCGGCGTTTTTTTTAAATACCTAATTTTTATTTTAATTTCAAACTAATTGTATTAAAACGAGTATTTGGGAAAATTAAAATGATAACCTTTTTTTACTCTTGATTGTTGGCAATATTACCAATCCAGCCATTACTAGAACCGATTGGTGATCTAAGAGGGATATAGTAACCATTAAAACAGTCACCATCATCAGTTATGATAGAAACCAACTTCTTGAAAACTTTACGTTTCATAAGATTTTCAAAAAAACATTATTCTCATTTTCCTCATTAGTCAACACTGCATAGAAAATCGTGCCCATTAAACCCGAAGAAGTCTGCATGGAGAACACTTTTTACCTTTACTCATTTACAAGGAGCTTTTGTAGTAATTTAATAGGTATTCATGTATGGCAAATTATACGAGTATGCTCGTTGTTGTTGTACAAACACTAGAAAATTGCAATATATTGTAGATATTAAATATCACTGGTTGTGTGGCGTCTAAGAGCTTTAACACTCACAAACACATACTTGCAAAGTGATTGCAAGTGTAACGTAAACATTTTATTTTATTCTACTTTTTTTCTAATTTTCCAACTAAAGCTTATTGCGGCATAATTTTAGCTCTATTCAGACGCACTCTCATTTTCCTTTCCATCCACAAGTGCCACATCTACTAATTTTGCAAAAGGAAAAAATTTTAAATATACTCGCAGTCATGAAGATTATTTGAAGAAGAAGCTGCAGAATTTCGCAAAAGTGTCAAGTACTAGTTTCAGTTCTTACTTGTAGTTGTAGTCAAGTCATAAAGATAAAAGCAAGAAGCAACGAACTTACACGCTGAAAAATAAAAAAGTATTAAAAATTAACTATTTTATGGCAACAACTACGCGCTTTTTAAATTGCTTTCAGAAGCAAATTCTCATATTTACAGCTACTGACATGGTGCAGTCGTAGAAGTTCTTTTTTGGTAATTGAAAAAGATTGCCCTGCAATAGATGTCAGAATGGAAGAATAAGGAAGCTGTAAGAGAGAGTTTTTGTATAAAATTAATTAAAAAAAATTACAAATACTATTGAATAATGACGTATGGAACTAATGTGTGATCGACTGCCTAATACGATGCTCTGTAAGTATTCGCAAAGCTTTTAAGATAAAAAAGTTATATTTTTGGTCGGATGTCAATCTGTTTGAGTCATAAATGAATTACCAACTCCAGTGAATAAGGAAGGATGGAAGTAAAGTGTGATCGATCGACTGTCCGTTACGATGCTCTATAAGTATTCGCAAAGCTTTTAAAATAAAAAATTTCTATTTTTGGTTTTATGTGCACCCGTTTGAGCCATAAAAGAATTACCAACTCCACCCTGATAATATTAACCACTTTGCGGTAAAATTTAATGTAGTTCTGAATAAAGATCACATATTGTTATTATTTATTGATATAAATATGAAGGGACAAAGGCGCGGCATAGCCTGAGCGTGCTGAGCTGAGATTGTGTATAAAATATAAAAAACAATTGTTATATACACTCATAGTCGTATCTATGTTGCCATGTTTTACAGCATTATAGAAGAATTTAATTTCAGCAGCTAAGATTTTATAACTTAACTTGTAAGTACAACGTAAAGTATTCACGTAAAAGCTCGCTTAAAAAATCGCCTTAAATAAAAATAAGATTTCGCTTAAGTTTTTATAACAAGATCAAGCAAGATAGCATGAAGTTGACAGGAGCAAAAACTTCTACGATATCAACTGAAATCGAAGAGACGGCGAAATCAAGGATCTACTGTACTCTTCAAAAAGCCATTGAATTAATTGAAATACGTTGTGAACATTATGCAGCCACAGTTCACAAACCCAAAACAATTTTTAGTTACTCTAACCCAAATTCTTAAACAGCAATTGTGAAGCAAGTTATTGTTGCCAATCTGTCTGCTGCAATGCATCTTAAAGTTAAGCTTTTCAAGACAACATTACAATGAATTTCATATAAAAATTGAGATGTTGTAGTTTTTAAAAATCAGCTAAGAGAAGAACTCAGGCATACCAAAAACAAAATATTTATGGATCATAATCCTTCCCGTTTATTTTTTTCTTTAACCAACTGAACCGCAAAGCTTTCGGCATGTCCGCAGGAAAACGCATAGAGTCGAGGCGGGAATCGAACACGCGACATCCGGTTTAGTAGGCTACGCATTATTAACAACTTAAATAATTATATATTAGAATAAAAACAGACAAAAGTAAGTCCATATTAAACTAAACAGGGTCAAAAATATGCTGCGGACAGATGTAGACTGTTATTGGATACAATGTCTAATACAGCTCCTGAGAGTGGCAAAAATAATTAAAGACCTGCTACTACATGAGTAAGATATTGTATTGTACATCACGAACACAGAATATTAAGAATTACGTTATTCAGCACAACGTAATGTCATTTGTAACACCGAAGGCATATTCCAAAACCACTGCAACTGAAGATATGTGTAGTTTATTACCACTAATATATACTTGCTATTATTCATATATAATGATAATTTTAATAATATGTATATGTTTACTCTATTAAAATTGCAAGAACGTGAGCGATACGTTAATCTTCGGAATCATCAAGGCCGTAATTTCATCATAAAAATATTTTTACATTACCAGCACTCACAATAACGCTTAAGAGCAGTGCACCAACAGTGGGCCAAGTTGAGTCATACTCGATTTCAATTGGAATGGAAGTTTCTTTATTTTAAATTTATTAATATTCAACAAATACTCGACGCGAATTTTTTCTATACTCAACTAACCATCAATGCTAGTCTGCTATATGCTTTTAATTATGCGCACAAAAAAGCTTTTTAGCTTTAGAAAAAAATTAATAAATTAAAAAACCATATTATTGAAAAATGTTATGCACTCATATGCTATTTAAATCGCACTAAAATGTCAATATTAATGAAAATAAAAATTGATTGTTGTGGACTCTCAGCTGATTCTTAAGTATATTTCATTGTGTCCTCATTCAGATCAGCTGAGAACCTTAACACAAATATTTTCTTGAAACAAACGGGAACAAAGTGGAAATTTCAAATATATTTTCAGCCTGCACACTCTAGCTATTATTTTACACTAATACCCAAATATATTTATATTTATGTATGCATGTATGTGTGCCTGTAACTAATAAACACACATGCACATGTGTGCTTGTATGACTTTGAGAATTGTTCTGAAGTATATAATATTTTACATCGTTTCTTTACTGCTTGTGTAAGTGCATCCTGGAAACGTTTGCTTGTGTATGCAGATATTTTCTTTAGTGAAATGCATAAAGCAAAACCACAAAATTTAGTCATTTAAGACGATAACTAAAATTGACTGTCAATGCATAATAGGAACAACAGAGGACAGTGGGCTTAATGCATGCAAAAATTAAACAATAAAATCAAATGAAAATCGTTTACTAGATCCAGCCGGTAAAAACTATGGCTTTTCTAAAAACAAACTTAGCTGCCGGTTAGCCCCGTTACGTGAAAGAAAATGTTAGACGACTGTGGGGCATTCTAAGTCGTTTAAATACGAGTATTTGTAAACAATTGCAATCTTTAAGAATCGAAAAGACTTTGACAAGTCATTCAACTAATTTCAAAATTAATACGACAAACTATTGTCAAAGTAATAAAAAGCTTATTTTTTTTATTTTTTTTATAACAAAACTAGTATTTGGGAAATTAAAATGGTAACCTTTTTACAATTGATTGTTGACAGTATTACCAATCTGGCTACTACTAAAGCCGATTGTCGATCTAAGAAGCATATAGTAACCATTAAAACTGTTATCATCATCAGTTGTGAACTACACGCACGAAAAGACTGACTCTTCTTTAAATTTGAATTTTCTTATAAAAATATAATTCTCTTGTAAAAATAAATATTATTCAATATTTTTTTATTATGGGATTTAAATTATATATTTATATATATTCTTTTTTCTAATCAGCAAGCACTCAGGGATTTTCGTCTGAACCATTTGCATTATAGAGATTTACTTTCGTAATTTGGTTTGCTTAGAACTATAATTAAACTGATTAGGTGAAACAGTTTTATTTATAAATTTTAAATTAAAATATATATATATATATATATATATATATTTAAAAAAACAAAAAAAAACATTAATTAAATAAATAACTATATACATTGGCCAAAAAGAAAAAAAACACAATTGTTGAAATTGTGCTATTTTTGACATAATTTTGAATCAATCTCTCTACTGTTCCTAAGAGTTTATTACCAGTCTACTTTTCAGCAGAGGCGTTACCAACAATTTCAATGTAAAAAATAAAATTGTAGTAAAATTAATAGTCGACACAAATAATTTTATAATGTTTATGCAGAATGTCTCATTAGAAAATTTCTATTCATGTATATAAAATTTATAATGTTGTAAAATATTTATTTCTCATATGTGCACATACACATATGAAAAATTAAGTTGTATAATCTCACACAAACACTACAACCAAAATCTCAAAAATAATAAGTCGAATGATAAAGCAAATCTTTAATAATTTTTGCACTTATTAAAAAATAATTGAATTATTAAAAAAATAATTTAATATAAATATTTTCTAAAATTATTTAATTCCAATTTTTATAAGGATGATATTTTACCATTGCAAATACTATACTTTATATGAAACGAAAATCAAAAGAAAACTTGTAATATTGCGGCGATTTATATAATAATTTAATTCAGAAAAGCTTTCAAATTATTTTATTTCAAATTTGCAATTTACTAAATAATATTGCGGCGATTTATATAATAATTTAATTCAGAAAAGCTTTCAAATTATTTTATTTCAAATTGGCAATTTACTAAATAACATTGCGGCAATTTATATAATAATTTAATTCAGAAAAGCTTTCAAATTATTTTATTTCAAATTGGCAATCTACTAAATAATATTGCCGCGATTTATATAATAATTTAATTCAGAAAAGCTTTCAAATTATTTTATTTCAAATTGGCAATTTACTAAATAATATTGCCGCGATTTATATAATAATTTAATTTAGAAAAGCTTTCACATTATTTTATTTTAAATAAGCAATTTACTTAATGTTTTTATTTTTCAAAAATGAATTTTTCAAACTAAAAAAGATATTTCCCGATTTTTTTATTTTGAAAAGGAGTTTTTTAATTTTTCTCTAAGCAAAAAAAAATATTTTACAGAAGATCAAGCTTTTTAAATTTTCGATTTTTTGTGACATTGACTCATATAGTTTCAACACTCTCTGCTGATTATTTCTAAATTTTATATTAACAAAATGTTAAAACTCATGGCAGTTATCGATTATAAGTTTATCGATATGGCTTGTACTGGTCTGCCAAATGCTAAAAGTAAAGTGAAGTGCCGAGCTTCAATAATAGAAGAAAGGTAACTTTTAGACAACAAAGTTTTACATTGGCTCAATGAAATTTATTTGCTAGAAATTTTTGTACAATATTTCTTCATAGAACTTCATGAGTGACTGGTAATTGTTTCATAAAATTAATTATATTTCTCATGTCATTAATGAATAAATTAAATGTCATATTTAAATTATTGAAAATATTCCATAATCAAACTGGTTTGACTTGTTGCAAAGTAATAACTGATTTCTTCTTAATTTTCTCTAAAAACAAGTTATTTTAAATTTTTTTATTTTATTTAAAAAAATTGTTAAAAAAAAGTAACTTTTAGATGCTGAACTCGAGTAAAAAAATGAAATAGTTTCATGCGGCAAAATTAATTCTCTCGCCTGCATAATGACTGCATAATGCACATCCTACTAAAACGGAGGTAGCAGGTGCGATTCCTGTCTAAGTCCTTGCTATTTTCCTGCTGACAAACCGACAGCTTTGCATGTTGAGTTAAAAAAAAAAATCAAAATTTATTGAAAAAAGGATTGAGTAAACATGTTGCGATTTCTTCCAGTTGGCTACAAGCAGAAATAAATTTTTTAAAGTTTAGATTTTTCAAAAATATTTGCGCTCCTAAGTTTCCCTGTTTTTATTCATTTTCGAAAGGTTACCTTTTCCGTGCAAAAGAGGATTTATGACATATTTAAAAAATGGGTATGTTGTTGTGTTGCACTATCAAGAGCAAAACCATTAGGGATATTCATTTTACAAAAAAACAAAAAAAAAAAACAATAACAATAATAATAATTTTATATCTTTACATGTTTGTGTGATGAACTCCAAAAAGGTTTTTGGTATAAATCTTTTCCATGCTATAGAATTTATTTTTTATGCACAAATAAAAACTTAATGTTTCTTTTTGTTATTTTTCTTTTTGTTCTCAATTTCTTTATGTAAAGATATTAAAGACTGCAAATAATGCACTTCGGTGACATAAACACATTTTATTTGGTTTTTCGTACTTTAATTTTTCATACATTACCATCTGGTTTATTGACTTACTCACACACAAACACACATAAATCCAGCAGATACTTTAGCGCACAGCCTGTATGCATGTTTTGGATGCCATTAATGAGGAAACAGCGACGTAACCGTATATCCTGTAGTACAGAAAAGTATTAAGGAGAGCACCAGCCCAACAACATATTATGTAAGAAACTTTGTTAAAATATTTACTAGATGCAAACGTATGAGCGCGTGTTATATATACACGAGTATATATGTAATAACATATGGCTCGTATAAAGAAATATGCTTCAATAAAACTTTTTCTTTTAAGCAAAAAAAAAATTTTTATGGAATTGTATATTGTTTTTAATTTAAAGAATTTCTAATACTTAACTCGGTCACTACTAACCGGCGATGATGTTAGAAACGCAATATGGCTGCCAGGACTTTTTCTTATTCCATTATATTTTATTTTATCAAGGCAGTTTTCTGGTTTAATTTATCCTTTCTCTGTTAACGAAGCAGATGCTTTTAAGCTGCTATTTTGTTAGGATTTTATTAACTGGTTCTTACTTCGCCCAGGAAATATTACTATAAAAGTCAACGAAGGGTGGTAAATCGTCGGTGCCTGGATCGTCATAGAAGTTTTGCAACATCTATATATAACTAAATACGATTTTATAAGTTTAAAAAACACTCATGATTAAAAAGTGTGACTTGAAGGTTTTAGGAAATGTTTTACATTCCAAGAAAGAAAGATCTTTATAATACAAAGCCGTATTGGACCTCTCGATTTGCTAGATTGTCAGCAAGCATGTCAATTATTAATAGGACGCTCATGGCCAAGAAAATGAAGATTAGCTACTACATACAAGTGAACTGAGTACAAAATTGAGGACATGATTGAATTGAATTCATTTGTATTCAGTAAGCGAATGAATAATACGCTGCCTACTAAATCGCAAGTAGCGAGTTTGATTCCAGCCTAGACCTTGGCTGTTTTCCTGTGGACAAGCCGAAGAATAGAAAAGAAATTTTAGAAAAATTTTCACCTTTACTATGTAACCTCAAGCACCTTTTTGAACACAAATTGCTTTTTGGTTTCAAACAAGGCGAAAGCTTTCTATGCTGAGTTGTTTAAAAAAACAAAAACAAAAGATCAAATCAGTTGCATAAACATTTCACAAAAGGCGTGCTTTTGTTGCAAATAAAAAATTATTTATTATTGTCAGTTTTAACAATAACTCAAAGTTGAAATGTTTTAACTTCTTTCATTTTCACATACTTTCTTAATAAATAACTTTTTATTTGCATTAGCATCTTTTCCCCATTAAACACCAGCATCCCCCCACTTACTAAGTGTTTGCCAAGTGAAATATTAATAAAAGCAAAACCATATCATGGCTGCTCGGCAAATAGTCCTAATTTTCGTTATCAAAATGGAACACTAATTGCTGAAGAGTGTTGAACAAATGTAAAGTGCGAGTATTTGAAATGTTGGGAGTTTGTAAGATAAAAGCAAGCAAAACAAAATAAAACACTATATAACTAAGTATTTATTTTTACAGATATAATGACTCCAGAAAGGAAAAACGGTAATGACTTTACGAGCCAAAAAAAAAAATAAAAAAAAAAATAAAATAAAATGAAGAAAATTAACTGTCTGCAGTGCAACAATAGGGCAATGTAAGTGACCACCAAGTAATTAGTTGAATATTTTCATTATGAAGAATAAGAATAATTTGTACATGACTGAATGGGTGTCCCTTGAAATTAGACTTTCGCTCACATACGTATACATTTATTTATTTTCAAGCAACAAATTTAATACAACTCCTCTTTAAGAAAAATCTCAGGTGGGCAATATTTTACATACAGACTTGGACTTGGTTATTTATGTAGGAAATACTTTTGTGATCATCCTAATTGTTTAGTTCTGTTTTGTGCCTTTTCCAGCACAATGTATTTGCACAAAGTCATCAGTCATAAAGTATTTTAGATATGAATTTTTTATGACTGCAAAAACAACGAGTTGAGCTTTTCATTTTATAAAAAAAGAAAATGAAAAATAAAAAAGCAATTGCAGTAAATTAAAGAGATAACAATGAAGAACAATAATTTCGGCTGAGCTGAAACTGAAATACCCTTCACCAAAGCAGATAAAGCAGATGGATGCTTTATGGGTATTCCCAGAGCTACTAAAATGAAATACGAATGAATAATGCACAGCCTACTTAAACCGGAAGTTGCAGGTTCGATTCCTGGCTCGATCCTGTGCATTTTCCTGCATACAAGCTGAAAGCTATGAAGTAAAACTTTGATATACAGGTGCCTCCCTACGCAAATGAACAATGCACAGCCTACTTAAAGTGGAAGTCGCAGGTTTGATTCCTGGCTCGATCCTGTGCATTTTCCTGCATACAAGCTGAAAGCTATGAAGTAAAACTTTGATATACAGGTGCCTCCCTACGCAAATGAATAATGCACAGCCTACTTAAACCGGAAGTCGCAGGTTTGATTCCCGCCGCGATCCTGTGTATTTTCCTGCACACAAGCCGAAAGCTATGAAGTAAAACTTTGATATACAGGTGCCTCCCTACGCAAATGAACAATGCACAGCCTACTTAAAGCGAAAGTCGCAGGTTCGATTCCTGCCTCGATCCTGCTTCTTTTCCTGCGGACAGGCCAAAGCTTTGTAATTTGTGTTAATTAAAAAAAAAACAATATCCATGCGAACTTGTTAAAATGATTTAAATGTAAGCTCGTAGGATACACTGAAAAAATACATTCATTTTTATTACCTCCAAATCTTGAAATTCCTTTACTTTCTCAATTGCTTAAAAAATGCTTTTAAAAATGATTTAATATACGACTATACGACGAGTGTACGTCTTTACAAATTTAAAATACCGCTTTAGAAATTTGTAGATCTGATTTGATTACAACATTTTTATGGAAATCACTCGGCATTACTTTTCTCATAAAACATTATATTTATTTATTAAATTATTTATTACATTGTTGTAACAATCGTGTCAATTTACTTTTAAATCATGTGATTTTCTAAAATATGTTTTATTTTACAAATAGCACAAAAAAAATGGGAGTAAACTTCCAAACTTGTTTAGCAATTTAAATGTTTTAAAAAAACCTGAAAAAAATACACAAAAAAAAAAATCTTTATACAAAAAGTACCGAAATTAAAAATTGTGAAACAAGAAACGAAATTGAAAATGAATGAAAAAAAATATTCAAAAATGTAAATCGCCCGAATTCAAACGAATTGACATCATCATCCCTATTCGAATGAATAGCAATCAGCCTACTAAACTGGAAGTCGCAAGTTCAATTCCTGCCGAGACCCTGGGCCTCCGTAGGTAAATGAATAATGCTTAGCCTATTAAACCGGAAGTCGCAGGTTCGATTCTTACCTCGATCCTCCCTGCTTTTTGAGGACAAGCCGAAAGGTTTGCAGGTTAAATTAAATAAAAAAATATATATATATTTTGAAATAAAACTTGAAACAAAAATGTCTTAGAACTTCAAAAATAAAAATACAAAAGTGGGAAGAATTTACTGAAATAAAATGAAATAAAAATTTTAGAAATAAAAATTATAATTAAGTATAAAATAAAATTATAGACGAAATAATGTGTAAACTGGCTACTAAAAAAATCGCTAAATTAAACAAAAAATCACTCACAAGCATGATAAAATCGTCAAAATTCCAAAACTTATAAATACCGAAATTAAACAATTTTCTCTATTAAAAAAAAATGTTTCAAACTAAAAATACGAGATATTAAAAAAATTACAAAATGAGAAAATCGCAAACTGAAAACCAACTAAGCGATTTTCAAACTACTGATAGAAACACATGGATGGCCTACTGAACACATTAGTTAGTAATTTTAATTATTTTCTAATGATTTAAATAACTGAATAAATAATTGTTTTAAAGAAATAATTCGATTTTTATGTGCATATACCTTAAAATCAATTACGTTGCATTCCCAAGTGATCCATTTTATAACCAGTTTGTTATTTAATAATTCATATAAAAACAAAGTCAACTAACATTTTTCGACAACAAGAATTATCCTGTGTTAACATCCAGTCAATATAAAGAATCTCTCAATTGAATAAAATATATGCTTGTTGGCATATGTTGGAAAGGGGGGGAAATAGCTCCACTCTCAATGTGTGAGTGTGTTAAAGCTTAAAATCTCTGACCATAACCATTTTACCGCAGTAATTTACATGAATCCAATTAAGTTAAAATCTTCATCGGAAGTACAATCAATGCTATACGAGTAGATATTTTCGTACATTTGAATGCATTTTAATCAAGTGTAAAGAAAGTTTGCACAAGCGAGAGCCACATTAAAAGTTCATCAACGACGTAAAAAGGTATAAATTAATACACCCAGGCCAGTACAAATTTAGTTGTGGTACATCGCAGTAGGTTGTGGTAATTCATCCTTCGCCACAACATTCAATTGCAGCAGTTTAACGAAGTAATTTTTTACCTCGTCGTAGCTGCGCTTCCAGCTGCATTTTTTGCTGATTTTTAATATGTGCACAACGCCACATTTCAATAAGGATATGAAATATAAATTTTAATCAAATTACCATTTACGAGTATTTATGTATATATCGCTTTAAAATAAAATGGATCTTCGAAAGTTCTCTCGCAGCTTCCTTAAATATTCTAGTCCTTTGGCGAAAAGTGTAAATGGCAAAACTTAATACTCAGCAGGACATCCATTTTCTTATACAAAATGCATTGACATTTTTTTATTTCCTGGTCTCAGCTGTCGTGCCACCTCGGGCTAATGCAGATAAAAAAATGAAAAATATTTCACAAGCCCATATTACGTATATTCTTGGAAAGCATATCTTAAAATATATTGTAAGGATTGATATAATAAATATTATAATAACACACTACAGGGTGCTCGTCGGGAAAGTATACTATAATATATATATAAATATATATAAGGTATAAAGTATACATAAATGAAAGATAATTGGCCTTAATGTCGGCAATTCTGTATGGAATTCAAAATCAGATAAATGTCCCCCCTCTATTAGCCTTACAAATGCGAGGTCTTTTGAGGACATTTCAGCCGGTATTTCAACACGTATATTTTATTTAAGTTTCTCAAACGTTTCTCTCTGATTAGTTTCAGGGTTTCTTATTGCTCAGAACCGATTATCCGATTTATTCACATATCCATTCAAATGAAAATCTATCTTATTAGATAGACGCCGCTGTAAATAGTGTTTTGGGAGAAGCTGTTGAGTCAACTGAATCTTAAAGGGAAGCAAATGCAAGCTCTTGGGCACAGCTCAGAATTAAGGCTAAAGGATGGTTTTAAACAATTTAATGAGCAGCAGTAATGTTTTCAGCTACTCTTGCATTACATTAAGGTCCGTCCTTACGCCCATAAGCTACAGTCCCTCTTTCTTCGAAAAAATTCACTATACGATAACTAATATCATCATCACAGTAATCGCATGATTAATTTTGATAGAATATTTTAACGATTAAAACACGTTGATTTACCGACAATTTTTCCATAATAACTTTGCCACGCCCCTACTTCACGATCACCAGACATGAACTGTCGAGAATTTTTTTTAACGCCCTTTCTTGAAAGTTTATCACCTTTGTTACCTTTTTACGAAAATTTTCACAATCACATCTAGTAAATTAATAAAACTTATTAAAAAAAAAAGGAAAAAATTATTAAAAAAATTCATTGTATTAATTTTAATTATTTAAGGATACGCATCTGTGCAGAAATTATTGGTTATTTAATTTTTCTTTTAAAATGGGTTTTTCTATGTAAAATCTTTACATCAAATGGGCGTTTTCACAACTGCCGACACGACACCGACACAAAACAGACACGACAAGGGCCACGACATCAATTTGTGCGCAAGCACATGTAGTCACATGGACATGCTTTCACACTTGCCCACAAGTCGGTGCCGTGTCGATGCCGGCAACGGCGTGTCGGTGCCGTTCTGGTGTCGTGTCGGCTAATGTGAAAACGCCTAATATTATAATGTAATTTTAGGAATTACTTTACTTACTGCTTTCCTCTATGGGACAACATTTTATTGTCATAAGTCTCATTAAAGCACAATTAAATGGGCCAGTTCAAGTCCTGAAACAAAGAAAACATTATTTATTATTATCATGTATATTCCACACAATATATATTTTATATTATTAATTTTTTGTTAAATCAAAATCAATCAAAAGTTTAATTCAAAGGATAATTTTTTTATATTTTTAAAGCATATTTTATAATTAATACTGCATATTTAATACGAATAAAATATTTCTTTAGGAAATATTTCCAGCTTGAATCAGATCGACGTATAGGCCTTCAAATGCTTAAAATCATCTCACCTTATAATCAGTTTGTACATTTTAACTAAACTGATATTTCAATATACGAGGACTCGAGCGCCTATTCGAGTCCTAGCAGTTTACTTGACGAATAGCTCTAATCAATTTCCTATCATTTAAACTTTAAAGTAAAATTCCCCATTCACTAGTATTTAAAATTTAATTAAAATTATTTTTTTGTTCTTTTTTATTTTTTTTTCTTGTTGTTTTATTCACGAGTACTTTAAATACAAACCTCATGTATCTGTGCCATTCCTCTACATATGTGGTTATCTTTGTTATTTACTAGCTGAGATATGCTTCAATGCACGTATTTCACCATCAGTATATGATGCATACATAAATGCACTAAAATATATTGCACTGAAGGCTTACGTCCATAAATAAACATGAGAGTATCTCTAAAATGCCAAAATACTAAAATATATGTTAATATTCGTCCTCTCGTAGAAGACGCATACGAGAGTTTGTGTATGCGCTATTATGTTGTAGGATGAAAACAAAGTCTTGAAGGGAATTATAAGGCCTCCAAAAGTTATTCGCAACTAATTTTTAAACGGATGTCGGGGCTTCTGCATTGCCAGAAAGTTTTCTGGTTTTCTCATTATAATTTAAATACATACAGACATGTATACATATATATGAATGTAGGTATGTACAGTATAGTCTCGATATTCCGAACAAAAAAAAAACCAAGTGGTGTCCGAAATAAAAGAAAAATTAAAATAGTGTTTTGTAAATATATTTGCAAGAACTTCATTTTAAAATAAATTTAATTTACGTATGAGTAAAAATAATTAATTTTCATAAAATTATTATATTAATTATTGCGCAAATAGTTGGATATTTTCATCTGTCGAGGTTTTGTATTACTTTTAAAATATCCCCAGCTCAAGCAGGCATGGCTTGAGAATGTTGTATGTTTTGGAATACTATCACAATATTCATCAATAAATGATTCAACCTCATCATCTTCTTTGGTCTCATCATCATTGCTTTCAACTTCGTCCTTCAACCCATCATTTACCTCAATAGAATTATAAGCCAACAATAAATTAATTTTGAATCGCAGAATCGCTTCGGATCAGTATTGCTAGAGGAACTTCATCGTCTGTATCCCATTCGTTTTCATTAAAGAATTTTATTAAAGTACTTTTTAAGAATATTTGTACCAACTTTATCCCAAGCATTGGAAATCCGAAAGACCATATTTTTTAATGTAAAAGTTTTAAGATCATCTACGAGATATTCTGAACATGATAAAATATCTGACCAAAAACTTTTACAGTAATTGATTTTTATTGCAGAAGCGAAAGGCATAAATGCTGTCCGAATTATTGAGGTAGAAAAAAGGAGTGGTGTCCGGATTATAAGAATACTTAATGGCTAGAAAGTAAGCATCCGGTTTATCGCGTTTTCGGGTATGTCGAGATTATATATATATGTATATGTATATATGTTACAAGTAAAAAAATCACATCGGCTTGTAGGCCCTCCCTAACTGTCGCCTTGATATTATATTTTCATTAATATCTGCAAATATAAATACTTCTGGACTTTATAGGATATGGTCCCACACCATATGTAATCAATAATTAATTTGAATAAATTCTTATATTTCCATTCGTATGTAATCAAAACTTTTTTTTGGCTGGTATTTATTATGAAAAATATTTTTACAAATCGTTTCATTCGTAGCTTTTTCAATTTTTTAGGAACGTCACAAGTTTCATTATTTTTTTTATTGACTTGACATATTTGCTTAGAAACCACAGGATAAGGCTATGAAGACTATTTCGTAACATTTGGACTTAATAAAAATTCTATTGTTTCTGAAGATTTTCTCTTAAACTTTATATAAAAAACGTAAAGCGGTCCTAGAATTATAAACAATTGAGGGTGTATACATGTAGACATACCTGAAGATGTCTCTTGCTTAAATACCTGCAGTGTTAATGCACATATACATTTCCATCTACAACATATACCCAGTATGCCACATATCTAGATCTGCCTTAATAATAACACATTTGATTCGATTTGTAATTGCTGGCCAAATTTACATGGATGGAAATCAACTCTGTGTACTAGTTAGTAATTTATGAATTATATAACTTACGGATCGGTCTCCCAACATATTTTTGTTTGCGGTCTAGTGCTCTACATATGACTGTAGTTCGAAAGGCCGGGGCCATAAGTTTTAAGATGCTAATTAAACGGCTTTCTCGTTGCCAGGCTTTTATACTTCTAACATTCCTTGCAATACTCGAAGGAATCTAAGCCTTCCCAACTTTAAGGAAATTAAGCTCATCGGTTCTGTATTCGTTCCTCTATCAAATATTGAAATTTTTACATTCCTCACCGAGTTACGTTAAATGTTGGCAAGAACTTGAAAATGTATTCCACAACTTTGCACGAGGATACGAATATAAACAGCTCCAAAAAAAATGGGAAAAATGGGAACCTCCTCAGCAGGATAAATAAAGAGGATGTTAGAAAAAACCTAACAGAGTGTGAGGGGGAAGACGGGGATGAAAATTGTTTCAGATAAGTGTTGCTAAGTATTGATACGATTGAGCTGTATCCCGATATACCTATTTAGGAAAGCTCTATATACGAGTGCAATTAAATTTTATTACGTTACATGACTGCTTGTTTTGTCAGCAACTTTCAGTCTCCCCTCGTAATCATAAACCATAAGAAAATTATAAGGCAATATTCAGTTAATTACGGTCAATACTTATTAATAACCAAAACAACACTTTACGTGTTCAATGTGGAGTATTTATTTTCCAATAAAACACATAAAGAGAAACATACGAAAAGCAGCGGGCCTAGCTTGGGCAATTAGCAGCCATCCATAAGAAAACCACGTACACAAAAAACCTTTTATTAACTTTTTTAATTTTTTCCAAGCAATTTCATTACATACTGAAAAATATATGTTATATGGCATTAACAAATATATGTTCCAATATCTTTGGAACATATGCCACTATACGAGTATTATATATGCATATGAGATTATATTTACAATCTGGACAACTGGGTAGAGTACTATGAAAGTAAATATACGTATGCATGTAAATGTTGTCAACATTTTGACATCAATCATTGTTAACTGAAACTAATTCATGCTAAAATATAAGCATCATAAAACATAACAATATAATACTCTATAACATACAAAACAGTCTCCTACTAAGTACTACGCTTGGCATAACTATGTGTTCAATTGAAATGGCCCCATGAGTGGCCAAGTCGGAGCACCAAACTTTAGAATTTTATTAAAACCTTTGAATAAAGCAGTTTCACAAGATATTTTTATCGTAAATATTGTGAAGATTGCCAGCGCAGCTACGAAAACATCAATCCAACTCAATCTGCAAAGGTTTCGGCTGGTCCGCAGAAAAATAAACAGGGTTTAGACAGGAATCAAACCCGCCGCCTCGTGTTTAGTAGGATATGCATTATTCCTATGCTTAGAAGGGCACCCAAATCCATAAATTCACTACATTCACAAAAATGTTCTCTAGAAGCGAAGCGACACTTGTGTGTCTCACAATAGACCCGCAATAAACTTCTGAAAATTGTTGCCCATCCACTTCCATATAGATCGTGCTTATTCGATTAAAAAACTCCAAGCGATCTCGCAGAAAATACTTGTAAGGTAAATATATAACTTATTTTCAAAATTTCTAAAATCAATTTCATTAATAAATGGAATTTTGTTATTTAATATAAGTAAATTGAGCCCAACAACTCATTACACTTTTTTTTAATTACTTTTATAATTAATTGCTCTATAAACTATAAAATTTGTAAAAAAAAATTAAAAAAAAAATCATTTAAAAATTAAAAAAAACAAAACAAAAATAAAAATAAAAATAAAAATTATACTCATATAAGTGCATTCTTAATCTAGAAATTCTTTTTCATTTAATTCACCATTTGTTGCAAAAATTGAGTATTGAACTAGTGCTTTAGGTAATGCCTATATAAATACAAACGTTTAATACAACACAAAATATAAAAAGGATCCAAAACATTTTTTTTATTACTCAAATACCAAATGCTGGCTGATTGAATTAAACAAAAAGCAGGTTCAAAATTTAGGAATTGTTCCATATATTATTATATTGTGAGATTAGAAGATTGGCGCGATTGGTTTTGATAGTTCGATTTTGGTCATTATTTTACTTCACCGATGGAATGCTGCTACGGAAGATCGGCAAATGACCTCCATGTATGCTCAGTTCTATGTTATCATAGACATAAGCTTTTTTCGCTTAAATATTAAAGGTAGCGCCAGATGTAAGTATTATAGCCACGCCCCTGCCCATTTTTAATTGATGAACTTCCTAATTCAGCCAAATGGTAAATACATTATGTATGTATGTATGTGTGTATTATGAGTATTGCAATCGCTGCTGGCTTTAAGTTGATATCCTTTCCATCTATTGAAAATCATTATTATTATTATTATATCGATGTACGAGGTGTGATCAAAAAATTATCGTTAATGAGAGACAATACATCAAAAGAAAAAAAATATATATATTTCAGCTTTATAAATACGGCTTTGTATTATGCGGGAAAAAATATGTTTCCTTCATAATTATGCGTCCGCCCACAAATAGAAAGTTTGTTGGCTAATCCTGCAACCATAAACGTAAAATAGTGTCCGTATATTTTACTCGTCTACTTAGCATTCAAATTGGTCATATTTACAATTTACTTTATTTAATCCGACACTTGTAATTAAAATTGCAAAGTGTGTGTGCGCATAAGCCCTCTGAATACACACTGGTTGAATTTCAAAAGATACGGAACTTAACTTAAATTACCTTGTAAGTACATTGAGACTCTTTGAGTAAAAAAAATGGAATGATGCGGCCATGCGGACTATAACATCGGAAAGAAAAGGTTTCAAGGCAAAGGATTTCATTCCAAACCGGCATGGCTTTGGCAAAGTTGAATTTTAAAGAATTTTAAAAAATGTGGAACGTAATATTTCCTTGTATAGGTATGTGGTCTCCTTGAGAAGGAAAATTCGGACAAATGAGAAGTGCTGTTTCAATACGATTTATTTCACTGGAAAAAAGAGATTTTACGGATTTCAGAAACGTTTAGTTTATAAGCGAAATCATTATAGCTTTTGGGTAACTGAATTTTAAAAAATGTAGACCTTAATATTTCCTTCGTGGCTAAGTGGGCTTGGGCTTGAATAGTCTGGTGGCGAGGTGGCCAGTTGCCTAGCGACTAGGTTGCCTAGTGGCTTGGTGGCCAAGTGGCATTGGGCTTGAATGGTGTGGTGGCTAAGTGGTTTTGTGGTCAGGTGCCTGGTGGCTAGGTGAATTGATGAGTAGCTGCTCACGTAGCGAGGTTTGGAGGAGGCTAGACAGCCAGGTATCTTTGTAGCCAAGTGTCTTGGTAACTAGGTGGCTTTCGGACTAGGTGGCTAGGTGAGAGATTGTTACATGAGAGGTGGCTAGGTAAGAGGTGGCTAAGAAGAGTTATTCGATTAAAATTTTAAAAACGACGTCTTCTATAAATATAACAATATAGACTTTTTTCTTTTTTTACTAATTATGAAAGCTATGGAATAATTATGAAAAAAGCCTTAAATTTACAAAAAAATTTATTTTACTCTGCATTCTTAATTCTTACGATTGCATATATTGAAGTTTCTGTTATGTGATTTCAGTTTCAGCCTTTCATTTGTTTTAAATATCTACTATTGTTATAAAATTTCTAATTGTTTCTTAGTGGTATCGACGCCGACAATCGGTTAGGATCTACTCAATATTAATTTATGGATATTTAATGCCTTTTAACCACAGTGTAAAAATTGTTTTGTTTGTTCTTTATTTAAGTGCTGAAATGTGCGGATAAGTTCAAATTTCTGCTATTTATTTAATCGATTGATTTTCTTTACGTGCAAATTGAAGCGGACTGCAAAAATTGTGGGTGTCCTTAAAAAAGGATAAAGGATCTTGCTGACAAAATTTAATATCTTAAAATAATTAATGTATAGAGAAAAAATAAAATCAAAAATTTAGATAAATCTATCACTCGGATTGGCTACAGGTCAGAAAGGGTTAAAGAACTAAAAGTGCTGTATTCGACTGTATCGAATTTCCCATATACGAAATATTAAAAATGTTTATAATAAAAACAAATAATTAATAATAACTTCTACTATTAAAATTTAACAGCGAGTTTGACAGCGAGGCAAGTACTGCGGCTGATAATAAATCGTGAGCGACTTGAAACTTTTTCATATTCCCACAACTTATACTTCTCAATGATTTTCAAATTTAATATTTAAAAGATGATGCTTTTCATTGTGATATTCTGCTGAAGTAAAAAATATATTTTTTAATCCTGTTCTGCCTGTAAAACCGTATCTTTTTTGTGTGCCTACTGTACCAGTTGGAATGCAAATATTTTATATACCGTTTTGGCATTTCGTAATTTATTTAAGATCAAACCAGAAAAAGCCGGCAAAAGGAAACGGTTTCCAAGAATTACTAAAGCATAATTTTTCTTGCCAATTGTTCTGGTAAACAAGTTGAAAAATAAAGTGTTGCCAAATTAGTACGGCAATCTTAACTGAGTTAATCGATATGTAGAGAAATTTTTTAATTTTCCCCTGTGACTTTAAATGGATTAAAGCCCTTTAAAAAATTGTATCCTCCATTCACTCGGTATTCAAGGAACCTCTTAAACAAAATTTTAATTTATTTGCATTAAAAAAAAGAATTTTTAAGAAAAAATTTTTAAAAAAATATATAAAAAATGTTAAGATTTTGAATACACTATATATTTTTTTATTTATTTCATTTTTGAAATTTTCAACAAACAATTCTGATCTTAGTAAAAATATTAATTTTTTTTTATTTTATTCTCTATTTTTATTTTTATTTGCTTAATTATTTTTTTTTTATTTTCATTTAATTTTTTATTTTTATTTATTTATTATTTATTTATTGCCTTAAATATTATTTTACTATTTTTTTCCTTTACCCTGCACCACTTCTTCAACTTCATGTTTCATATAGTTTTAGCCAAAAATTATCATTAATAATTTCCGTAATTAATACATATTAAATAATTGTTTGGTTTAAAATTCCACTCTCATACTTTTCATATAATTTTCTTCAAATAGTAAAAAATATTTACAAAATAATAATTATCTTCATGAAAATAAATTCGTATTTGAGTAGTAGAAGAAACACATTATAGACAATATACAAGGAGCAAAATTTGGCAAATACTCATATCTTTATGCAATATTCATATGTGTGCGTATAGTGAAATGCATACATATGTACATACAAACATATATTACAGTGTGGCTTGCTCCCTTGGAGTTGGTAGTAAAGAGAAAAATGTATTCATTATAGTTTGATGAAAGTTGTACATGTCTTGACATTCACATAAATTTTGAATTTTTCAACTTTTTTTATACTAAATTAGTCAGTACAGAAGACACTTTAATGCTGGAAATAAATCCTTTAATGTATAAATTAAGTTGGTTACAAAATATTGTTTTTTTTTTTATTATATAATTTAAATTTTTTATTGGAAAAAAAGTGAGTGAAATGTGAAACTACACTACAAAATATCAAACCAGTAATAAAATGACAGACTGTAGCGACAGGGGAAACATTTGAAACATGAAACATTTTTAAAAAAGCATTAAATAATGTTTTGTCATTTGAAGAAAGCTTTTTAAAGCAGCGATAGGAAGTATGTTAGACAGGCCTTTCTAAGTATGAGATACACAAATGCATACAATATTAGTAATTGCCATTTTTTTGTTAATAATCACTTAGAAATATTTATAATATACAAAAATGTTTTCGAAGCGATCTCAAACTTATATTATGAAATTAATAATAAATAAATAATATTTAAAACAATAAAATAAAAATAATAAATAGTACATTTTCGTAGAAAAAATTTAATCCCACAACATAACTAAGAAATATATAACAAATTACTTAATCTGTAGTAATAATCGATATATGTATATTTTATTTATATTTTAACTGATTTTAGTATAGGTGCTGCAAAATATTGGAATATATATATATATCCAGATGGGAGTATAACAAATGTAATAAAACACACTTTATTAAAGTTTGAAATTAAATAATATTTTCTTCAAAAATGTGTTGTTTTAAAAAAAAAGGGGGGAAAAAATTGATATAAATTTTTCATTCCTTATACATAAATATGTATGTATTTCCATATATGGAAGTCCTACTCTTAAAATCATTTATTATCATTTTACTGTTAAAGCATCAAAGCAATCAATTATATTAATAATTGTAATAATAAATAAAATTGTATATAAAATAAAATAAATAAAATTGTAATAATAATCAATAGTCTTAATGCTTCAAACCAATCAATTAATAAAAAAAAATAATAATTTATAAGACCATAACCATCTGCTTTCTATTACAGCTATTGTGGCTTAAAACCATTATTGTACAACTTTTAGTTTCACTTATTCATTTATTTTTAAAATTTAAATTCATTTAAAGAAAATTTAGACTGAAAGTTTTCTAAGGAAAATCAATACTCTACAGATACGACAAGGGAATTCAGCTTTACTATCGACTGGGGAAACAAAATATCAAGAGTCACCAAAAATTAATAGTAATAGTTGCTATAGTTTAAATCGTGGAACGAAAGAAAGAAAAACTTCAGCCGTAATATGTAATACCAATTGTATCGTATTACTTGTTTCTAAACTTTACGTATTACGTTATAAGTGGTTTAAAAGCCGGCTGGGTTTCGACATGAATAGAAACTTGCCCAAGTAACAAAATGATGAGACGATAAAAAGATCTGTATGTGTTTTAATTAGCAATGTAAAAGCTCTATCACATTCTAGTTGGGAATACTGTACTGTTAATAATAGTATGATGTATACCACATACGTATATATGTATATACGTCTTTTCATACCAAGAACTTCAAGTGCAAGTTTTTGTTTTAGTTTGCTCCTTTTTTCATTTTGCATTATCTAGTATTTGAAAAGAAAAGATAATTAAAATGCAAAAGCTTTTGTTAGCATGTTTGCATTTAATTTCTCAAAAACAAGAACTATCACTTAAAACAGGAATAATAATAACAACAAGAACAACAACATCTCTGTTTACAATTGTGGCAACATGTTCTACAGTGCCAATAGCAACACAGAGGACTAATATTAACAACAACAATAACATTTACAAACAATAGTAAATACAAAACCAGTTGTTTCGCATACTTTTAAGAAAAAAAATTCTTTGAGAACACAAATACGTTAACAAATACATTTAGAGCAAAATTTAAGCAGTGATTGGTTGAGTGCATTTATGAATACACAGCCAGACGCATTTATGTTTTCGTAACAATACCGAAATATATTTTTCTTAAAGCTTTTAGAGATTGATGATTTAAATAACCAGACGAATGACTTATAAGGCGATTCAACTTGGAAGCAGTAAATTCAAAAGCTCTATTGGGGAATAGTGATCATTCATGGCACTATGTTTACACAGCTAGTCAAGCATACCTGCCGCATTCGTTCCTTCTTGTCTCTTAGTGTAGATTTCATTTTTTCCAGGTTTTATTATTTACTTTGATAATTAGTATTTATAAACAATTTTTAATTTTTTTTTTTTTTGTTTTTACGTGCAAAAAACATAATTGATTAGCCGTTTTAAATTAAATATTAAAATATATTTACAAAAAATTTTCAAATGCAAGTATTGATTATGTAGCTTATGCGTTATCGTATGCCATGATTAGAACTCAATATTAAAAAATTACAAACATATTTAAAAGTAATTTTTTCTTCATCAAACACGTAGTTTTTACAAAACTATTACTTCGCAATTTAACATATTCAATATTATTGCAGAATACAAGTTTAAAGAAACTGTAGAAATAACAGCAAAATTTTCAACACTTATAAATATTATGCAAAAAAAAGAAATAAAATAAATAAATAACAAAGTTTGTAAGTTGGTAATTACAAGTTAGTTGAAATGATTATACAATTCTGATATTAAAAGTCGTGCCAAGAAAATTCATTAATATCTTGCAATAGTTTTGTCTTATGTGACTCCAAAATCCATTCTATATTAACTATTTGCAGTTGCGATAAGTAATTGCTAAATCGTTCTTTAAGCCAAGCTAGAAATTTTGCTTTATCAAATTGCGTTAGATTTATAAACATGTAACATATTTTATTATAATTCCCACTGTCAGCAATTAAATTTCTATCGTTTAAAACATTGCCACCATGCCACTGATAATTTAATTTCGCTTTTTCCGATTCGGGGTCAAATGTATAAAAATAAGCATATTTGGCGCGAAACCAATTCCGATTAATTTTTTCATAAATTAAATTTTCTAAATCCACTAACTGTTCCTCATCTAAATCGGGTACGCTTTCAATTTGTATATGATCGCAAACACGTTTAAGTTCTTTTGATGACACAAATTCTGTATAATGATCACCCCATTTATCATAGAATAGAGCAAATCTTTCGCGTAAACACGGTTTCATGGCCAACATGTCACGTGGCTTCAATTTGAATTTTTGCTTTTCCCAAATACGCAAAAACCAATCCATGGACACAATATCATACTGATTAGATTTGCAAAGTAATTTGACGCGATACGTTTGATCACCAGCTACGACTATGCAATTTGGATTGTTAGGTAAGGGATTGTCTACAACGGTGCCACCATTTTTCACCACTAGAGTTTTTAAATATTCCATGGTATAGCCTCTACTTAAAGAAGCACTAAGTATACAAACACTAAAGTCATTCAAAAGTGTTGAAACTTTTTCCACCTGAAAACGAAAGAATTTGCTTTTATACGCAAAAAGACACTAAAAATTGGTTATTTACAAAGTTATTTAACATACTTTGGAAGAATCAAATTTTTTGTTGTAAGCCTCCAATTGCTGTTTACGTTTCTCAGCTGCAGAAATTTTTTTGCGCTTTGTATGAGTTCCTGTAAAATCTTCTAAGCTTACTGTTCGTTTTACAATCTTTTTGATTGCTCCATTGCCAGAATTTTGTTTTATTTGATTATATTCTTCCAATGACAAACATTCATGCCATATTTTATCGTTACGCCAAGCTTGTATGCGCGGAAAATGTAATGCCATAGGTAAGGCGAATGCTCCTGAAGGATTCAAGTCAGTGGCTTTAATTTGTAAAATAACAGAGTTTCTAGGTTCTATCCAAGCATCTGGCCTTCCTTCGGCGATTGTGTCTTTATAATGGTACCAAATTGGTGGAGGTTCTGCAGTAGTCAAATGCCAATGAGGTTTTAAATAATTACATAGCGTTATACGATGCTGAGTGTTGTTGCTAACCTTTCCAATGGAGTAGACTTCAAATTGCTGTAGCGAAACATATTTGAGGACTCCAACTAAAAATGATTCAACAAATGTGCGCGCACGATTGAAAAATGCACCCATTACTAAAAGATCGAATTCAGTTGTAAGGCCTTCAATATACTGGAAAAAATATTTAGACGCAGACTTAAGTAAAAGACACACAAAAAAATTATTTAATATAACTAACAATTTGAAGAAGCAACTTCACGCCTGGCCTTATGTACTATTTTTTAAATTCTACATAGAACTAACTTTAAACTCAAAGCAGGAAGTTATCAAATTAATATTTTATTCTTTTAAATTATGAAGTAACCAAATAAAGTTCTTTATTCAATTCTCTTGATTCCTTTTTCTTTATGCCATTATTAAACTTAGATTTCAGTTGTTATGCTACGATGTTCTATAAGGTGTCGTCGAAACCTTCACACATTAGTAATGAAAAAGTAGTTAAAATGAATAAGATTGTATGAATAACAAAAAGAAAAATTGAAGATTTGAATATTACAGTTGCCAAACATTTATGTAAAATAAACTAGTAATTCCCTTCTCCAGCAAATTTCACAGACTTTATAGCAACGGTCCTAGGCAGCCCGTTTTTCTACTCATACTATAATTATATTTATATAATTGCAATATTAAGCAAAGAAATAAATAAATGTAATAAATAATCCACTTTAAGAAAATCTACACAAAATCTTGTCTACATTTTTCGTAAAAAAATCATAGTGGTTTTTTTGTCTAATGATTAATGTAAGTAACTCACATCCGCTTTAACTTTGTACCACCCGCCACCATTTCTACGTCCTGGACGATATACTGCCTTCTGTTTCTTTAATACAACACCTTCCTTATGTTCATCTAAGGCCTGCTGAAATTTCTGCTTAAAATCTTCAGCTGATGTAATTTTCTCACTTTTCATTAAGCCTAACACACCCTCTTGTTCCTTTATTAAATGTCTCAATTTATGCATTCTTTGTATATACGGCATTTGCAATAACGACTCGCCGTTCCAATATAGAATATCATAAATCACAAAGCAGGGTTGACAATTACGTGCATTATTCAAATGCTTTACATCGGTGTTTTCACTTTTTTCATGATATTTATTATGATATGTGTTCCAAACCATCATTTCGCCATCCAAAATTATCGAAGTCATGCCAATGGGTAAAAGATGTTGCAGTTTTGAAGTCAATTTGTTATCTTCCTCGTAAGAGGAACCAAAACTTTCTGTATAATTCACACCATTACGAGAAAAATATTTAAATTCATTATTCTGAAAATGTAATTGAAATCTTTCGCCATCCATTTTTGTTTCCATATATAATACATCACTGTCCATTATAGCTTCAATATTACCAGGAAAAACTTCACATAACTGTGGTCTTGTAAACTCAAAAGGTTGTATGTCTACAGGCAACTCTAATGCTCCCATACTTGTTGACGTCGAAGGAATGGGAGCCGCATTAGTTACATTAAATTTATTATCAGCTAAACTGCAACATAGTCTTACGAGATTTGGACATATTTGAAAGAAAGCTTTAGCTTGAGGATGTAATATACCAAAAATACGCTGGTCTCCTATACCCAAATGCATCGATTTCAGTAAGAGGCGAACAAACCACATCTGTTCTTCAGCCGAAGCTTTTTCGGAAAGTTGCACTAGAATATTTTCAGTGTCTGTTAAGAGGAAATGTGAAAGACATATGTAAGTCCAGTGTAAGTTGATGAAATGAATAAAATTTTTTTGGTCATTTATATTTTTATTACTCTGCAATATATAACAACCTAATGATAGTAAACCAATTCTTTTAAAAAGAAGACACTTTATACTAAAATATTAGGAATGAAATATTTTTAATTAAACACAATAAATTGTGTGTCTTCTACTTTCCCCCTCTCGCGCAAAACCAAAATTCCATATACAATTTCAAGAAGGTTTAAAAAATATTTCATATCTGCGTACTTATATCCCACACACAAATGTAGATGCTTATCTGGGATCGGTAAAACATAATTTTCTGGTAATATAGATGACATTAATAACGTGACGCTTTAGGAATTCATTTTCCAGTTTAAAAATAATAAATTTTTAGTAGAATTACCCTTTTTGCCTACATACGGGTATGCACACTAATATATATTACAATACTTCAGAAAAGTGGAATCACTTACTTAACCGATTTTCATTGGCTATTGCATCTAGCATATTATGAATTTCTTTAAGTGTTAAATTACTGGGCTGATGAGTGCAACGAGGCTTCAAAATGCGGTAAACCTTTTCAGCATAATCACCTTTAAAACCATTAAAACTACGAGCTTCTAAAATTTCAGCCTCTTTTGCTAGAAAATTTAAATAACATTCAATTATTTAATATAAAAAAAGAAAACAAATTCTTTTTATCTAACTTACATTCTAAGCCCAACTGTAAAATCTTTATATACACCTTTCCCAATGTTGGTATTTGCATTCCGTATGCGGGTCGGGCTAAATCAGCACTGGGTAAAAGGCACCTTAAAACACAATAAAAACTACTGGGACCATTCTGAAACAAATTTTTATTTCAATTTTAATTAATAAATTAACAAGTGATAACCCCTGCTACTGACCTCCAACATTTCTAGCGTTAATTTCTGTTCCTCACGAAATTTCAGCCGATGTTTGCAAAATGAATCATAATATTGCCTAACGATTTTTAATTTTTTATCCTTATTGTCATTATCTTTAATTCTTTTCAACATAAAACATATATCACGAAACTTAATAGTATCAGCTATATCCATTTTAGCGCTTAGATTGTTTACTCCAAACGAATTCAATAGAAAAGCTACCCCGAAAATAGCGACAGAAAATGAAAACAATGCGATTCATTAGGTCACCTTATTTTAACAAATGATGATCATATGTTCTTGCTAAACTGTCAAATACTACTTTTGTTTAGTTGTATGTGTTACTTATGTGAGTTGTATGTGCGTTAATTCCAAGGCGAAATGAATAAAGAGTGGATTCGCCTTGCTTAACAAAACAAAATACACATATTTTTTAGAGTTGCTAATCGTACCCGCGGAGTTTAATTCGCATCGTCAACATTACCAAATCCAAAAGCAATCCACTTAGTTCTCATTAATACTTTTTTTAAGGAAAAGTTTCCAAAATTTTGTTGCTTGTTTTAATGTAGTTTTTTTTAAATGCAATTGCCATTACCCATGATCTTGGTATGCTGACCATGTGTCGTTGATGTCTTTACATCAATGCTCGAACATATTTCAGAGCATCAAAGATCGCTAGGGGAATGAGCTAAAGTTTTGATCAATTGTGACGTATTCTTCTTGTTTTTAAGAACGCAGTTCCTATTGCAAATATTGTATGAACTGTTTCTTCTGAAATAGATAAAAAAGTAATGGATAGTTTTCGTTTGCCGTTTATTAGCCTTTTTGATTTTTTGTAATCAAATCAATGATTTAAGCCACCCAATCGTATGGGTGCACGTATAAGTATATATAATTGTAAATAAATACAGAAAAACGATTTAAGTCCATCCGATTTATGTCCATCACATTCATAGAAAAATACAGATCCGATAAATAACAAATCTGATGGTGAAATGTAAAGCTTCCAGAGAAAAATAATGCTGACAGAATGTAATTTTTAAATGCTTAAAATTAAGGATTTACGTAAACATATTTATTGGATGGGATCTATACTAATGGATTTTTCGCGATTGGTGCGTTTATAGCCATCTGTCTTCATAGAAAATTACATAACATCCTAAAGAGCAAAACAGAATAAAATTATTGAGTTGTTATAAAGTAATAAATTGGCTCACCTTAATACTTTTGCTCCGTCGAGGCACATACCAAAATCAGCCGCTTTAGCTGGCGGATGAAATTTTACCACAGACACTGATAGACACAATTCTGATGCAATTCACATATTCGCATTCAGTATAGTCAGACCGTGCAATACAACAGATTGTTAGGATTAATAAGAGTATAGTTTTTCAAAGAAATATTGTTATAAAAGCTTTGTAGAGGAGAATGTCTGTTCTGAGAATTTTGCAAATTTCCTACAGCGGCTGTTCCGTTTGCACTAGAAACAGGAACAATTTATAAGAACTTTGTCTAGATTTTTGTTTGGGCTTTAATCTATATTTTTTACGATTGAAATAATTATCTAATTTTGCCACATCCATTGCTACGCTCCAATCTTGATATTTTACCAAAGTTCAAGATATTTTTTGTTTCTTTTACCAAAAAACTTTTACACACAGATTATGCAATCCTTAAATGTTATATATTTTAAAAAATTGAAATAAATACATAATAAATCACTAAAATTTCTGTACGTGCCTCCTTGTTAACTATATATTTTTCACTATTAACACAGGCTATACTTTGTGCTATTAACCACAGACCCATTTTATTGTTTTTATTACAATGCTGCGGAGATACCATACTATCCTTTTACTCCTTTGTGATACGGTGGCCATTTACTGTTGCCAAACTTCTCGATTCTCTGCATTTTGGCGATTTTCACCTCAGATTTTAGGTCGAAAATTAATATTTTTCTTAATTTAATATATTTGACAATTTTTTTTTAGAGTTGGTTTTTGTGTTTGATTTTTTTCTGCTCAACTAAACTCAAAACACAACTCACGCTTTTTGGAATTGCAATATATATATATTTTTAAAGTGTTTGTGAAGGAAAGGAACCAAACTTTACAGAAAAGTTGTGATCAAATTTGTCATTCCCAATTTTAATAAATTTTATTCACAATAGAATATTTTTCCTTATACAGTGGCAAATGTCGAAAGGATATTTATTCAGATGTATTTAAATAAAACGAAAGTTTTTAATCCATTAGAAAAGGTACAACAAGCCAACCTGCTATGACATTGAGATTAGTTGAAATTATTTAAATATTTTGAATTGTGATCTTTGTGCATAAAATGTTGAATATATATATACATACATATGTACTATTAACTTTTTTTTTCTTAATGTTCTTCATCAATACGTTTAATAAATTTGAACCATTGTTATTAAGTTTGTAATAAAACAATTAAACTAGAAAAACATATATACATATATTATATTTGAAGTTTTTTGACGATTTTCTAAAATTCCCTAATGGTTTCAACGATTTTTTCACAGATATATAATATAGGTTTGTTATTATTTTAGTAGTTTATAAAATGTTGAGTACACTTTTTATATTAAAACCCATTTTTTTTAGGGAAATATACATTGCAACCCTGTGTAATTAAATTATTTGAAATTTATATTAGTGCAACATAGATTAATTTGTATATATGTAAAAACCGTAGCGAAATTATTTCTTTTTTACTTTTTTTATAAAAATTTACTATATATAATCCTTAATTTTTTCACCATATATACAAGTTATTTAATACCTTTAACGCGGGGCAAAAGAGTCAATAAAAATATCTGGCATCTTCCGCCCAAACAAAAATAAACATGCACATGTTACAATTTAGACATTTAATGGACAATATTTACAATAGAAATTTGCTGTCCTACCATTTTATTTTAAGTTTCGAAATATATTATAAAAAATGAATACAAAAGATTAATTGCTTAAGAAATTAAAACCTGCGCACCGAGAGGTTTGTTTAGTATTCATTTTATTAAAAATCAAATTATACAATCAGTCGCAATTTTAAGTTCTAAGGGATATTCAACTTTGTCCCCCAATTAATTACTTTAAAAAAAATGTTAATATTATTACGATCTGCTTGGAAAACAGTAACAAAATCAAATGCTGTGCGCGTTATTAAGAAATTCCATCACAGGGCTTTTAGCGATAAATATTTGTTAGCAACAAATGTAACTATTTCTTTAAGCCTTAGTTCAGCTGGAGACATATTGGAGCAACAATACGAAAAATATTGTGGAGAAATTGAAAAGTGGGATAGAACACGTACGTCTCACATGGCTGTATCTGGTATGACTGTGGGAGTTATATGTCATTACTGGTACCAGCTCTTGGATGCACGATTGCCAGGGCGTTCAATGCGTATGGTAGTAAAGAAAATTTTTCTCGACCAAATTATTTGCTCTCCCGTGTACATATCTGCGTTTTTTATTACATTGGGTATTTTGGAACGAAAATCTAAAGAAGAGGTATGGGAGGAAATGAAAGAAAAAGCGTGGAAATTATATGCAGCCGAGTGGATGATATGGCCTGTAGCGCAATTTGTTAATTTCTATTGGCTACCTTTAAAATATCGTATATTTTATGACAATATAATTAGTTTAGGTTATGATGTCTACACTTCTCAAGTTAAACATACAAACTAAAATAAAACTAACATTAGTTCTTGTGCACAGTCAGTAAATGTTGATAGGAATTTCATATTTTGTAATTTATTGTGATAGTGAACTTCTATACCTCTTAAGGCAAAAATTAGCAGTTAATTAGACACTTTTTATAAAAATAAAAAGAAACATATGCAACAAAAATTTGTTTTCATGATACCAATTTTGAAAATTTTATTTTATTGATCATGAAAAAGAATTTCATATAATGTGGTTTTATTAAGCAGTTGAATAAACGAAAAGTTTTATAGGGGTTCGTTTTAATAAAAAAAAGGTAGTTTTAATAATATAAATAATTTGTTCTTTTGCGAAAATGCAATTAATTTTTTCGATTACCACGTCTGCGCATGGAAGCGGTGCACTTGGGGCAGTACCATTTGCCTTTTGGAGGTTGTGTTATACCAACGCAAGGATAATGAAACCATTCATAGGGACAAGCATCATTGTCACAAGCAACCATATCGCCATAGCTCACTTGATTACAAGTGCAGTATCGTGGCTCATTAGGATCATAAGACCATTCACCTTCAGGTGTCTGTTCAACCACCATTCCATTTTCATTAAGAGTAATATTTGAGCCAGGAGTTAGAGCAGTGGAAGTTGAAGAAGTAGTTGCAGCTGTCAATGAAGATACATTATTTAGAGTACCTCTATTTGAGGAGATTGAATTAGCAGCACTTATGGAAGAGGCTGTGACATGCCCCGTTGATACTAAAGAAGGAACATTTAAAGCCGTCGGGTTTGCAGCTAGCATATCAGTCGTATCTACACTTAGAGAAGTGGATGATGATGGCAGGTTTAGGGCCGTTTGTGTAGTAACAGGTACTATACTTGAGGATGCTACAGCGTGCGCCAGATTGGTATTTAGTTTTCTATAAATAAAAGGAGATATTATCTTTGAAAATAAAATAAATACTTCTGATAGTACTTTTTCTTATTTTTTTCTGCTGAGCTGGTACCAGCAAGCCCCGCAGCAGAGGCAGCAGCACTTGCTAAATCACGACTAATCCAAAATTCTGCGGGTTTGGCACCATTTATGGCATCATAGCTTGCTTTCAAGCTAGCAGTTCGCCTACCCTGTTGCATTTGCTGAGTTGCAACTATAGCCTGCGAGGCTGCAGCTGCAATTGCTGTGGAAGCTGGACCACCTATTTGTTGCAGATTATAAGTCACCGTAGAGCCAGCGCCAACAGCTGTCGGAGTGTTGAGAACAGCACCCATACCAGGAGTAATAGGCCTAACAACAGCAACTGGAGGTACACCACTTGAAAGACTATTATTCAAATTTGCTCGTTTTTCTGGAACCACATTTTGCGTAGTAGAAGTACTATCTCGTCTTTTTTCAGGTTTGTGAATACGATATCTGTTATCTTTCGTAGCTCCAGTAGGTGTAGCAGGAATAGTTATACCCATTCCCATGCCAACAGCCCCACCTCCAATAACTGCACTGTGACAATTACTCCCTGAGGGGGCCAGAGCAGCACCAAGTCCCCCATAATAGCGATTTTCTTTTTGATTTAATCCCGCCACGCTTAACAAAGCCGTAGCAGCTGTGCTACCTCCATCTAGTTCTAATGAACGTTTCTCTAATATTTCAGTAATGCCGTTATTATCAGCCTCTAGTTCACACTTAAATTTAAATAGTTCACTATCTAAACGTCGCAAATATCTCTCCACCAATTCATGAATTTGTACAGCAATATTTACTTTCTCGTCGGCATCTTCGAGAACTTTGTAGTATTCTTTACGCAGGTTTTGAAATTCAATTTCGGCAGCATCTTCTTGCATATCACCTCGTTTGCACTGCATGAAAAATGTTCTTGTCTTCTTCTCCAAGGAATCCATACTGTCTATATAACAACTCTTAATACAATATTTAATATGCACGTATGTATATTAATATCTTACTTTGAACAGATAAATCCAATTCACGCATTTCTGTAAAGCGATCCCTTAGCTCTTGAGGGAGGTGCTCAATCACTGTTAAAAAGAATAATATGAAAAGAGATAATTTGTTTGTTTATTTGTAAAGCTTGGGGCAGTATAAATATATATTTATGAATTAAAATGGAACTGTTCTAATAAAAGTTTCAAGGGATACGATATTTTTATATTAAAAAAAATATATCACCGATATCAATATTGCAATTGGTGAGAGCAGAAACGTTTTAAGTTCTGATATTAAACATTATATACAAATATATTGCTATTAACTATTTAAATTAATCTTTTTCCCATCTTGGTGCACTATTTTATTATTTTATACAGTTTCTGGTACCCACTCCAGGAATTATTAAATTTCACAGAAGGAAATTTATGTGTATGTAATTTTTTTAAATTATACTCACTTTCTAAGTAATCTTCTAAATACAACATGTTTTATGTGATCAGGTTGATACTAAGTTTATATTATTTTCAAGTTAATTCCTGTTCCAAATTATTTATTATTAATATTTACTCAACCAGATATGCAATGACTGGTTCATTTTACACCGTTGTATATAAAGGGTAGTAAATTTGCTTTTCAGGGAGTATAAATAAAAAAAGTACTAAAAAGTACTAGCCTCGGCGAATTAAAATTGGATTCGCCTTGGTAGCAGCATGCAGTGAAAAGTAATACCAAACAAGACGAATTCATTTCGATCCGCCTTGTACCAAATTATCATATCAAATATAAGTTTAATAAAGTGTGTTCAATTATCTTTTAAAGTTTATTCGTAGTGCGCTGTTAGGAAACTATGTGAAGTGCAACATAAACCAAGAGTTGGATTACCAGCTAATGGCAGCAACAATAACCTATTTATTCAGACGAAAATCTTTGTTTGAAAATTTTAGTCCTTACTATTTTAAAAAATCGCACAAAAATTGCGTTATATGCTTAACACTATTACAAATAAATGATGCCAATAAACATTTTCTTAGCGGCCTGAAATAAATGCAAATATGATCGCCTTGGATTTATAATTTTATAAACATTTTAATAAAATTTTGCAAGTCGCGCAAATTGTCGAAAAATCTGCAAAAAAATGAATTTTTTTTGATACACTGTCATGCACTGTTCTGGGAATTACCGCCACTCTGGCATCTTTCAACGATGTTGTTTGTGTTTAATCTGGCACCACTTTTATCAAAATGTGTGGTAACGTTTGCCCACCCTGTGGTTGTAATCAATGAACAAGAAAGCAAAACAAAAAACACAATAAACGAAATCGCATAGTGTTCTTATAAGTAATTGCTTCCATTTTCGTGCGCTTGACTGTTTGTATAGCTACAGATATATCGTACATTCGTGATATCCTGACGACCCATTATTCGTCATTTTGTCACCTCTTGTGTAGGCCAGAAGTTAGCAAATAAGTGCGTTTGTGAATGCTATAAAAATATTGCCAAGTGCCGTCCAAAAAAATAATGGAAATGTTCTTAAATGCTTATTCAATTAATAAATCAAAGCAATGCAATATGTGTGAATTTAAAAAAGTGTACTAAGTCGGGGAAAAAATACAATTGTGAGTTTTGCGAAAATACATAAATAACATAATATTCTGTGTGTATATTTTTAATATTTATGTATGTTTTTATGGCGAAGGCGTTTGTTTAAGCCCAAAAAAAGTGTGAAAATAATGTCCAAAGTTTTGCTGCCTCAAAAGGCACAACCAAATAAAAAACAGCAACCAGTACAACAGCAGCAGGAAAGCTCTACAACAAATAGGACAAGAATAATGATGGCTTCAACAACACTTCAAAAAGAAAAAGAAAATCTAAAAGATTTTACCACACCCAACCATAGAAATAGCGAAAAGGATATTGTGCCGGTCTCGTCGGTACGCGCTATTGATTTTGATGATTTCACTGCCAGCAGCAGCATTATGGAGTTTCTCAATCAAGAGCAAAAATGTATTGGATCCGGGGATTCAACTAACGGCCACGATAGTGAGATTGATACGGAAAGTATTTTTCTAGAGGTATCTCGTTTGGCCGACAACTCAGATACACGTACTGTAGATGAACTGCTACGCGAAGCGGAATTACTGCTGCAGCATCATCATTTTAAAGACAATTTTGAACAAAATGAAATTAGGAGTATTTCAAAGCCCATTGTAGCAGCTAACAACCAATATCACTCGACAATACAAATGAATGCCAAGTATACCAAAAGCATTGAAAATATGAAACCTCGCAATGAATTCAGCAGCACAGTTAGTGCTTGCAAAACTCCTAATAGCATCCAAAATACCAAAAACATACCCCATATCGCCCAAACTCCAACTCCTACTAATCCCTTATCCAATAGTAGTAATACAACATTTAATGCTTTTGTTGACAATTTACCTTCGGAATCGATAATATCAGAGGAGAGTCAACCTTTAGACTTGCAGGCCAACGCGACAACTTCGATAAAGTCATCTTCATCCAGTAACAATACCACTGGAAAGGATATAACCACGAAAAATATGGATGGCGACGATACAGATGACGACGGTACAGATACGGTAAGTGCACTAGAAACTGCAATTTAAAGGCTTAGTTCTGCGTGTTGTGTTTTTGCATTTGTTTATTTAAATCGTGTTTTGCCATTTATAAAGCATACTTTTGGGATGCCCATTAATTATACAGTTGGGAACATGCTTTATCTCAAGTGAAATATTAGCAAATAGGTGAAAAGTTTTCCTTCTTCTCTTTATTGCAAACATAAGTCTGGATTTTATCGTCGACTTAAAATAACCAAATAATTTAAAAATTTAAAAATTAAAAAAAAAAACTTTTTAAACTTTACTAAAGTTTTTTAGAGGGAAATTATGAATCTAGTTTTTTTCCTTCAAAAAATTGCAACCATATTTTTTTTTTTAAATTTTTGAGTCCGGGATTAGTTGGAAATAGCCAGCAGTGACAACTTTCAGTACTAACCGTTTATTTGTATAATGGATTTATTTTAAAACTTCTTTAAAACTGAATTAATAATTTAAATAATAATTAATTTATAGCTTACAAATAATTTAGTAAGTTTTTACTTAAACGCAAAAATAAGATATAAACTTAGAAAAAGTACGTTGGCATTTAAAATTTTTGATGGTTCATACTATTCTAGTTAATAGCCTGGGCAACAGTATCGACAATTATGAAACCTTCAAAAGCAGTTTCTAATATTTGGCTTGGTGGTAAAAGGAAACCAAAATGTCCACGATCTCTCAATTCGATTGTGTAGACGTATTTTGTGCCCAAGGCGGCACGCGCCCAATCATCTGAACCACCACCAGCTATATCTAGAACTTCGTGTGTAACGGCAGCAAGATAAATTGCACCTGTCTTTTTTTCAATACGTTGGACGGCAGTATTTGCAACGCGTTGCAATGTGGAAGCGTCATCTACCTTAATAGCTTGAAATGCCCATGGATAAACCATAAATTGACCATAACTGTGAAAGGTTAAATATGATTCCAATTTATCGCTTCTTTTTCTCAAAAATTCGGAAACTGCAATTGTTTCGAATTCTGAAGCAGGCGATGTGCCACGATACGTATCTTTACAGGGATTATTCGACGAGTCATTCCAGGCAATATTAAAGTTTCGATTCAGATCGACTCCCAAACAGCTGGCGAGTTTTGAAGGAGATCGGTTTTTACGCCATAAACGATTCACATTGCGACTATAAACGTAACCATCAGGGTTCATGACGGGCATAATATACCATGTTTTTTTCCTTATATAATCCGGTTGTTCGTTCCATTTAGACATTAATTTATTGAGTATAAAAGTCACAGTTGCGGGACTAATCCATTCACGAGCATGTATTCCACCGTCAATCCAAATTTTTTTGTATTCACGAGGATTTTCAGAGATTCTAAAAACAATATTTTAAAAATAACTTGCTTTTATTAGATATTTATAATTAATAAAGAAAAATTATGAAGTGGCTTAAGTAAGAATTCGCTTATGCAATTGAGCTGTACAGTCGAGCTGGTAGTTTTGATTGTTGAAACCATTTTTCTCCAAATTCTTTTATTTACTTGATTTTGTCATATTGCCACAAAAAAAAAAAACGATCAACTTTTATTCAAAATGTGTTTCTACAACTACCACTCACCCTTCTTTTACCCAAAGAAACATGTATAAATGAGAGCTGGAGCCATTCCTTTGGAAGCCAGCGATATATACATATGCAGACACTGTGTACTTCATGTGTATGAAATATTCTCTAATATTTAAAACTATTAATTATTCATAATAACCATTTTAATTGTTTCCTGCGAAAGTTTGAGCTCAGCCAAACGTAATAATTTGAGATGAACCATGTATGTATGTAATTATATGCTACAATGCATGATTTCAAGTTTATTTCAATTTTGGTTTTATTTTAGTTTTTAACTGTAGTAAATACAGCAACATACGTACGTATCTATATATACACTACATATATGATAAGCATTAATTGCGAACATTACGATTATTAAAATATTTTCATGTAGAACAATACAAAAATAATATACTCATGGATCATGGGCAAAAAGAGGACCTAAACACAAAATAACGCATGAAAATCCAAATTGTTTATGGAAAAATTTATTGTTTTGCCTCTAAATGTATACTTACTTTAATTGAAAATTATATAAATAGAGATATCATGATGTTCGGGTAATTGCTTACATGTCACAAATACAGTGTTAATGCAAAAACACAATTAACAAAACGGACGAACTTTCTCCTTAAATTAAACAATTATTTGGCTAAACAATTCGAAATATGTATATAAATGCATACATTTATATATTTCCTTTAAAATTGAATTACCAAACAACCTTGAAGTATAAGATGGTAAACACCGTTTCCAAGCAAATTCCTAAAAGTTGATTGCTGTGGTGTAACTATAAATTGCATTTACAGAAACTAATATTTACTTATTACAGCAATGATTATCTTTTGGATCAATGTGCAATGGGCGCATTTAAAATGTGTTGCAACACCGATTTGCAACATTTTACTGCGTTACCATAAATGCCAGCTAAAATATCATATAAAAATATCTTTACAAATAATTACTAAAAACTTTCATTTGTTTTCATTGGAGTGTGTTTGGATGCGTTCCAAATAGTTGCCTTTAGTTTCTGTAAAGGCGTTAAATTCCTCCAAATAATTGACATCTAACAGAAATCATTCATATTTTGTTTGGATCTGGTTGAATCTGGTGGTCTGTACCACGATATTTAAAAACATTTTTTGGAATTAATTAGTATCCAAAGTTCTAATTAGTTCTTTACTTATATACTTGTCTAGAAATTTGTACGACCACGTTTTAATGAAGCCAAGCAATTCCATAGTCTTTAATGTTTAACTTTCTATCCAGGTCCCCTAGTCGTTTTTTGGAAGAACTCAACTAGATAGAGAAATGCATCTTTTATTATATGCTTAGCAGGAATTGGTGACGATCTAGAAGTTATATTTGCATTAATTATATCTATTCCCATTTATGTCAACAATTCAATATGAAAAACCATATAAAATAAATCGCTTCATTAGAACCTTTTTTTGTGCTGCGTGCAATATTTCAAATTTCAGTGTTTTATCGCCCCACTTTATCAACACGTAAAAACAATGTACGACTGTTGCTCTCCCCATTGTTTGCATGAAGCCAACAACAAACCTTGCATGTAGTGAATAATTTTAAAAATATTTTATTGATTTTAAAAACATGTTAAAAACATTTTAAAAACTGTCATACAAATTAATAATTAAGCATTCTAATCAACTAATGTAAAAATAATGTTCTGCAATTTATTTTTGCCTTTTGATCATATTCTTTTTTAAAACTTTCGTACATACATACATATATACATACCTTCACACCAATACACAAATACAATCGACTTGTAATTGACTGTTGTGATCTAATTGCAAGCTGCTTACAATGTAATGCAGAATTTCTGTTTTACTTTCATGGGCTAATGGCTTGGGGATTAGTTGACTCACAGACTTGATATTTTAGCAAACCGAACTTTAAAACATATTTAAAAAAAAACGTACAAACTTTGGGAACATGTTTTGTCGATTCTTACCGAGAATTTTATTACCGTGTAGTAGAACTACTCTACGCTCGAATTGAAAAATGTTTACTAAAATTAAAATACTGATTTATTTCAGTAGCTAATAGTAACCTTATAAAGTTTAATTTATAACTTACTTGTGAGCAGTTACTTACTGATTAGTTATTGTAATGTTAGTTATATGTTGCTTTACAACAAAGACAGCGCAGTGACAAAATATATAGTCATTTCCATTAAAAAAAAAATTATAAAAAAATTCACCACAAATTAAGGGAATAGCGCCCTTCGCACAATTACATACATATACACATACATACTTACATATGAATGTGCATTGGTATTAATATTGTAAGAATTTTTTGTTCAACTCACCTCAAAACTTTTAAATCCCTGCCTTCAACAGTTTTGCCAATCGTATACAAGCGGCAAATGTCCGGGAATTTACTACGAATATCACGCATAAAACCGTATATTTCACTCAAGTCATGATAATCCTTCCAGTGGAAGCCATTACGAGTAGCTCTTTCTAAAATTAAAACAATACGTGAATAAATTAAATGTTTCATTGAACTGTTTGATATCGGAGAAAATATCATATGTGGTTTTTACGGAAAGCAACATTGCAATCCTTTGAAAGGAAATGTTATATTCCCTCTCAATTGATTTCGTTAAAATAGAATTTTGCAATATTTTATTTTAAAAATAAAATTTAGCGATTAAAATGCAACCGGAGTTAAAGTAAAGATTTCCGAAAAGATTTTTACAAAAGATTTTTACGAAAAGCAACATTGCAATCCTTTGAAAGGAAATGCTGTATTCCCTCTCAGTTGATTTTGTTAAAATAGAATTTTGCAATATATTATTTTAAAAACAAAAACTAGCGATTAATATGCAACCGGAGTTAAAGTAAAGATTTCCGAAAAGATTTTAACAAAAGATTTTTACAAAAAGCAATACTGCAATCCTTTGAAAGGAAATGCTGTATTCCATCTGAGTTGATTTCTTTAAAATAGAATTTTGCAATATTTTATTTTAAAAACAAAAACTAGCGATTAATATGCAACCGGAACTAAAGTAAAGATTTCCGAAAAGATTTTTACAAAAGATTTTTACGAAAAGCAACATTGCAATCCTTTGAAAGGAAATGCTGTATTCCCTCTCAGTTGATTTTGTTAAAATAGAATTTTGCAATATATTATTTTAAAAACAAAAACTAGCGATTAATATGCAACCGGAGTTAAAGTAAAGATTTCCGAAAAAATTTTTACAAAAGATTTTTACAAAAAGCAATATTGCAATCCTTTGTATTCCCTCTCAGTTGATTTCGTTAAAATAGAATTTTGCAATATTTCATTTTAAAAATAAAATTTAGCGATTAAAATGCAGCACGAACTATAATTAATTAAAGTAAACAATTCCAAAAAGGAAGATATGATTAGTTCCCAATTTATTTCGTATTTTCGATGAAATATACGAATAGCAAATGTCCTGCCATTAATTTCTTGTACTTAAGAAAAACATCTTTGCAAACAAAGTAATACAAACGTTTTTGGCATCAAACTCAGCTCGTTGCACTCAAATCATTTGTTTCATGGCCTATTCATATCAGGGTAACGTCAGCCACTTCTTCTTCGAGAAACAAGGCAAACTGGTTCATTTAAGATGTTAAACTATTGTGCAAACACAAGTACGATTTAAGCTTTTGTTTAAAGAAAAACATGAAAGTAAAATCGTTGCCATTGCAAAAAATATTAAATTAACATCAAGGCAACTTTTCACTTTCTAAATCAAATTGGTTTTAATTTTAATTTGTTATCGCCAAAAGCTACTATCGTCGAAGACTAGTGGATGGTAAACCAGTCTACTAGCCAGCCAATCGCATATTAGATACTTGACTCAAGACTCTGCATACTTTTCAGTCATAAGATACGCCGTTTTTGTTTTTTTTTTTATAAAGAGAAAAAAATGGCAAAATGTTAAGCAACGTATTACAGGCTTAAGGTCACCTTACAGTGACTTCGCTTTGGACTATAATATGCATTACGATACATATCTTATGTGATTTTATATCGTCTTAAAAAACAATCATTTGAGCATTTTAATGTAGAACAAGGCGAATACAGAGTAAATCAACTTACTGTTCTGTTCGAACAGCTGATATCTGTGTTTTTGCTTCATCACAGTATAATCTCATGATTTGTTTTGTTGTTTTTTTCTTTGCTAATGTATACTTAAGGCAAATGAGAGGATTGGCGCTTTTTTTTGGGCGGAACTAGTAGTTGTAGTATATAGAATAGTCGTATATATGGAGTTCATCTGGTATCACTGCACCTTTCCTATTACTACAACAATTCTTCTGCAACAACAAACTTACAAGCACATTCATTTTGCTATTTGACAGTGTATTGCAATGCAGGATGCATTTAGTTTTTCTGGAAAAATAATAAAGGAGTTCAGTATCATATATTATTTCGCATTTCAAATTACGCATAACGATAATTATGCATCAACCATCATATTTACTGATCACACCTCGTATATTTTTTGTACATTGACCTTTAACAAAGTCTTAAAGCTTGCATTCAACAAATCTAAGAATACAAAACTACATTAATTGATTGTTACCAAAAAAATGCGTTTTTTCCTAATTAATTGACAACACAAGGAAGCACCATATGACAAGAAATTGGCTGGCAACGAAACAATTGCAATAAATTGACTTTTTCAGAAAATTCCTTTCCAATTTGTGCATCGCTTTTTCAACTGTTCATGTTCAAATTCATGGCAGGTCCTTACGGAGAAAAGCAACAGAATATGCCGCTAGGGGCTAGCGGAATGGGCCCGCCGCCTATTACAGCAGGACCACCACCTGTTATGTTATGAGGCCGCCTCCCGTAGTTAGGCCACAAGTTGAACTGCCTCATGCTTTCGTAGAAAATTTTTAAATTAAAATTTAAAATTAAATCATGTTCACATTGATTGCTGATTGATATTATGAAGCTTCATGTTCTGCTGCTTCATAATATCTTGAAAGTTAATTTGATAAATAATCAATAAAAATATTTATAGTACATTAGCACATTTTCCCTAAATAATTATAGGAAAGAGTAAGAAAAATCACTAGAAAATATTTGCTAGTATTTTGTTTCAGCTAACCGTTACTAGTAAAGGTAAATGAACGCACCTATTATTTACTATTGACACATAATTTTAAACTATTTCTATAAAGACTTGGTCCGGTTTTGTGAATCGAAATGAATTTCGAAAATGGCATACCAATATTTCTTGTATGATTGAAAGCTTTTAAACTTTTTTTTTTTATAATAAAATAAAATTAAATTTTTTTCTTTCTTTTTCATATATTTAATTTATTATTTATTGTTAAACATATGAAATAATTGCCTGCAGTAGTCAGTCAAATTTGTATCGAAATACATACATATTATAAAGTAAAATTCGTTTATTCGTAATTTCTTTTTATAAAAAAAACAAAATCTTTTTGCTTAAAAAAAAATTTAATAATAATAAAAAAGGATAACAATAAAAAGCAGGATTTTTAAAATAAATCTGCCACACAAACTCTCAGTATAAAATTGTGGTTGCTTTGCAAGCAGACGTTAAAATAAACACACACTTACTTGTTCTCCGACTTTTTGTAATATTTGCACTCATCATTTGTTCCATATCTATCAGTTTCTGTATATTATTATTTAAAATCTCTGGCTTAAGATTGTGTGCTAGGAGATAATTTCTAGCTGCCTTCAGATTATCCTTATCAATAGAGATGTCTAAAAATTTAGAATTTTCCTTCCAAATAGTACCACCTTCAATGGAAAAATAGAAAAGAAAAGCAATTTCAATTTTAATCTTCAACATTTTTTCAGCTAAGAATTTGTATAGGAAGTGAGATTATGTTATCTATAGCCTCATGATTTTTTCATTACTTACCATATTTATTTTCTAACGCATTAGCTACTTGCATAATTTGACGTTGCATCTTATTGGAAATAATATATATACGCCACAATTGCGCCTCGTCATATCGAACAGGCGCTTCATTTACTTCCATAACATGAGCATCATCTTCTACTTTAAGTTTTGTTGCCCTCTTATTGATTTTCTCTTCATACAGCGTTTTATTTCCGCTTCGTATATTTCTATCTGCTACTGGTGTTATTCTGTCTATATCGAAGGCGGCTACATATTGTAATAATGCCAGTAGAAGGCTTATGTGTATCACCACTGTCAGTGTATGCCATTTTTTATTTATCGTCATACTATATGAGCGAATATGTGGGATGGTAGTCGGCTTCTCAGTCGCTTCCTTTAAATTTCAGCTTTATTGAAGGATGCACTATGAGTATAATATCGATGGTATAGAAATTTTTTTTTACGTAATGAATATGCGTACGTTTGCCTCCGTGTACGAGTATAAGCAAAAGTATTCTGAAATTATGAAAAAAAAAAATTTTTTTTTTCATTTTAATTTTCTTACAAAAATTGCTGCAAAACTACTGAATTAGAATAGAAAATTTAGAATTCATAATAATTGCTTAAATATTTCTAATAAATTTATCCATGAAAATATATATAATATATAATACATTAAATTGAAAATTTTGAGTTAAATAGTATGAAGGTTAATTATTGCCTGTTTTAAAATTTCTTGTGGTCTCCCATTACTTTTCCTTCTCACAAATCGGATGCACCTGAAAAAGAGTACTGCTTACTTTCTGCTGTTGAATGTGACCCTTCTCTATGCAAGAATGACACAGTTCTAATTGTGGCTCCTAAATACATATATACGAGGTGTGATCAGCAAATATGATTGTTGATGCATAATTACGGTTTTGCTTTTTGACCTAAAACTGACGCACAATCATGGTGCGTTATCATGACGCACAATCCATGATTGGTTTTTTCACAATTCTGTGCATTTCTGACGAATTGCTTCGCTTAAGCGGCCCATAACTTTAAGGTAGTATTCCTTATTGACCATTCAAACTTTTGGCAAAAATTCATGATGGATCATGGCATTCTAATTGAAGAAAACGGTGAGCAAAACTTTCATATTTGTCCGAACATAATGTGCTTTTTTCAGTCTGGGCTCTTCCGGACACTTTCATTGTAATTATTGGGCTTTAGTTTCAATGTCATAGCCATACAACCATGATTCGTCAACTGTTACGACCTTTTTGAGGAAATCTGTATCGTCATCGACGACATTTAACAGCTCTTGAGCGATGTTTATGTGACGTTGTTTTTCCTCAAAATTTAGTACAAACTCGAAGAGGACACCAAAACAGGACTAACCTTTTGATCTGTCAAAAACAAACTGACAATCCAAAATGGCTTATATTCTCATCATATATATAACAAGCATGTGTACCGATATAACAGAAAAAAAATGTGAAATTTAAACATACATATCTTACGAAATTTGAAAATAAAGATAATTTCCGATCACACCTCGTACATATAAAAACTAAGTGCAACTTAAATCAATGAAATTAAATCTTAATCTACAAACTTGATCTTACAAAACCGTAATGCTAAAGATTTGCTTGAAGAAGTTAAGAGAAAGCTAAAAATTTTTGAGGAGAGAAACAAAATAAATTGGTCGTGTAAACGCGTCCTTCAAACCATGAAACGCTTATAAGGCAGAGAAATTTTATTGCTGGATTAATTTAATTATTTAATCTTAATTGTTTTTTTTCCAATGCATGCATACTTTTTTATAAATTTCCAACACGATTCCGCCACTGATTTCGTAAAAGCAATCAACTGATTTTCTTCAGAAAGTCTGGTTCAGGTTAATGGCTATTGTGAATTCTGTGTATGCTTTTTTGTAGCAAACATTTTAATAAACATATTTAGTATTTTCTATAAGTGTTTCCTAAAAAAATAAAACCTGCCTAACAGTTCAATCACCCAGCCGGCTGATGAAACGCTTCATCTCACTTTAAAAATGTTTGACAATTTTTTTTTATTTGCAATATTTTCAAATTTTTTTATTCTTTAATTCTTTGCCCAACGATGTCGAACGTTGCCACAGATACACTCAGAATAATAACTCACTTTCCGAATTTACCTGATAACGTTAAGGATATTTAATAAATTTTGTTATCGTTTTTGTTATGTTTCTATGTCAGAAGAAGAACATTTATAAATTGATTCGATTTATAAATTATTTTAAAAGTAAAACTTCTTTTACACTGTAAAGAATATAGTAGAAGTATGTTAAGTATATTCTGCATCTAATGAGAATTGCTAATGCTGGGAAAGGGGTAGCGTTTGCATCATTAATTATAAATTAAATCATAAATCATTAAATCATATAATAATTTCATTTGTTTTCAATTTAATTAATTTAAGTCCGCCGTCCAATTTTACAAATTTCACGACCACTATATTGATTACCCTATTACATTTATAGAGAAATTAAAATCTGGAAATCCCTATTGGGATTAAGTTATTAAGATGATAATAAATTTACAAAGAAAACTACAGTGACTCATGATCGGTAAATAAATGAACATTATAAATTCATAAGCAGTAATGAAACACTAACAAAACAACGCAGCCAATTATAATGAGTTTGTAGTTTTTATTAAATCCTCATATGAAACGACAATTAATAAAAAAAAACTATACATTTTTATATGTATCTCTTTGTATTTTAATAGTGTATATTAAATCGAATTTCTTTAGATCAAAATGAAATCCATGAAACAAATTTCCTCACATGTAAATAAAACTCTTGACTTAAACAAGCATAAAAAAAAAAAACGCTAAACTTCCACTACATTTGAATAACAAAAAACATATATGTATATATTTTTAACAATTTGTCGTTAATATCCAACACATAAAATTTTATTGCCTTCCAATACTGCTTTAACCTCAGACGTCTGTCTAATTTCAATAAAATTAATTTTTAATATTAATTTTATTCTCAAAGGTAAAGTGAGATAAATTATGTATGCCAAAAAGAATTGACAACACTGGTTGAAAAAAATTTAGATGATTTTGTTTTTCTTTTAATTAATGTGAAAACATTATCTTCCTGTATACGGTTATTTGCCTTTATAATACAAACAGAGCAACGAGCATGCACAGAATGAACTCAAAATTACAGTGAGTGCGTTTTGCTTACGTTTCCAAGATCAGCAGAGATTTTATAGAACTAAAAATACATATGTAAATATGTATCTGTAATATATCCTTGTGGCATGTAAATATAATTTTTAGTAGGGGATGCTGTCTGTTCCTGTGCCCAACCAGTATTTATTGTTTATGTACAGTTCATTTGAATCTTCTCAACTTCTGCAATATGTGCATCACTGCATCTAATTAAATGCGCCTGACATACCGAAATAGAACAATACACATCCTTATGGTTTTCAATGGGTACAAAAATAAAGTCTCTATGTGCATCTTACAAGATTACATCTGATCTTATAACAAAAAAATAAATGTATGGTCGGTTTAAGGATAACAAGGGAAAATGACTCTCATGGCCAAAAAAGATCATATGAAATGCATATGGCGGAACGAAAGTTATTAAAATAAACAGTTATAAGAATTGAAGCCACCTTTTCCAAATATCTAAAGGTTTTCTTAATTCTGCCTGTCTTTTATAAGTTTTTTTCCCGAAAGAACTCTGTTTTTTCAAATTTTTTTCTCTGTCTTTTCAAACTGTTTTTAGCATTCCTTTTATAACATCTCGTGACCAATCAGGATGCAGCATGAGAAATAAATAATATTATTGTCGTCCTTTTTCCACTTATTTCATTTCAAATGAGTACTGAAATTTGAAATGATAAATTTTTTTTGACTTGTCAAAAATGTATTCCTTATATATATTTCTATATATATTTATGTATATATTTCTCTTGGATCTATATGTGTATGTATATATAATATAAAATATATTTATATGAACTTGATTTTCATTGGAATTATTGAAAAATATTTACATTGCAAATGTAATTTTACATCTTATTTTTATCGCACCATTACATCAGTTGATGTTGTGCCATCAATATCTAATCAGAATTAAATGAATGGCAAAATTATACAAATTTGTTATGCATTTTGTATGAGAAATAAATAATATTATTGTCGTCCTTTTTCCACTTATCTTATTTTAATCGCATCATTACATCAGTTGATGTTGTGTCATCAATATCTAATCAGAATTAAATGAATGGCAAAATTATACAAATTTGTTATGCATTTTATATATATGCAGGTATGTCTGATTAAATTAACCGATACCTTTTTTTGAAATTCGATTTCTTGGAAATGTATTTATTGGATTTCAGAACGTAGGATTTCAGAACGTCTTGTGCTTTAAGCATTAATTGTGGAATTTCAAAGTTAGGATCTCCTGCGTCTAATGTACTTGTTTATGGCATTATAATTTATAATAGTATTGGCCTCATCATAAATGATCTTTGCCAGATGCAGGAGTGATATTGGTATATGTTGCTCACATCAGAGCCGAGCTTGTATTTGTTCTCTTGTGCTTTAATGTAGAGGAACATTTTGATTTAAGCTTTTCTGGCTAAGGAAGACGCAGAATAGGAGCACAAGATAAGTGAAAGGGTAATACTTGCTAAGCAAAGAGTAGGGATTCGATGATAACAGACTATAAGTGCGGAAACTCAAACAACGTTAAAAACTTGCGATCTATGTGTGTAATATTAGATCAGTAGATAAATCTAACAGTGACTGCAAGGAAATGAAAGACCCATAATGAAGCTTGTTTACACAAATGAAGCTTTATTAAATTATTTACTTAATATTACAATTTACATATATGAATATGATTATAATATGGGCAGAAGGTTGGACTCCTGCTAAGAGTTTCGTTTTCAATGCTAAAATCAGGTAGAAGATATATGACGTACATACACAATGCCACTTCGGTTAACTTAACCCTCGATAAGCGCTATTCGTCGACGATAGCTACGTAAAATTCCACTTAAAAATTCAGGTAAATGCACAGTCGAAAATTTCACACTTGTTGCTTTAAAGACATGAATCTTTATAAACTGCCAGCACAAATTGGCATACTCTAAAATCTGTACGAGTATATTTTACAATTCAGTTTAGTTATTTTCCGTTTGCTGTTTTTATTGCAGTTTTCCCTTATTTTAATTAAATAAATGCAAGTTAGACGATTTTTTTTATTATAAATAAACCTCTTGTGTTTGACGAAAAATCAGCCATAATTTCTCAGCAAAAAATTCTATTAGTTTCATTAATCGAGGTCATACTGTATTAATATGCTAAAGCATCTATTGCAATTTTTCGAATTAATTATGTTGTGAATAACTTAATGCTATATTTATGCAAATACTATACTGTTCGCTTTCATTTTCTATAAAACTGCTACTTTGCGCAAATCTCTTGCGCCCCACTGTAATTCCTTTGCATCGTGTCGAAGATGACGACGCATGTTTTTTTGCAAGCAATTTTGTTTTCGTTAGTTGTTTTTATTACGTTAAAAATTATGAAAAAAAACTGAAAACTTGTTATTTTTGTTTGTTGTCAAACTCTTTCACCTGAAAATTTCTTTTTGTTTAAAGTAACTGGTTTTAACGTTGACTTGATATGTTTTATTTGGCTAATTTATTGCACACGATCCTCAAATAAAATGGCAAGGAAAATGTTACTGTGAAACTATTAATTAATTTGGTTTTCTTATTTCTTGTTAGTAAGGCGAACAAGATACATAATATATATAATTACAGATTTATAGATATTTAATACTTTTAATAATTTTGCACACACACACCCACACACACACACACTTTGTGAGTAGCAAGTCTTCTACACATGCGCCTTAATCCGCCGCCCGCTTTTACAAAGATGGTAGTGACTTTCTAATATATATATTTTTCTTACACTTTTGCTTTTTAAACTTGGTGGGTGTTTGGTTATATTATTTAATAATACTACTTTTGTAAGAAGAAAAAAAAAGTAATTGTTAACGCTTGTTCACTAAACACGGAGTACCGCGGACACTTCAGTATCGAGACTGACTAAATGTCGGAAATGAAATGTTGTCAATTTTATATTGAACACAAAATACAAGTGAGAGGCCGAAAATTAAAAAAAAAAAAAAAATTACAACACACGCTCACAAAGCGTAGTATTCATGTGCCTTAAAAAACAGAAAATGAAATAAAATGAATTCATTCAAATGCCCGGCGTTTAGCTACGTACCTACACACATACACAAGCACACGTTTATATGTTGATATGTATACATACGTCAGTACGCCAGTGAGTATTACTACAGTCTTAAATGAGTGGTAATGTATCATTGCATACAATATCTTTTCATTGTATGTTGTGAATTGTGTATCTTTTGGATTGTCTTTTGTTGTTTATGTTTCAGTTGTTATTTCTTTTATTCAAAATTCACTACACAAACTAAAATTTGTTTTTCTTAAAGTCAAAGTTTTCGAAATTAGTAAATAAATGTGTAATCATTTTGAATGATCATTTTCATTTTTAATCGAGATTTTATTATATCTCTAATTCTAACCAAGAGATCCGGAATACTAAAACTGATTAAACGAACTGTTGTTCTGACTACAGACGAATGGCAGTTCTGTTGGTACTATTCAGTTCCTGCATTGCGTATCTCATGGTTAGAATTACAAATGTAATAAAGCTCCTACAGAACAACCGCTCCTGTGTAGTCACAAGAACGGTTCGTCTATTCAGTTCCAGTATTGCATATCTCTTGTTTGGAGTTACAAATTCCTGTGTAGTCACAAGAACGGTTCGTCTATTCAGTTCCAGTATTGTGAATCTCTTGGTGAGAATTACAAAGGTAATAAGGCTCCTGTAGAACAACCGCTCCTCTGTAGTCAGAAGAACGGTTCGTCTATTCAGTTCCAGTATTGCATATCTCTTGTTTGAAGTTACAAATTCCTGTGTAGTCACAAGAACGGCTCGTCTATTCAGTTCCAGTATTGCATATCTCTTGTTTGGAGTTACAAATTCCTGTGTAGTGACAAGAACGGCTCGTCTATTCACTTCCAGTATTCGCATTGTATCCTTATTTTCAAAATGCGAGGATTACAGGCTTTTTACTTAAAATTCATCCAATTACTAGATATAGTATATATATTTTTAATTCGCTTTTTTCTCACTGCTTATCACAAATTATAGATTTATATGTACAGATATGTATATACACATTTATTTACATATGTAAAATTCAATTGAGCTCGACCTTAAGAAAATACACAGAACATTATTAAATTATTGGGCAGTCTTAAATAAAGTCGGTCATTCTTAAGATATTCTATTAAAAAATATTTAAACTTTATCATTGAATTCAATTTATGTAATATCATGACAATATTTAGGAATATCTTGCACCATGAGGCTGTCTCATGAGACGACACTGCCTCCCCCAAATTTATTCTCATTTGCTTACTTTCGTGCACGCTTTCGCACACGCTATTGCAATCTTATATTTTTTATACATATTGTGTTACCGGCCTGTTTACACGCTTTGATCATGATATTGCTGCCAAGTATGAACATGTTTGCTCGTAATTATAGTATTTCGTAATGAACACATGCGACCACTCGTAATGAGAGAATCACTGAGGGAGTTACTGAGTGTTTGTACAAAAAATGAGAGCTATTAAATATTAGCGATGTTTCAACAGAGAAATTGAGAATTTTCATCGCATGCCTGATATGAGAATGCATGCATACACACTTACACATACTTACATGTAGATGGATAAACAAATATATATATATATGCTCATATGTATATACTTTGTATTACAATATTTTATTGCGCTTCCAATCATTACGAGTACATCATAAGTGAGAGCTGCTAGTAATAATGATATATCGCTACGGATCCGTATTGTGACAATTGCCATTCAAATAAAATTGGCATTTACTCTAGATTTCAATTGAAAGCAATAAACACACACTTTGGATTTATTTAAACGTTTTTATGTATAGATAACTCATGTGAAAAATGCGTTACATTTAAATACGAGGTCAATTAAATTAATAAATGTGGGCCAACATATAGTTTACAAATATTTGTAATCACATTGCTCAGTTACTTGAAGAATGTGATAATTAGGTAAATTGCAAGAATCTATCTGTAGACAAAACTTTTACTTAACTAACTATGCAACGAGAATATCGTTTTCATCATACATATGTCGTCATCATATTCTTAAAAAATATGATTGTCATTATTGCTAGGAATCAGTTAATTCACTCTTGTTCATGGATGAATGTCGGAATAAACAATAAAAGAGTGAATGAAACTTAAAGCAGGCATACGATGAAATACGGGCCTGGATGTATGAAATGGATGGATCTCTTGGTGGGAATTATAGATGTAATAAAGTTTTCCAAAGTGTCGGCTATCAGAATGCAATTAACAAAAATATAGCAAATGGCTACCGAATTGCTATTTTCGAAAAGTCAAATAATGAAATAATGAGAATCGCTCTATATATCGCTCATATACTCACTATATGAATATGTCCTTTTCTTGTCCTCAGAGTGCAACCAAAGTAATAGTTTTTCCTCTAGTGATACTTTTCAATTTCAGTTGCTATTAGTTTACACACTCCTTATAAATATTTACATTTATGTACATACATATATGCAAATTCAAATGTATATATATAGAACATTCATCTGATAGATCATTCATCATACATCTGTTGAAGTAATTAAGATTCGAATTTTTATATTTATTGTTACTACAATTCGATTATCAATATCTAATAAACAAAAACTATCTATAGATATTTCATTTGTTGGTGTCATATAAGAATCAAATTCAATGTTTGCGAAATCTGAATATTCATAACTTCAGTATCATTGATGATCAATTGATTTCATAGTTAATATTGGTTCATTAATTTCATCAAGTAAATATAATAATCGAAGAGAAGGTAAAGCAATAAATAAAAGAATATATGCAGGTAAAATAGTTCAAATAATTTCGATTATTTGATTATGTAATAAGTAACGATTGATATATTTAACATCGTGATGGCAGATCATCGCCATGTAGATGGCTCAATATAAAAAAGCTATATGGTTTTTAAGATTTATTTTTTAGATATTACATACGAAATACAATGGTACTTTTTACAAGGGAATCTTTAGTACGTTTAATTATTTTTATATGACTATTTTAGTAAAAATGTATGTTTTTACAAAGCTTTCTTTTGGAAAAATTTAAAATCATATACCCCTTGTTTATCTTACGAGATCAATACGTATAAAATAAAAGAAAATAAATTTTATTATTTTTTTTAAAAAAATCCTTTTCTCTAAAATTAAATTTTATCAATTCTGTATGAAAATTACAAAAATTATGCAACATAAAAAATTATATTTACATAAAACTAATAATTAAATATATTCAATGAAAGTTATTAATGTATGCAAATAAATCATAAATATATTTCTTTCTTAATTTCTTTATGCTAATCAGTTATCAAAAGTGTGCGAAAGTACATCTCTTTTACTTTCTTTTTCAAACTAAAATCGATAAAATCACTCATAATTCAAATTTGATGCTAAACTCATACACAGCCATACATATGTATAACTAAGTATATTCATACATAGATACTCTTATGCAGATATGTATGTATGCAAGTGTGTGTATAGAAAGCTCTTTCATATTTGAAAGAGTGCACCGACTAGTATTATTAGTATTATTGTATATTAAATTGTTAGGAACTGTAATGAGAGAATTTGAATAACTTTTTTTTTTTTTTTTTATAAACATTTTTGTAAGCCATTCTTTTGCTGGATCTGTCTTTCAAACACTTCCCCGCCAATTGTAATATAAAATTTAATTTGCATGTTAAATGTGAATATTGAATAGACTTTCACGTGCGACAAATACTTTTTGAAATATTCCGCATATATGTGTGTGTGTTGGCTAAGATTAGTTTTTTCTTACATTTTTAAATGCAAATTAAGCTTCATAATATTTCATTGATGATCTAAAAGTTCGTAACACAAATTGCTTCTGAAAACGGAACACTATATGATACGCTAAAAGAGCTGGCGGCTTTATCTTATTTAGCTCTTTTAGTACAGCATAATTACAATTTAAAAAAAAATATATGATTAAAAATATGTTTTTTATTTTTATTAATATCTTCAGCAAAAATTTTAATCACAACTAGAGTGTTCCATTTCCTGGTTTTCATTATGCTTAACTAAGTTCATTTAATACAAAATATACAAAATACTATATATGGGATCTTTGCCTTTTTTCGAGTATTACGGCAATAACAATTTTTTTTTTTTTAAAGACAAACAGTAAATGGTGGTTTCTATAGTGCGTACAGTTGACTATAACCCATTGAACGCCGCTGTACCTATTTGTTTACGTCATCATTTGCCACTATCCAAAAAACTTGGAAAATTAATTAAAATGTAGTTTGTGCTACAAATATAGAAAAATATATATATAGAGAAAATCTGTAAAAATATGATGCACAGAGAGAATTTGTAAATGTATCCAAACTTTGTACTCCAGGTAGTATACCCTTTCTAATCCAAACAAATATTTGTTACATAGTTGTAGTTTAATAATTTGTTAGTCGCCAATTATCCTTCGGTAGGATTATAAGACTCATATTAATTTGTTGTAGTGTAACCTAGGCAGTCAGTATGACTTGTCTAACGTAGCATAACATAAGAACAGTTATTGCCAGTATTAATATGCCTTCTTTTACTTCACACAAATTGCCGTCATTTGACACCTCAGACAAGCACTTGAAAAGGCAAAACAGACACCAGGGCCTGCACTCGCCATTAAGTTTTGATGCACTATTTTAATGCATCACAAACACACACATATATGTATATATATATGCCTGCCATAGCTGTAAAAAAAATGCCTCCCATATCTGTCTATTTTGTGTAGACTACATTTCTGGTACACATGTCAAACATTCCAAATTTTCTTATGATTTATTTGGAATCATATTTAACTGTTCCCGTGATCTCTTGGAAATTTTCCGTATAGCTAATGTTAAGAACTAATGAGTGTAATTTAAGTTATTTGAGTTGGCTTTAGGAATTCACTCAGCTCCAGACGTAAGATAACCTTTTCAGTTTGCTATAGTTTACAGAGGATTATTATCCCAACCCACAAATAAATAAAGATTGAGCGCCTCGCTGCGCTCCCAAAAATTTTCTTTTTTATTTCCAGTGTGCAACTGTTAGGCCATTACGTTGATGAATAAATCCTGTAAAGATCATATGATTTTTTTAACGTATGTACATGAAAATGATTACTATTTTTCTTATAGAATGCTACTGCTTGCTCTCCTATTCTCCTGGCCGGCGAATAATTCTCAATACGAGTCTCATATGAGGAGAGGGCGGAAGTTAAAATTTTCTTTAAACAGTTCCAAAAAACAATATGTTGTAAATTAAAGTTTGGAATATCGCTTATAAATTAATTCACCATAAAATAAATTGTCAGGGTGACAGCTGTTTGCATAATAATTCAATTGGTGTCTGCTGTGTCACAGCTGAAATCAGAAAACTTAATACTACAGATGGGATCTTTTGCAACATTCACACAAAAAAATATATATATACATATGTATATATAAACACTTGTTTGAAGATAGCATCAAATTAATTAAAGATGTTGCTTGATTCAGCGGCCGTTTAGAAATAACCTGTTATATTAAACAAATGATTACGTACATGAATATATATGTACATACATATGCATGCATGTACATGCATAGAGATGCAGCTTTACTAACAACTTCGTGTGAATTTTCAGATTCTATTGGAAAAAAATGCTAAAACCAAAAGTTTTGGTTTTAGACTTCTTCTCGTTAATGATGCGCCTGATGAATTTTTTTTTTGCACACATTTTAGTTTATTTATTTTTTCTTTTTTATTTATTATTTTTATAATAAATAATAAATATAATAAAACTTAATAAAACTTTTTTATTATTATTAATTGTTTTTTATATTAATAATAGTTCCTGCATAAGCACACTTGGTTGAAGATGGCTTTGAGCTTTACTGAGCAGTATGCAATTATCAATGGAATTCAGGCATATAATCCACTCACATTATATTGCGCCTTCTAAAATAAATTAAGAGAATAAGTTACGAAGTATAAAAATATTTTTGTTCAAGTATAAAATTAAAAAGTCTGGTAAATTGAAAGCCCAAAAATATTAAGCTTTGCAAGTGCCGAAGTTATCCAGAAATTTACATTTATTAACTTATAAACAGAATTCAGTCTGACGTCTTTATAAAAATTATATTTTAGCGTTTTGGGTCCACAAGAATCCAATGCAATACTACATTCCTTATTATCGCTCAGTTTGCTTTGTTTATAGTTCTCACTAATGAAGTGAATTTGATCGTAAAAAATGTAGAAAGCGGGTTGGTTGGCTGTTAGTTATTTTGAAAACTAAATTTCTTTTAATGTTTTTTGCACACTATGGAAAAGATTTATTGAATTTTTGTTTGATTTTTTTCGCTGTTTATTTTTCTACAAGCTATTTACTCAAAAAATCATTAGACAAACTTGCAAGTTCTCTTAGAAAAGTACTTTAGGAAATTGTAAATGTAAGAAAGCAAAAATAAACAATATATATTAAGTACATATTAAGTGGAATTTTAATTTATCAGCATTAAAAGTATTATTTGTATTTGCTAAGTTGAGTTAAAACTTTAAATGAACGCAGTATAAGTTTATATAAATCCTAAAAATATGTTATTATTATTATGCTTTGTGGCAGTATGACCATTGTGGAATTTTAAAAGCTCTCACAATTGTGTATTTTTTTTTAAATGTTCCTCATTCAATGAAAACGAAGTGCGAAAGGTAAACTCGTTATACATATATAATAACTTTATATTTAATAACTCAAAAAGTTTTCTAGCTGAAAACACAAAATGTAAACCAATTAGTTGCATCAAAATCTTAAATCTTTTTGCATTGATTTCTAAATCAGTTGTGCACAAGCTTACACTTGTAAGTGAAATAACATTAAGTGATATTACATTTGATATAACAAAGAAGAAGAAATTTGAAGCGACATTAAATAAAAAGATTTATTACTTCATTAATGGTAATATAAAGCTGAGGCTATTGTTTTCATAAATTCATACACTTCTTCGCCCGATTCCACTATATAATCGGGTGGCATTAAATATCCATAACGTCCCTGATCCTTGAGAAATACATTGTATACATATTGGGGATTAATGTTATGTTGAACCCAATCAGCTGAGTTGCCAGCACGTGGCATCTTAAGGCGATAACTCGAACCCACACTATATTCCGTATGATTCATCTTACGAAATTTCTGACAATAAACAAATTAAATTATGAACGGAAATAATAATTAAGAATAATAATTACGGCAATAGCTTTCCTTCCAATCTTATGCAAATTCCTTTGATTGCTTGTAACAAAATCAGCGTCACCCCATGGATAAGCTATTTCCTGGCCATAACCAGCAAATGAAATGTAGGCTGACAAGTAATTTTTCATTTTCAAAATGAAATTTCTTATGGCCCTGGTTTCATTTTCAGAAAATTGTGTGGCTCCTTTATAGTTATTTTTGCAAGGGTCTTTTGAAGAGCCCGCACCACCCCATTTGTAGTCGAAATTTCTATCCAAGTTCACACCATAACAACCCGTATTCATATCAAAACGACGATTCTTAGTCCACAAACGGTCGGTAATGCGGGAATACTGGTAGCCATCGGGATTAGCCACTGGTAAGAAATACCAATCAATACGATGCATTACGTCTACGTCTGTTTCCGAATTTTGCCATAAGTGTATTAATTTGGATATGGCCAAGGTGACAGAGGCGGGACTTAACCAATCTCGCCCCTGTAAGCCACTATCAATAAAAATAGCCCAATTCTTTGGATCACCATTTGATATTCTTAGCACTTCCAGGGGCCTTTTATTGTATGTCACTCCGATTTGTATAATTTCCGAAATTGCAGCGTAGTTATCCAATACATATTGCATAAACTGCTTAATATCGCCAATGTCATGATACCGATTCCAATTCATTATAGTACCTTTGTGTAAAATTAAAGTATACATATGTTTTTAATTACTTTTAAGTACATTTTCATACCTTCTCTTTCCAGCCAGGGCATGTTAGCATTGCTATTATTAACTTCTCCATAGCTCTCGTCAATAGCCAGTTCGAGATCGTCAATCATTACATTGTATGTAAAATCACTTTTTGCCACAAATTCTTTAGCTTTGGCAGTATTTTTAAAATCAATTTGCACATCGATGCCATCTTGATTAATATTCCAGATTTCTTTCGCTGAAATAAATATCGTTTAAGAAAAATTGGCGACTTATTGTTAGAAAGTAAGAATATGTGCCTTTTTATAAAATTTCAGTTATATATTGATATGACGATTAAATTTCCTTCCGGAATATTTTCACTCTTAAGGAGTCCAATTTAAAATCTTACTTAACTTACCATACATTTCGACAAACTTTCGCATTTGCTCTATTCCACTGATATTTTTATTATTAATTATCTCTTTGGCAAAAAAAATTTTCCACATTTGGGCACCATGATAATTCACATAATTCTCATCAAAATCACTGCGATAATCTGATTTTCTACCCAAGTGCACATTGGGGCGTACAACACGTAAAATGTTACGTAAACTTCCGAAAAATGGCCAACGAGCTAACACATTCGTTCTTGGCACATAAACGACTTCCCGAGAACTTGCGAAATGTGAACATTTTAAATTTGTTGAAAATATTATAATAAAACTGAGGCATGATAAATTTAAATTCATTTCTCGAAAATAATACGTCCGTTGCAGAAGATGTTTCTGAAGATAATAACAATCGCTAGATATTGCAAATTCTCCAAAATCATAAAACAAATATTAAATATCAAATAACTAAATATTCATTAATGCAGCCATTCCTTATGTTGATATTAATTCTATTGACATTTTCTTCCAAAAAGCTTTAAAAGCCATAAATACTCGTAACATTTAAAATAAAATCAAAAAATCACAAAAGATAAAAAAAAAACAATAGATAAACAGATATTTTCGGAAGAGGTTTATACGCGTACACGAGTACATTCTTTGGAATTTTTGACCAAACTTTCTGATTGCCTTTCTCTACGGAACTCCACACAATAGTCTTTGGAAAAAAACCTTTATTGTGTACTTGTATGGGTGTATGTATGCAGGTGTGCGTATTTAACAATACTAAAGATAATTAAAGATCTTTTCGCTAAATCTATCTTTCTGCAAACCATGAATAACTTTGTCTTTTAACTTTACAAACACATGCACGCGGTTGTATTTCTTGAATTTCACTTTCCTTTGAAAGTGTATCGATATTTTTCGAGAAGATTAAAAAGAGACACTTCCAAAGCGGAAAATGAACTATAATTGATAATACAGTGATGTTAAATAATTAATATCAACGATAATACGACAATGTAGCCGGAATATCAAACAGCGACATGGTCACATTATTCTGTGGCTCTTGTATTTAAATTTCGTAAACGTGTGTGTGTAAAATGAGAGGCACATAAAAATAATATTTTTCCAACATTTCTACTATTATGTTAATACATTAACTCTGGATCAGTATTACAAAGTGTCGGTTAATGGCTCCACCATATGTTCAAGCTATCTTTGGTGTTCACACATGTACGTGCAGTTCAGTAACAGTGTAAGCGAAAAAGGCATTCGGCCAGTGCCAGTGCCAGTGCCAGTGCCAGTGCCAGTGCCAGTCTGTCAGAATTTTATGTAAATTGTCAGTCTGTTTTAAAATGTTAGTACAAAGTCAGAACATGGCCGGTAGCGATCAGTTTATTTGCCGTCCTTCATATAAACATGTTGAGGGTTTCATATCTAGAATACAGTGAACTCGCAGAAACGTGAACTTAATTTCTCATATTCGGTTTTGTACACATTTTCGATTGAATTTTTTGTCACACATTTGAATCTCTTTTATTTGCAAATTTTTTTTCAATTCTCCTTTTTGTAATTCACTGTCCCATGTTCATGTACGTACACGTGTTCGTATATCAGATGCTTATATATATATAATAACTCGCAGAAACCTGAACTCGCAGAAACGTGAACTCGCAGAAACGTGAACTTAATTTTTCGGAGGGTATTCGCATTTTCGATTGAATTTTATGTCACATTTTTTAATCTCTTTTATTCACTACAAAGAAAAATAAAAAATTTTTTAAAATAAAAAAGAATTGGGTTGAAATTATTTCATTCAAAAGATTTATGCAATATTTTAGAATTGGGCGAGGTAAGAAACAAGAAATTCCTTCATCTCTTGTTGACGTTGTTTTTGCATCTCCACTGTCAGCCTATATTAGTCCTGTATTAAGGGCATATAAAGCATCCTTTGGTAGAGCTTTAGTAACGGACTCTTTTTAAAAACAAGTCCATGGTCTTAAAATTATTTTTCTACTTATAAATTTTGTAATATCCTTACAAAATTAGATTTATATATTCGAGGAAAAGTGCACATTTTAGAGCCCTCAATTTTTGCTCACGTTTTTGCTCACGTCCATGTGTTGCTGTTTTGTCACCTCTCTAATAGTGATGCGACAATTACCCAAATTCATTTTCTTCACTGCTTCAATGTTTTCGTTGGTTGTTTACGTGCTCGGGCGACCAGAACAAGCATCGTTATGTTCATGTTACTGATGTTGTGAGTCCACTGTATATGTATATTATTGGTTGAAACATAGAAAACTTTCGTGTGCCAAAAATTAAATGTCATTTGCTTACTTAATTAGATTAGATTTTCATTAATAACTCATCCCATAAAAAGGATGCGTCCCATATGCCCGCTTAGTTGCCATTAATTAGGCATTAGGTTTTTTATCAAATTTTTGAAGTAATAAAATATTTTTTAAATAAATTTTTATTTTTAAATTTTCAAAGTTTAATTTCCGTAATTAATTCCTATTTGTAAGATTAATTATGGTTTTGTGAATGTATAATTAGAAAAACATTTGTATGCATTATTTTATGTTTTTGCGATTTCATAAAATTTATGAAATAAATAATAAAAAATAAATTAACTATTTGCGTACGATTTTGTGTATATGTATATATCATATATTTTTTTTATCGTTTATGGTTTTTTAATTATAAAGATTGCATAAAAGATATTTTCATTATGAAAACCTATAAAAGTGATTACAAAAGTGGTTCAAACTTTATGTAAACATTATCTTATTTTGAATACATTCGTTAGTAGTGACTCCGCATACATTTCCCAACACACAATAAATAGCCAGTTGACAAATTTATAATCTGATGATTTATTTTAAAATTACTTTCCCTTATTTGCTCATAATAATATTTTCCAACATCTAATTCTCATACTCAATGGATTGATAGAGATGATTGAATACAGGTGATGGAATAGAGATGTCATCAATGTCTTAAATTTAGGGAAGAGGAAAAAGTCGGTGGTGGCCAAGTGCGCTGAATGCGGTGGTTGAGGCATGATTACCTTTTTCTTTTTGGCCAAAAACTGACGAACAAGAATCGATGTGTGAGCTTGTGCATTATCATGACGCACAATCCATGATTGGTTTTTTCACAATTCTGTGCATTTCTGACGAATTGCTTTGCTTAAGCGGCCCATAACTTCAAGGTAATATTCCTTATTGACCATTCAAACTTTTGGCAAAAATTCATGATGGATCATGGCATTCCAATTGAAGAAAACGGTGAGCGAAACTTTCATATTTGTCCGAACATAATGTGCTTTTTTCAGTCTGGGCTCTTGCGGACGCTTTCATTGTAATGATTGGGCTTTGATTTCAATGTCCTTGCCATACAACCATGATTCGTCAGCTGTTACGACCTTTTTGAGGAAATCTGTATCGTCATTGACGACATTTAACAGCTCCTCAGCGATGTCTATGTGACGTTGTTTTTCCTCCAAATTAAGTAAAAAATCGAGGAGCACACCAAACCAGGACTAACCTTTTTAGCTGTCAAAAACAAACTGGCGATCCAAAATGGCTGATATTGTCAACATATATAATAGGCATGTGTACCACCATAATAGAAAAAATGCGAAAAGCGAACTTACGAAGTTTCAAAATAACGGTTATTTTTTGATCACAAAATGCTCGTATCCTGCAAGAATGGTCCGTACATACATACACACACAGCCATATGTAGATTTAAAAGCGCTTTCCATTTTATTTATTTACATGTGGGTTGATATTTAATGTTGTTTTAATACTAGTAAGTACTGAGTTGTTAAGTTTTTGAAAGGAATATTTTCGATTGCAATTTATAATGCACAGCAACTCGTGAGCAACAATAAATTTGTACAATACTATGGACTCGTTGTTTTAAATCGTCCAATTCAGGATGTGTGATTGAAGATTTAATTTCCATTATGTATGTGAGAGCAGCTGTAAAAGCTCCTTGAGCTACTAACAAACCTCCATATTCTTTTATAAAGTCAGCCGCTTTGGAATTTACCTCAACCGCAATTCCTTGACCTTCCAAAGATTTGTTCATTAGCATTACAATTTCGGCCAACTCCTGCAGGTCTTCGGTATTCAATTTGTAATTTGAATTTTTATTTTCTAATTGTTTTTATTGATACCAAGCCAAGACTATCTTATCAATCCTGCCAGCACATATGTAACACAGGATAGCATTGCGTATATAGTCAATGTTGCGTGAAGAAGAAGACTCGTGCAACAAACGGTCGCCTAATTTTTCACATACATCGACTACCTTACGTTCGCTATGCTTTAGAGCAGCTACTAAAGCCTCTTTCCAAGAATCTGTAGTACAACGACTTATCAAATCCATCCAATCGCGAGTTATTAGTGCAGATATAATATTTGACAGTTCGCTTTTTTGCTCTAGCAAATACTTTCTTTGCAAGTATTTGACACATGCAGTTGGTGCTACAACTTCCAGAGGAAATCCTTTTTTGTTATTTCATTAATATCTGGAAGTGTTCTTTTGTGAAACGTATATGCTGCGTTTACCATTCCTCAAACTCTTCCAGAAAAGGTAATGAAGTGGTAAATCCTGGATATCATTTAATTATATTTATCCTTTATGTTTGACAACTGCATATAGCGAAAGTATCTACATATTTTCCAAACCTAAATTCCTCTGTCAGTAATCTAAAATCATTTATTATAAATGCTTACAAAAAACCAAAGTTAAATTCCGCGACTACCAATGCCGTTCATTGTAAATACTATTGCTATTTTTTTTCTAGGCAGTACGAGTATTTAAATAAAATATATAAATATAAAAATATTTCTTGGGTTGGAATAGAAATCATCAAATTAAGAAAGCACAAGGAGTAAATTGTCGGCAATGCGCTTATACAAACTTCCTAAATATTAAACAAGTTTCGCCGGTAATAATCCTTATTTTATATTCCTTTTTTTTGGTTACATTAAGTAGAGTTCAGGGCCAAACAATTTTTTGTTTTACAAGTATACACTATCAACGACGTTGCGCAGAGCTTCAACAAACAGCAGAGTTTCCAAACAAATTATAGTAGAATCCAAATTGCATAACGAAAAGTAGTCTATGCATATACGAGTTTTGCTGAATAGTTGAGAGATTGTTTATTATATATGTAAATATAATTACTTATTATAAACGTTGAGAAACGAAAATATTTCAGAAACATTTTTTTTATTTATGAAATGCTACAAATATAATTGCAAGATCGAATCAAAACTAGTCCTGTGCTAGTCGTTGATAGCTCATTTACATGGTAAGGAGTAAATAATTTAATCCTTTCAAAAACATAAGGAATAATGTCAATCGTATATATCAATGCCTTGAAAAATTGAAAAAACTTGTCACTTGAGTAACAAACTCTGTCCAATATTCATAAAACACAAAAAAAAAAATTATAATAATTTGCAGTGGCTAATTTAGATTTATAGTCGTTATAACGACACGTGTTACTTGCATTTATTTGGGTATTTTGTCATGCCTAGCCAGAGAGAGATTTAACGCTGCTTCAACGATGTGCACCCACATTTATGTAAGAGCGCCATGAATAATCCTATTCCTTATACTTTTTAATTCAATACAAAATTTCCAATCAAAATTACAACATACCAAAATTGATATTTTCTATTTTATTCTAGTCAGTCATTCGTTATTCTACTGTTTTGTGAGTTTTTAAATGGTTTTGTTGAGTGCTGCTGTGCTAGTAGCACTTTCGTAGTTGTTTCAACGACAAAATTTAATATCAATCTTAAGAATGAATACCAACTACATGCAAGATGAAACAAAATGTATGTGTCCTTGGTAAAGGATACAATCAATATTTTAACTTGTAAAACTAACATTTCAGCAATTTGAAGTTCAGAATAGACTGACATGCTCATGAAAAGAATAATTTTTTTTTGCAACTAAAAGGAAGAAAAGTGATGAAAAATAAAATGCGAAATAAATAAATAATTGAGTTGGAATTATTTTATGCTTTTCTTGCTTAAAATTTCTTTTTTTTATAAATTAAATTAAATTAAAATAAATTATATATTTTACATCTACATACATGGGATATACATAAATATTTTAAATAAACAAATAATAATAAATAATTAATAATTCATTTCGTTAAATTCTTAGGAATAAAAAACAAGGATAATTATGGTCTGCCATGTGCTGGCCATGTGCAAATCTTTCTAAATTAAACAAAAAAAAAAAATTTTTTTTTTCAAAATTTCTATGAACTTTAGTCCAATGAATTTGCTTAAATAACTTGATAAAAATTTAATTTTAAAATAAATAATTACATGGTAGAATAAATAAGTAACTTCTTTTGTTTTATGTTTTATTTTTACTAAATAAATTCTACTAAATATATATAAATTTTTTTTATAAATAATTTAAGCTTAAATAAGTAAAATCTCTTATAGCTATAATAAAATTTATACTTTGTATAAATTTTGGCACTTAAGTTGTTTCAGCTTTTCGTTATACATTTTTTTATTCGTTTTTGTAAGTTTTTACTCTACGTCGACGTCCATTTTTGCCCACTGTAATGGCTTTGGCCACAGTTTTTACAATACTGAAGCCATTTTCGCCATTTGGTTCAATGAAATCTGCAGGCAGAACGAAACCATAACGGCCGGTGTCGCCCATTTCAATTGTGTAAGCGTATTTAATGCCAACAAATCCCTTAGCCCAATCATCAGAACCACCAGCAGCTCTATATAAAGTATTAGCTGAGGCGCCTACAGTATATTTAGATCCCGTACTTTTGGTAATAATCTGGCGAATAAAGAGGGTATATTATTTAAAGATTGTGTTCAAAATTTCTTGTAATACGTACCGTGGCTGCTTGTCTTGCCACCAAATCCAAATCAGCCATATCGTTTGTCACAAGATAGTCATAACCCCAAGGATATAAAATGTATTGACCATAACTGTGGAATGACAGATAACCCTTGAAAGTGTTTCTCGGGAAATTACTAATGAATTTTGAAACGTAAAACGTTTCGAGCTCTGAAAAAGCTTTGCTGCCCCTATACACAGCTGAGCAGGGATTATCTGATGTTCCTCTGCCACCCCACATATAACCGAAATTACGATTCAAATCTACACCGGGGCAAGCGCGACCATGTGATCGCATATTTTTGCGCCATAAACGATCGGTGGTGTGCGAATATTCGTAACCATCAGGATTAACTACGGGATGAATATACCAGTTGACATTCCTCATAAATGACGGCAAATCATCCCATCCTTCAACAATTTGGTTAGCTATGTAAGTAACTACAGCAGGACTGATCCATTCTCTGGCATGCGTACCACCATCGATCCACATGGCGGTATTATTAGAATTTCCATTGGAGATCCTTTAATGTTATCAAGTACATAAATAATAAACAATTAGTTGAAGTTCAAGTACGGGTATAGTTAAACTGGGTTTCACAAAGAATATATTGATAGAAAGATATATGGTTTATTGGGTTCATCGATATTAATACGTTTCGTTATTATGAAATCAGAATATATTTATTATATAACTTACTTTAATATCTTTAGCGGCCTATTTAAAATGGAATGACCAATTATTTCCACAGAACAGATGTCAGGATACGTTTTAGCCAAATAATCGAGGTAGCCATGTATATCATCCAGGCGATGATAAGCTTTCCAAGTCAAGCGATATCCTATATTAATACAATTTTTTTAAAATATTTTATTATAAATCGAATCAACCAAAAATTTATAATAGAAGACAAAAAAATTTTTTTCAAAATTTTGAACCAGATTTCTAAAAGTTAGATCCATCTAGTTATCGAAAGATAATGTTAATAATTGAGTGAATAGCTCAATTCCTCAGACAGATTTCCCCTTTTTTCTTATTTACACCAAAAGTATTTAAATTGCATATACTTAAAAAAACCAGTGATTAGTTGCTTTTCTCTATCCCTGGTTATCCTTTTTAAGATAGTTTCAGTATCATAATTCTAATATGACGGAAAGTTTCGTAAATTTACATTATATTCCTTTGAGCAGGATGTGTATAAAGTCCTTTCAAATTACCTTATATTTCCTTTCACATCTTGCAGCTGCCTTCGTTTATTTTACTAATAGTAAAATCTTCTTTGTCTTACTGTGACAAACATCAATTTTATTAAGCACTGGGTAAGCTGAGTTACGTGCCTGGTAAAAAATTTAACTCCACTACAGCCTTCAAATCAAAAAATTTTTCAATTAAATTTGTAAGCGAAAATGTTGGGCGGGAGAATGTTATAATTTTTGTGACTTGAATAAGCGCATTAAGTGAAATGAAGAGTAGAAAGAAATAATAAAGTTTCGTAGGGGAGGGGAACGTACAAATACATTCGTACTTCTTTTATATTTTATATCCGCTTTCTTTTTGAATAAAAATATATTTAATCACTCACACTAGGAAGCGAATCTATTGATCAAACAATCAATTCATTTGCATTAGTTTCACACCCCAACAATTTTGTTTAAATTGTTTCCAATATTCATAAATAGTTGTAATAAAGTCGCTCAGCCAATGCAATCATTGCAAATTGAATGCAACATACTCATACTACACTTTTTATAATACTGATTACTATTGTTTTGCACGTAAATTAATCACGCATATCACGTGTACGATAGAACGGCACGCATCAAAGTGTTAAGGTCATAAGCAAAGGCTTTGTGTGCTCATGCCATTCATAAAGTGTAAAAATACCTGTTACTCCAACAGCAGTCTATGCCAAGAAAGTAAAAAACAAAAAAAAAAAAAAATATATATATATATATATATATATATATATATCTATATCTATATATAAAAAGAAATACATATCTGTGTGTGGATGTGAGTGCATGCAGGCAATAATTATCAGGAGCTGTCCTACTAAGTGTAGGAGCTCCAATATATATATATATATATATCTATATCTATATCTATATCTATATCTATATCTATATCTATATCTATATCTATATCTATATCTATATCTATATCTATATCTATATCTATATCTATATCTATATCTATATCTATATCTATATCTATATCTATATCTATATCTATATCTATATCTATATCTATATCTATATCTATATCTATATCTATATCTATATCTATATCTATATCTATATCTATATCTATATCTATATCTATATCTATATATAAAAAGAAATACTCATCTGAGTACGTGTGTGTGTGTTTTTGGATGTGGGGAGATGTGTTTGGAGATTTTTTTTGTGTTGTGTAGAGAATTGTAAAAAAGGCCCTAATTAGCCATCCATTATTTCTATGAATTTAAAGTGAGTGCATGCAGCCAATAATTCTCAGGAGCTGTCCTACTAAGTGAAGGAGACTTCAGATGTCATCTGTGCAGTGACCGACATCTACATGCAGAGGGTCAAGTAAAATCGAACGACAAGGTTTTTGAGACTTAAGCTAAGATTGCACTAACATCTCATTGTACCGAAGGTCCGTTGAATTTTATATTCCGATATTCTGAACGCACAGAATTTTGAATATGCCACAATCTGTGGCAAAATCGTGTTTATATTGGACTATCAACAATAACCCTGCACTCTCCTTATTACAGTGATGAGTAATTAAAAAGTAAAAAATCTACAACTTATATTGCCCACTTGTGTCTATCAAAATGCACAATGGGACAAAGTAAAGGTAAAAGCAAGACCTGGTGGAAAGTTTTCCATTAAAAAATATTTAGTTTTATATAAATTAACTATTATTTTTCCAAAAAAAAATGTTGAAAAAAAAATCTATTAATCTTTATAGATGAAACTCGCTCTCAAAAGCATTATCTGCGAGTTTTTGTTGCCCCTTTAAAGGTGCGCACACTGAAAGAACTTAACCATTTGCTTGGCAAATGCTAAAGTGTTAGTAGCTACTGTGAAAGTAATAAACTTTTTTTTTTTTTTTTAATTTTATGAGATACGATTCAACTCATATACTTTATATACCATTTTTTTTGTGTCTGTTCCTAATGTGATATCGAAAAAGTAGAGCAAAGTGTAATAGTTATTATTGGTGATTTCCGAATAAATTTTATTTTAGATTTGAAAGTTCAGTGTAACTGATTAATTAATAATAATACATTCTTGAGGATTTTTTATACAACTAAATCGGTTTATAGTTTCAAGCAAACCTGGCAGCGAAGTACAGTCACATACTCACGAAGTACAATCGTATGGTAACAAACTAAAGAACTTTAAACTTTAAAAGCTTTAAAAAACATGTTTTACAATAAAATTGCTAATATTTCACCTTCAACTTGTAATTTAAACTTTCCAAAACACTTTCCTTCGAAAAATTGTAGAAAAAAAGCCTCCTGCCATTGTCTGTGTATGTTCATGCTTGCATGTAAAAGTTTCATATTAAATTGCATGTCATGCATGACAAATCTTTATTGTCAAAAGGAGTTGGTTTATTTCACTACTTTGTCAGAGTGCCAAAAAATATGTGAAACTAAAAGTAAACTTCATTTTGTGGCGTTTAATTTGGCGAATTAATATTTATTTGGAGGCGATGCAAGTTAAACAAACTATCAAATTACCGCGAAATATAACACAGGTATACAAATTTTGAAGGAGGTAAAATTTTTGCCTTTCGTGTTAAGTCGACAAAACATTGTTTTCGTTCCTGCTTGAATGTATTTTAATAACAACAGCATCCATATCACTTTGAAATACTTTTGCATTTGCTTCCAGTTGTCTTTTAAACAAGTTAAAGGCAAAACAAACGGAAAAAATTTGAAAATTTTATGCTTTTCTTAACACCACAAATTCGAAAATAGTTCCCACGATGTTGAGTTACTCTGCATGTGATTTTTATTTTTCATCTTAGTGGTATTTCTAAGACTACAGAAAGTAGTCTGCGTGTTTAAGTAGTGTTTGCGTTAATGAAAATGAAATTTTCATCTCCAATATTCGATGTGGCCATTTAACCTTTAAATGGTATTTGTAAACAAACGGGGTAAGTATTTGACACCAATGCCACCAACATCTGAAAGGATATTATTTGAAAAGTCTAAATTTTGCCTTGCTCTTGGAATTCCACACCATACGCTGCCTTATTTTATTTGGGGTCAGACAGTACATGCTGGATTGAGTCCATGAGCGGCTATACGAGAAGGTCAACATTTTAAAAAGAAATTTTCCATATTTTTAAAGTATTACATTTTTAAATTACATGGGCCTCAATAAAGGCGCAGTTTTTAAATCTAGTATATCAGATTTTTGTGGCACTATCTTAATACTTAATACAAGAAATCCGATTTATTTAAAGCGGGATTTATTTGGGATTTTATTCCTTTTTTTTTTAAAATCTGGCCAAATAAATTAGTCAGAATTTAAACCGAAATTTCAGGCTAAATAATTTTTAAATTAATAATGATTCCATAATTCTTTCATAAAAACTTTTTCTTTTGTTTTTTTTTTAATCATTCGGTTACTATACATTTTTAAATAAAAAAATGTTCAGCAATTTTCTTTATTTATTGGTTTTATAAATCATTCCCTTCCACAACTAGTTATTGGATAAAATTTATTCAGTTATAAACTTTTACTCGTATTTAATTTCTTCGCAATAAATTTTCCTAACACATTTTGGTAGGTTTGTGGGGTAGTTGTAAATTTTTCCCACTGTTAGACATGTAACCGTTTACAGCTAAGCCCCTCTGTCTTAAAAAATACCTCGTACAAGTAAAGTAAATTGTTCCATGCAGTCTTTATGGTGTTAAGAAAACTATAGTCATAAATATAAGTTGTCTGAACTTCTTCGGTTTTTGTTTTTGTTTTTGCTTTTTGTTTTTGTTTTTGCTTTTTACTTGCTTAAAAGATAAAAATTTAAATTTATTAAGAAACGACTTACCCTTTCTATTTTGTAATTGTGCAATTTCTTCAGCTGGTGGATTTTCCACATCAATGACTTTTTGTAAATTATCAATGAGCACAATGCGCGATAAGTTTGCCGCTGTTACATATTTTAGAGCATCGGCCAAGACTTGTGGCTTCAACAAGTAGTCGACTTCTTGTTTGACCTCTTTCCACAATTGTCCATCTGAAAAAAAAACGTAAAAAAGAAAACAAAAAACGATAAGAAAAAACTATTGAAACTACTTTTTTCAACACTGGCTGTTGGGAGCTTTCAACATGTGGGACTTAGTATGAAATGACAGTCGTTATACTGGCCAATGGAAGATGTAGGTGGTCAGCCAATAAAAAAAGTAAAAGTGGTTTCATCTCTTCTCTTTTCATAAAAAAAAAAAAAAATAAATGTAAATGGCTTTTGAGTTTGGAAAAGTGTTAAGTGTATTTATTCGATTTGAGCTTCTGGCAGTGCACAGTAGGACGAATCGCGAAATAAATAGTGATACCTGAGATAATAAGGGTGAAATTAAATAAGGGAGTGTATATAGTCCTAATTTTTTCTTCTTTTTTACAAACACAGCCTGCAAAGCTTTCGGCCTATGTACAGTAAAATAATCCGGGTCTGGGCAGGAATCAAACCTACCACCTTCTACTTTGTAGGCTGTTCATTACATAATCTTTTGCTTATAATTTATTTTCTATTGTAAACGAAAAGCCTTTGGCCAAGGTTATGACACCTATTTTTTTTTAATTTAAATTATCACCGCTACTTTTGTCCTTTATTAAAATTTTCTATATATAAAAAGTATTTATTATTTCGCACATGAATACTCTAAAAATTATAAAGCTTTCGAAAGAAAGCGTCTAACCTACATTTTTAATAAATTTATGCATTCATAAATAATAATATAAAATAAATAAATCACAGAAATGTTGGAAGTGCTAAGAATTGTATTAAATAAATGTTAATGATGTAAATGGTTGGATAAATATTTCACTCTCAAACCTTAAAAATCTGCATAAAAATAAAGAAATGATGTTTTGCTTCTTTCCTAATCATGTCAATCTTTTTTTAAACAAGGAGAAATTCTTTGAAAGTGAATAAATTAACATAGAAACAAACAGAACGAATTCAATTACAATGCCCAGTTGATTTAAGCTGTTTCACAACTAATGTCAGCTACAAAGAAATCCCATGACCAGCGCACTTTGAGACAAAATTAATCTCTGAGATAAAATTTGTTTCTTTTTCGAAAGAAACTTTAAATTCATTTAAGAGTGTGCGATTGGAGAGTTTTTAAATTTAAACGAATTTGCGTAAAGCTAAAGACAATCCAAATACTATAGAAATCCGCTTAAAAATTCTTACAGAATTATTTTGATATATTCGGCAAAAATTTTTTAAAGCTTCAAAGCAATTAATTTAAAAGCTTTTCTTTCTAATGTATATTAGGATGCTGCTGTTTGAATTACTACCACTTTAAAACTCATGCTCAGTGTTAGGGATTCAATCCTGTCTCAGGCTTTTGGAAAAAATTCTTATATATTTTTTGTTTATATGCTTAAATCTATCTTGTGTTAGTGTTGTTGGAATGGCTTCGTAAGGGATAGTGGCCAGCCAACAACAGTTTATTCTCCTTCGCTGATATGCTGTAGCCGTGCATCATTGGAAAAGTAAAACAGTGAAACAAATTTCTATGAAAAACGAATTAAAAGCACCTACTTTGACACCAGAGACGTGGCAATGCAAGTTAAAACTTGCATATGTAGTAGTGATAGTGCCATTGATTCTAACATTGTGATTAGTGGCAGTACAGCACCTGCTCAATGGTTTTTTAAAAAACTCTTCCATTACAAGTTTACTGACACACTTGCTTGTTATAAAGTCGTAAATTATACCTTTTTAACAAGAATAAAGTGTTGAACTGAGAAATATTCTAAATTTTATTTCAGGGGGTTTTTTTTTAGCCAAACAATTGTTTTATAGCAATGGGAAAGAAGTTTTCAACTTGTCAACTTAAACGCTGCAATTTTTAAACCACTTTCTTTTATTATGTTAATTCCAAGTGGCTCTAAAAAAATTAGAATTCTACACGAGTATTTTATTAACAAATTCTTTAGCTCCATCGAAAAGGATGGAAGGTTTTTTTTTATTTTGGTTCCATGTGGGAATGGCAATTTCTAGAATATTCGTTTGACACCCAATAAAGAATTTTATATGAGATGTAATTTTTTTTTCTTGATTTTACACAAAAAATTCAAAATCTTATTAGGTCCTACAAGTATGAATAGATCAACATTAATTTTTATTTCCCTTTTGATTCATAAGGAAGTCATAAGAATCCATTGAGGAATTGAACTGGATTGAGCTCTCTGTCTCTCTTTTAATAATTTATAATTCAATTTATTTTTCTTAGTAAGGAAAAAATTAATTAAAAATTAAATTAAACGCAGTATAATTTTAGTATACAAAAGTAGTTATTAATCATATATCTGTAGAAGGGTATATAAGATGGGACACAGTCATATATAGTAATTATTTTTGAGTTTGTGGTAAACAATTTAGGAAAATGTAAAACTATTTTTGCGATATTTGACTTTGAATCTTTGCGATCTTAGCCTTCACCTCAAAGGACAGCAAGTGATTCATTTGCAAACTAAAATTCAACTGTAGACAAAAATATTCATCATTTTGTCTTTGTGGCCTCTTAACGTTTTTCATTACGGAAATGTACGTTGCGGTCACTTTTGTATATGCTTTACAAATCTGTTACAAAATTTTTTTAATTCTTATTATTAAAATATAGAAAAGTATAGTGTGGTGTCAATACTTTTAATTGGATAAATGCCTTGATAGGGCTTATAATAATTCCTTCCACGATATCATATATGATATCGAGTAAGAACTATTCGATTAAGCAATGCAGTAGGGCAAAGTGCAGCAAAGAAATATATAATACCAAAGCAAGCTGTCCTAATTAGTTGTAAAAAAATAACATTTTAAAGTCGACTATATTTTTTTTAAATTTCTAATTCTTTTAAATGCAAATTAAAAATTAAAAATATTCTCTGTGACGAATAATGAATGAATTTTAATTTGTATTTGCGTACAACAGAGGGCGCCACTACCGTGTGTAATATTTACGCTTGAATCATAATAATATTAATATTAATTAATAATATTAATATTAATTAATAATATTAATATTAATTTGTTTTTTTTTTAATTTTATTTAATAATCGAATTCATTAAACCGAAGAAATGTTTTTTAAAAAAATAATTTGTTGTAGGAAAAATGAAATATATTCATTTCGAAAAAATTTGTTGTGTAAATTTGAATATTTTTTCAAGGCTTCTTATGACAGTGCTTATAAAATTCTCAATTGATTCTTTAGAATTGATTCTTTGCAATTGTTTTTCAAGATTGTTAAGACGAATTCGGTTTAGCACTTACGAAATGCAGACATCTGCATCGGCTACAGCACACAATTTGTCTATATTTTTATTAAAATAAAATTAATGAAAATATAAATGATTGGCAAATGGATAATAATAGCACTTGCTAGCTGATATTAATTAAGAAGTCAAATCTGTGAAATTATTTAATATTTTAATAAAAAAAATATGTCTTTAATTCTATTATTTATATCTTATATTTCTTCAGATATATGTATATACAAAAGATATAGAAATTATAATTTTTTTTGAAAGAGATCGTAAACTGTATAAAATATTAAATCTTTATGATGCACCCTTTTCTTTGCAGCATTTCAAAAATTTGAAATATTAATAATGATGCATACAGAAGGATTAAACATTTTTTTCAAATGCAAAAAAATACCTGATGAAAATTTGATTTGAGCATATTTTTAAGTCGTGAGAAAATTTATTTTTATTTAGTTGCTTATTATTTGAATTACTTACCGAATTTAGTTTGCAGCTCATCGGCTAATTTTCGTTCTTTATCATTTTGTACCACAATACGCCATACTTGAGCGCCATCGTAACGTCTCAATTCTGAAGTAAAGCCTTGTTGTTCTTCCACTTTTACATCCTGTTTCATGTCCTCGTTGGTGTCATCGTCGTAACCCATTTGATTTGTAAAGGAAGCATTCACATAGTTAAGTACTCCATCTAATACATTAAGTGGCTTCGATGTGGCTGAACTTACAGCTTCCGTAGCTGTAGGTTGCGTATAGTATTCTTGATAATGTTGTTGTTGTGTCAATTCTTCACTACTGGGTACTTGCACAATAGTGGTTAACATGGTTGTCATTTCCTTGATGATTTCACTGTCGATAGTCTCCTTGTGTAAGTAATTATAACTGTTATTTTCCCTTATGGGTTCTTGAATTTCAGGAATTATATATTGTACCTCTTCATTGGTATTGATTTCAATAGGAGCAACAGTATGCAAAAAGTTTTCGGTAGCCAATAGAATGGGTTGGACTTCTATAAGATCGTCGCCATCGCCAGGCTTGTTTGATTCCTCATCTGTTGACACAGAAGCTGAATTGTCGATAGGATTAGTTTGATGTAGTTCCGAATCTTGTTTATCAACAGCAGTACTTTCTTCAAATGAGGATTCCATTTCCACGCCAGACGCAGCAGGCATTTCTTCTACTTTTATTTCAGCACTATTCGAAAGCAGATCAACTTCGTTTGGATTTTCTGTTAAAGTTTCGTTTTCATCATCAGCATCTGGATCACGATCAGCTGGGATTGTTTGAGATTCTTCAACAAACTTATTTTCCTCCACATTTTGAGTATTTTCAACAACATCAGTCAATTCATCAGATTTGGATTCTTCAGTAGATTTAATATTGTCTGCTGCTTCTTTTTCATCAGTTTCTGAATTTTGCATTTCTTCCATTTGCGTCTGTTCAGAATTTTGATGACTTTCGTCAATTCCGGCTTCTTCAACATTTTCGTATCCCCCGCTGGACTGCATTTCCTTAACAGGTTCCTCTTCACTTTGTAAAACTTCAGCATGTTGCATATGATGGCTTTCTATTCCTTCATCTTCAACCGGTTCGTGTTCGACTTTTTGAGCATCCACAAATTTTTCGATTTCCTCCATTGGCTGTATGTATTTATTGTCCTGATCTTCTTCGCTTACCTGTGGTTCATAACTTGATTGTAATTCATCCTCTCCATACGATTCAAATTCAGTAGTTACTTCATCTCTTATTTTTTCTTCATCATCTGTTTTAGTGATTTCTTCAGCAATTTCGGATTCTGAACTTAGGTAAGGTTGTTCGATGTCTAAATACGTTGAGCTTTCGAAAATTTCATTTCTTTCAGTTGGTTTAAAGTGCTCTGGTGCAGCTTCTATTTCAAATGATAGATTTGAAGATTGACTTTCCATAGACAGAGATTGTTCCTTTTCAGGCTGAGCTTCATTGAATTGAATTTCTTCAGCCTCTTCATCAATACTTTGAATTTCATAACCACTTTCAGCTTGTGGTGTTTCAACCGAGGTTACCTCAAAATTCGCTTGATTTTCATTGTCGAACATTGAAGTTTCCTGAGTTACAGCTTTAATTTCATCGTCAACATGGTATTCCTCATAGGATGAAGTTTTATCAAATGGTTGTGAGTTTTCGGCAGCATCAGTTTCCTCCAGGAGTTGCAATGGCTTTTCCGTTTGGATTTCTTCCTGATCGTTAGCTGGAACTTTCATGATTGAATCAATTGTTTGATCTTCATCCTCCGTTGAAGCTTCCAACACCTCATTACTAAGATTCACATGCTCTTTTAAAATATGAGGCTCTTCGTTAAGTTCATCGGTTTCACTCACTTCATGTTTGATTTCTGCAAGGCTCTCATCTTGTTGTGGCGTAGTTTGAGCCAACTCCATTCCTTGAAAGTTTTCATCAGATTCAGCTTCTTGAATTTCACTTGCATTTTCTTGTAACTGTTGGCTCAATTCGTCTATACTTGGTTGTATTTCACTATCTTCCAAATGTACATCTTCCTCACTCTTTTTAATTTCTGGTAGAGATTCACTCTGTAATGAATTTATAGGCGCTTCATTATATTGTTCCATAACAAGACCCATCATATTTTGTTCAGAGTTTTTGTGCTTTTGAGCACCGCTACTATAATTTTCAAAGATTTTATCTTCATTGGCCATGTTAATGCTTGACGTAGGTAAGTGATCTAATTTGTTATATCCTTCAATGTCTGCAGATTTATTTTCAGTTTTCTGATCAGTTTCCGCTAAGGAACTAATAATGCTGTTGGAAATTTGGTCAGCATCATTTAAGGATTGTTTCTCATTTTCTTTATCTGCATAAAATTGTTCTAACTCATTATTTGCTACTAAATCTTCCCGAATTTCTGTCTTTATTTCTCCTTCCGGTAACTCCAAAATTTGCATATTTGATGCATCGTCGCTTTCTTGCATCAACATATCCGAATTGCTTTCGATATTACCAGGGATATAAGTTTCCTTTAAATCTGTTAGGGTTTGCAAATTTTGATCTTGATTAGCTGCAGAAGCTGGCACCAGCAAATAAATATCACTATTATTATCAACGGCTGGCACTAATTCCATATCATTTTGTAACACTTCACTTTCTGCCTCGGGCAGCATTAAATCACTTAATTCTAATTTTTTATCATTTTGTTGTTGAAATTGTCGTCTCTGACGATCCAAGTTCAAGGACGATACGTGCCCTATAACGAAGAGGCAACACAAGAACGCGATTTTCAAATGCGGTAGTTTATCAAGCAACAAAGAAGATCTCCTTGTGGCGAACATCTTTGCGAGATCTGTTACTAAACACTAATGAGACATGTCCCATTACCTGTTGTGTGCTTTTATACTTCAGCTGGAGAAAAATTTATTCCAATTTACCTATGATTTGCTGTTGTTGCTGTTTGTCTTTTATATTTCTATTTTATTATTTATTTATTGTTGTAAAATACTCTACATAAAACCCCCAAAAAGAGACAGCTTATAAAAAACAACAGCAATATCTCTATTTTAACCGACTGCATACCTGTACTCGCATACGACTTTAACGACGCACGTTACGTGCATATGTATGCACGTGTGCATTTATATACATATGTATGTGTGTATTTAAGTTAACACTGCAAGCATGTTATTTTATTTTTATTCGTACATATATGCATGTATTTGTTGGCTAAAGAAAAGAAAAAAGACTTGATAACAATTGTGTATGGAAATGAATATCGCAAATACAAATACATACATACTCGTACATACATTTATAAAATATCACATCACCGTTACATGGTGATTAATCTTTCTTTTTTCCATTTTCAGCTCTTAAATGAGTGCCTCTTCTCTCTACTTTGGCCTCTTCATCTTCACAGAACAGTTGTGTGTTTCTTTGTGGAATTTTAAAAACTTGGCTAAAGTTTTATGTTAATTTTTATTGGTTCTTTCACCTGTTTTTTGTGTTAAGAGTATATGTGTATATAGATGAAAGACTTTCTCTTAACTTATCTCAACTTGAGTTTCATTTAAGAGCTAAATTATGTCTCTTAATGGTCGACAGATAGAGATCATAATTGTTATTCTAATTGGAAGTCGAATTGTTTATAAAGATGCATGCATACATACATGCATACATGTATACATACATACATATTACATATCTAAATACATATACATACATATATGTATGTACATTTATGATTCGGCAAATGGAAGGTGAAAGAATTATGAATTTTACAAAATACAAGAAATGCAGTCATTAGCGGCAAATATAAGGCTCTTGTTTTAATATTCAACAGTCTGCATAATACCTGCACACATACTTCTACGAACATGCATACTAGTATATTCATACTTCATACAGTAATAAGTTTTTTTTTTGGAATTAATTTCTTACATTTTTTCCGCAATTCTGTTCGTAAAAGCAATTTTTTTTTGTTCTGAAGCTAAAATTTTGTAGAAAAAAAAAATAATTTAGATTTTTAGTAGAAAATCTTTTAAGAAAAACGAATATTTTTTACTCATGTAAACTGATTATCTGTCATAAGTAGAGAATATTCATTGCTAAATTTGACAATATTGTTAGATCGAAAATTCGTTTTTTCCGATGTACTACATACAATCGTATCGATGGCTTAATATTAAAAGAACCTATCTTCTATTAAGGTGTATTTTCTAAACGTTATATGTTTAAATTTGTAGAAAATGCCGTTTGAGTTTGTTTATTTAATTGTTTAATTTTCTAACAAATTAATAATGAGATACGTCGTTCCTATATTAGGCCACGGTTATGGCCATGGGCGTAGCTCAAATTAACTTCGAATATCACAAAATAATAAATATATTATATTAGCGTAGGTGTGTGTATATATGTGTGACAGTATATTAATGTGGGCATTGACGAAAAGTTTCCAATTTCCCTGAACATAAATTTTTAGTGGACTTTCAAATACCTATTTTAAAAATTGCGAACGCAGTGATATACTAATTTTAAACTTTTAGTATTTCTAATAGACGCTATAATAACAAAAGCTCAAGATAATGAAATGCTTATAATTGAATGTCTTAAAAGAAATTCATACGGATGTAGGTACATGCATGCAAACGTACTTCATTCATCTGTTAATAAGTATCATTTAGTATTTACAATATTTAAGCGCCAAAATATGAATATTAGTAGTCCATTTAACTTTTTTTATCTGTGAGCTTTTAACCAACATGAACATCATTATGTGTGCGTATTTTCCATTTAAATTCCATTCATTTCTATTTAATATTTCAGTGTGGGTATGTAAATCAGACCTGGAAATTTTACTTTTAATTTACACGAATATATTCACTGTAGTGATAAACTTCAATCACTTTTTAGGGCAGTTTCATTAAATATAAAGACTAGTATATAGACCAGTAAATTATATGAACAAGATATATGAACTTATGGATCAGTTTTAATTTTTTCTAAATTTAAAAAGCCATACATATATACATATACATTTATATGCCTATTTACACTTTGATGCGACATTTCGACCTCCTCCTCATCGTTATTACTGTTCCTGCCAAAAATGTTTTTTTTTTTTTTTTTTTGCTACATTTCATGCGAAAAAAATTTTGTACTGAGATTTATTTCATATATTTGTCAAAAGTGGGCGAAGCGGAAAACCCCTTAAATTAAGTGCAACCACTCAACTGCATGTCATGATGAACTTAGTCTCACCCAAATGTGAAGGTGACAACTTTTATTGTTCTGCTCACCTTTTGCGTCTTCGTATTTGTCTAACAAATAATTTTTTATAAGATTTTCTTGCATTTTGTAATTGCAAGATGGTCATACTGATTGCGAAAACTTGTGAAACTTTCGAAATTTTGTTCTATTTAAAACGCTTTAAAGTCATTATGTAGGATTAATAAATGAAGTTCTGGCAATAGTGTCGAATTTTCCAAGCTTGATCTTATTGCTTCTAATTTAAATTCCACATTCGGTTTCACCTTCAAGTACATAATTGGCATTTCACTTGTTGTGTTACTTTTCTTTCTAACTATCTGTATTTATAAGTATGTATTTATGTTTCGAACTATTTAATCTACTTTATGCAAATAATTTTTAAATTTCTTTTCATTATAATTTTTATTTGACTTTCATTTATTTACACACGTTTTGCCTTTCATTCATCTATTGTCTACAATTCAGACAATGCTCTCAATGACAGCTTTTTATTTTTTCCTAGTATATTGATTTTTCCTATTTTCATTTTTTTATGGAGCAAAAGAAAACTATCGATTTTAATGTTAAGCTCACGTACAATTTTATATTTTTGTAATTAATATTATAATATTTTAATTTTTTTATAGGTAGATTATCGTTTGCTGTTAAACAAAAATTGCAGAATGTTGACCATATACAGTGACGAGCAAAAAATTGCCTCTTAATGTTTTATTATCTCTTTCAATAGTCGAGTTCTAGAGTATTGGTGATTAAACTAGTAGATATCCGATAAGGAGAAAAGCAACTGAACTAAAAATTTTAGGCTATAACCTCGTTCCTTAAACTATGATTAACTGCTTCAAAGACAGCAGACATTTGACAACTCTGGCAGACTGCATCATAAGAATTAGACAAATTTCGGAATTTCTTTCATTGATTTTATATAAAAATGTTGCTAGATATTTATGTCTCAATGATAACAATTTCAATAGTTTCTCATATAAATTATAATCCAACTATTTTCAAACATTTATTCAGCTGTCGGTCTTAACAACGCATTTCATCTCATTTTAATACGCGTCCAGTAAAAAGAAATACAAAAACAAAAAGATTTACAGTCAACAACAACAAATATTTTGGTAGTAAACATGTTAAGTTACCAAACCAAACCACTTTCCATTTTTCTGATAACTTGTCATAAAAAAACTAATTTAAGAAAACCTAGTTTTTATTTTGAATTTAAGAAGAAAAATATGTAAATACTGAAAGCTGCGGTCACTTTCAATGAATAGCGATACCACTAAAAGGCGGCATTTGCTTTAGTACATAAATGTATATTTTCCCAATTAATGTAGCTTTTTATCAAGAGATATAAATTGTGTACTCTCTGGTGTTACAATATATTAAAGGATAACCCTGTTCGTTAGTCACACACACATCCATATATATTATATGTATGTAAAATCTCTCTAAAAATATTAACATTTTTTAGTTGGCATCGTCACCTTCACCTTGCACAAAATCCTGCTTCTATTCCCATTTCCATTTCCTCTCACTCTTTTTTACCTTACAGCCTGCCACCTTGTGGTCGTTGAATACTTCACTCTGTAGGTTAGTAGTTGGTTGCTATTTTTACTGCTTTTTTGATCGCGGCCAAGTGTTGCCAATTTTGCCGCTTAAATAAAAAAAGAGTGGATTTTTCTATTCTTTAAGGAATCAAAGACTTTGTCAACAAATAAGAATTAAAGAAAATGAAAGTGTATAAAAACATATATTTATCTGAGCTTACGCTCTGCTTGATTATAGTATGCTCTTACTGCAAAGTGTTGATGATGTATGGAAATTATTTACATTTACATTACATTTATTATATACAAATTGACAGCGAGAAAAGTTAGATAAGTGATATTAAGTATGGTGACCCAATAAGCAATTTTTAGGACATTTATTGCTTTACATTTATATTAATGATTCAATTGGTGTTTTATAAATATTTCCTAACGATATACTCGTATGCCTAGCTGAATAGCTGGTTGCCAACTCCAAGTTGTCAAGCTCTAAAACATCCTTGTAATTTTGTTCTTGCCATTATATCTTTTCAATTTTCTTTTTTGTTTTTATCTGTGAAGAGCATGACAATAAGATTTGTTTTAAAACTGTTGATCTTCAAACAAAAACATGCTTGGAATTGAAGTTGATCAGGAATCCCCAAAGGATATCAGGAATGATACAGCATTAACGAAACGTATTGTAACGGCGGCAAACCTTAAGTTTATGTATATGACGTTGTATCTACAACTTATTCGTAACAAAAATATACTTCTATTCTGGTTCTACCATTAAAATTTTTTATATCCGGATTCTGATCCTTTACAACTTTTATATGAAAGTTGCGGCAACACTGTAATGCATTGTTTTCTAGCCATTTCAGTTGGTTTTATTGTACGATTTTGTGTGATCGTTGAAGTTTAAAGCAACATTTTTTTTCTTGTACTTTTATTTGAATCGAATTTGTAAAAAATGGAATGTAAACCGGACTCTTTGTGGCTGATGAACTTGTAAATTTGTATATTGCCAGACTTTTTGCATTTACATACATCTATGAAGAAAATCTTGTTGCATTTTAAAGGCTCTTTGAATGTAGATTTTTGGTTAATAAAGGTTGTTATATTCCGACAGTGCTATTGATGTGAAAGGGGCAAGAAATGTTTATGCGATCTAGGAGATTGAGAAAATTGATTTTATTATCTTATATTACTTTGAGATGCTAAGAAGTAGAAATTAAATATATTTTAATGTGCTTTTGAAAAACTTCAAGGAATAAATTTTCAATTCCAATTTAAAACAATTCAAATTCCAAATTAAAATTGTATTTTTAGAAGGAGCACTGCCTACCTAATCTTTTCTAATTGTATTTTGCTTTACAAGCATTTAAATTGTAATGCCATTTTCCGAAAGGAGTTTTCATTACCGGTAGTCGTACATTCTTGTGTTAACTAAATTTTAAAAGCCTTAATAAAATGTAAATATTTATATAAATTGGATTGTAAAGATCGTCTGAGGGAATAAAAATTTTGAAGATTGTCGAGAAATGGATAAACATAGCTTTTTCCTCAACATTAATGGCGACAAATGTGGTTTTAGTGTTTTCGATGGCTAACTTGGCCAAGTAGATAAAATATTCCCTTTAGTTTTAGATGTGTTTCTGAGAAGGTGCTTTACAACACTCCCAAAACGCTTTGGGTTTGCCTACAGTGAACTCAAAAGGTGAACTGCGGATAATTTGATAATTCCAAAGTCTTGCTTAGGCATAAAGGCGTATATTTTAGTTGCCCAATATCATTTGCAACAGTTGAAGGCATTTTGAAAATGAAATGGGTTATTGAAACACCCTATATTTTTATTTTTTTTTTTTTTTTTTGATAAACGAGAGTAAATATTAAATTATTTATTTTATATAATTAAATTATATAAAATAAACAAGATAACTTACGCCTCGGTCACTAAAATGAACACAGTAGAAAAAAACATGGCAAACAAGCAAAATAATGACATTAACCAAAGTCTACAACTCATTCTGAACAAAATGACTGAACTTGAAAAATCATTTTCAAAAATGAATGAGAAAGTGAATAAATTGGAAAGTAGTAACAAAAAAACTACTCCCAAATCAAAAAAGAAGTAATGGCCAACACAATTAAAATTCTGTCGTGGAATGCAAATGGATTGCCTAAACGTCAAACTGAGGTACAAGCAATCCTAGACATAAATAAAGTGGATGTGTGCCTAATATCAGAAACACATCTAACTAAACAATCATTTATTAAATTTCGAGGTTATAAGATATATCACACAACCCATCCAGAAAACGCTGCAAAAGGTGGAAGTGCAATAATTATAAAAGAAAATATAGCACATTTCGAAGAAAACAAAATTCAGTCAGAAGATGTACAAGCCACGATGATAAGTATTAGAACCAAAAATCAAAATATTACCATAGCTAGCCTATATAGCCCTCCAAAGCACAATATTAAACAACAAAGATATTTAGAACTGTTCAAAACTGTAGGAAATCGATTCATCATCGGTGGTGACTACAATGCTAAGCACACACATTGGGGATCGAGACTTACAACAACAAAAGGAAAAGAATTGTTAAATGCAATTCAAGATTATAAATGTGAGGTCATCTCTACTGGAAAACCTACATACTGGCCTACTGATCCCAGCAAAGTGCCAGATCTGATAGACTTTTTCGTCACTAAAAATTTATCAAGTAACTACATGCAAATAGATGAAATCCTGGAGTTAAACTCGGACCATTCGGCTATAGTATTAACACTGAGCGAAACTATAATTTCTAAGTCAACTAATCCGTGCTTAGTTAACAAAAAAACAGATTGGAAAAGCTTTAGAAAATCATTGGAAGATAAAATTGAATTAGCAGTACCACTACAAACCGAAGAACAACTGGATTCTGAAGTGGAAAAACTGGTCAGTGATATTCAGAACGCAGCGTGGCGAAATACACCTGAAATTAAAAGAAAATTGAAAGGTAATCACTATCCTAAAGAAATAGTTAATATTGTTTCAGAAAAAAGGAAGGCGAGGAAAAAATGGCATCAAACCAGAAATCCACGCGACAAAACCACACTGAATAATTTAACATCACAATTAAGAAATGAAATCAGTCAGTTAAAAAATGATTCAATAAGTGACTTCCTCTGTACAGTGACTAATGACTCAAGTACTGAGTATTCACTTTGGAAGACTACTAAAAATCTAAAGAGACCAATTATGCAAATACCTCCAATCAAAAATGCAGATGGCAGTTGGGCCAGAAATAATGAACAAAAAGCAGCAATATTTGCAAATCACCTTGAAAATATCTTTCAACCCAATGCAGCCAATGACACTGATCCTCTACCTAATATTATAAATCAATCAGAGAGGCCGATACCACACGTCACACTAGCTGAAGTCAAAAGAGAAATCAAAACCAACATCAATCCCAAAAAAGCACCTGGATTTGATCTTATTACTGGTCAAATACTAAAGGAACTCCCAAAAAAAGCGTTATTGAAAATAACAAACATAATTAATGCAACATTTCGCCTACAATATGTGCCACAACTATGGAAATTTGCAGAAGTCATTATGATACCAAAGCCAGGGAAGCCGCCTCATGAAGCAACATCATATCGACCAATATCATTGCTGCCGGTTATATCAAAGTTATTCGAGAAACTGCTTTTGAAAAGGTTGAAACCAATCGTCGAGGAAAAACAACTCATTCCTGATCACCAGTTCGGTTTCCGAAATCAACACTCTACGATTGATCAAGTACATCGAATTACCAATATAATTGAAAAAGCGCTAGAAGAGAAAAAAGTTTGTTCGACAATATTTCTGGATGTTGCACAGGCTTTCGACAAAGTTTGGCATGAAGGGTTAAATCATAAACTGCAAAAGTTTCTTCCTGCTCAGTACTCAAATATCATAAGATCATACATATCAGAACGTTATTTCAGAATAAAGCAAGAAGATGCCTATTCTGATCTAAAGAATGTACAAGCAGGTGTACCACAAGGAAGTGTACTTGGACCAGTCCTTTATCTCCTGTACACTTGTGATCTGCCTACTTGTATAAATAATACAGTCGCTACGTTTGCTGATGATACTGCAATAATGGCCACTGGTGACAACAACATTGAATCAGCAGAAAAGTTACAAACAGCCATTACTGAGATAGAACGCTGGACAGTGAAATGGCGTATAAAACTCAACGAAACCAAATCTGTGCATGTTGATTTCACTAATAAAAGAATCGACCACAAACCAGTCTATATAAATGATCAAATAGTTCCGTACGAGAATTCAGCGAAATATCTTGGCATGACCCTTGATGCAAAACTGAGGTGGAAACCACACGTCAAGAAAAAACAAGAAGAACTCAAATTAAAATACAGAAAAATGTACTGGCTATTGGGTAGACATTCTGCCCTGTCAATATACAACAAGTTACTCTTGTATCAGCAAGTCCTCAAGCCAATCTGGACTTATGGTATTCAGCTCTGGGGCTGCACCAGTCAAAGCAATAGAATGATTATTCAACGATTTCAAAATAAAGTAATTCGTGCCATAGTTAATGCTCCGTGGTACATCAGAAATGACAATATACATAAGGATTTGGATGTGGAGATTGTCGACAACGTTATCAAAAAATTTGCACAAAGTCATGAACAAAGACTTCAACACCATATCAACACTGAGGCTCACCAGCTCCTCGGCAATGTTGACATAATCAGACGATTAAAACGAGTGAAACCTTTTGAACTTGTGTAAAATAGTGAGCTAACTACAGACAAAACATCAAACTCAGTCGCATGAACGTATATAGTGACCAAAATATTTAACTTTAAGAGAAATAAAAAGTATATATCATAGGATAAGTACTTTGTAATTTTAACCGTATCAATTTAAGTTGAAGTCAAATAGCTTATTAGTGTTAAGATACTAGATTGCTATAAAATAAATGCACCAATAGGTGTTGTTTATACAAAAAAAAAAAAAAAAAAAAATATAAAATCGTACATTGACTAGTAAAAGAAAATGAATGGAAAATTATTCTCAGTATTAATTGAATTTGGTAAATACTGTTTCTGAAAAAATCACAAAAATCATTTGAAAATGGTATGAAGACGAAGGCTTTTTTATTTAGAAGAAGAGCTTATTTAAACTTGAAATTTAGTAAAACTGAAAAAGAGCTTACAATCCACCGTAAAGAGAAACTTTACAAAATAATTAAAATTTTATAAAAATAAATGTTTTTTTTTTTTTTTTTGAATTTCACCAAAAATTCCAAAATTTCACCAATAAAGAAATATAATCCTCCACGCCTTTGAACACTTTTAAACGGCGTCTACTTTTGCAAGCAATTTCTAATAACCCCCACACAAAGCCAAAGCTTTTTGGTAATTGTCAAGTGTAGACGATATCAGATAATTAACTGCCAGCAATTGCTGTTGCATTATTATTATTATTATATTTTCTGTTGCTGCTATTGTTATCTTATTTGTTTGTGTCCATTTAAAAATAAAACATACAGACACACACGGTTCGAAAGCAATAAAGTCGGCTAAAAATACTGAATCTGTTTTTAGAGGATAATTGGTAGATTTTAACATGGCAATTGTTTAATGTAGCAGGAAAGCAAAGCAATAAAAAGTAAAAATCTGCAATATTAAAACTGAACCGCGAGTGTGTGTCGTACACTAAGCACAGCTAAAGGCTATAACAAAATGAAAAAAGGCAAAAAACACAAAAACTTGAGAAAAAAAGCTATCACTTGCCAATAATAAACAGGTAATAAATAGAAATTGCAAGTGGCTTGGTCGTTTAAAAAAAGGTGGTTTACGATATTGTTTATGCTCTGGGGGTTTTGGGGTTCATTTACTACTCATCTGAGAGGCTTTTAGGTGCTGCCCTACTATAAGTTATTAGATTATTCATTTACGTTGTCAAAGCTAACAACTTTCTGTGGCTTTAGAAAATTGGTTGAAACCATGCGGATAGAACTGAACATATATTTGCAAGTTGTAGATCGAACTGAGTACTCTGTGAGCCGCAAGAAGTCTCTTTCTTATCGCAAGGAAGAGCATCAAGGTTCAGTTTTCATATTGTAATGGTACACCAAAGCCTTGTATCTAGTTGGGGCGAATATCATTTACAATGGCCACATAGGGCATTAACCAAGGCTTTATTGTTCATTCACCATCCTGGTTTGGAAAAAGCTTTCAAAGCTGTATTACAGTTTAATTTAGTTATAGTTTTCAGGAGTTTTCGCTATAAAATACTTAATTTGAAATAAAATAACTGCTTATTAAATATTAAATCTATATTCTTGAAATCTGGCGAATGTGGTCCTAACTAAATATAAATGGACTTTTTATTCAGTTTTGTAGTCATTTCCGATTTAAAAGCTTTTTAAAAAATTAAAATTAGATTCGATAAGCAGAAATTGAAATGAGGACACGTTATAATATGTTCCAATAGAAAAAGTTGCCTGATAAAGCAATTGAATCTTATAACTTAAATAGATAAAATAATTCGAATGGCGAATGCGTGCCTATTCGCGACTTACAAGTAGTATAAAAGCTTTACTTTTAGGGTGCTTCGCGTGTTATATTAAGTAGATTTTGTACAGCTTTGCAAAACAGATTATTTGACTAATAATTCTTGCATAGATTCTGTAAAGTAGTTTAGTGTGTTCCGACGTTTTTGGGCATTATGATATAGTTACTGGACTATTCCTGGCGCATCTTGGTTGGACTGAAAGATGTGTGATTTCTTTTAAATATAAAACGGAGGAATTTGCATTCATTAAACGTTTTAGTTCGAACCCTCAACCAAATACACAGTGCTATTATAGATTTGAAGCTCGTTACCTTGTATTTATGCTTCTAATCCGATCCTTGTACTTCAGCTTCATTTTCTTCCTTTAGAAATTTCTGCATATATATATGTGTATGTTAATACTTGTATTCCCTGCAAGTGTTTTTAGGTTTTTGATAAAGCCGAACTTGAGCCGTTAATAGTTTTAATATTTTGCTTACCAAATTTAATAATACTATTAGCTAATCATAAACGATAATGCTTTTGTTGAAATATATGTATATATATATATATATAAAAGCGCATTTCTCAGTCGTTCAGTTGTTACTACAAATATTTGTAAACCAAATTTTTATGTTCGTTGGCAACAAAAATGTTTTTATTGCAATTGATTTTCAACTTGTTGCTTGTTTTTTTATTTATTGTTTAAAAATAGAAAACGACAATTTTTATTCGCTTCCATAAAAACGAAAATCTTACAAATGCTTCATATTTTAATGACATTAAGGATAATTTCACTGCACCTCCAGCCATTTGAATTAAAAACGATTAATCGAGCAAAGAATACATTTGCATGAACAACTGAAAAAAATTATCGCACTGAATGCATCGAACTAATTGCGTAGTAGCCATTTATGTCATTTAATTTATAAATCTTTTAATTTTTTATATACGAAATATATTTTTGTAATATGTGTCAGATGATAAATTATATTATTTAAACCATTTCAGTTGGCCATCTGGGTTTATATTCGGACAAAATTTTCCCTGTGCAATTGAAAGCTCTACTAGTGAATATTGCTATTTTTAATAGGATGGCTTTTAAAATAAAATTAATAAAAAAAAAAAAAAAAAACTTTAACTACAATAAATCTGTTTCTGACTTTCTTTCTGAAATACAATTTGCAGTTAATAGTTAAACGTAAAATGTACTTTCTACTAGTGAAAGAGGTTCGCACTAGACGGCAATAAATTATTTAAATGTATTAAAATTAGCTTAAATACAGTTAGTAGTAGTTATTGAGTATTTGAAATTGTTAATTAAACATATAAATGTTGGCTAAGAAGAATGCAAAAGCGCCAAAATTGAAATAAAATGTATAAAGATAAAAATAAGAGGATGTACTAACCATGTGCTGAACACTGTTAAATTTAATTTAAACACCGATATATGCAGTTGAGTTGATAACTACTTTAGATTTTTAGAATGTCATCTAACATGGCAAATAATTTTTATGTCTAATTGCCAAATAACCACTTTGATATACATATATTATAATACTAAATAGATATAGAATAATATAGAAGCTTCACAGATTGTATCTGAGTATATAAATGGTTTTGCAGTGTTGTTGGTGGCAGTCTAATTATATATTCAGCATTAGCCAGGATAAAGGAGTATGGTGAAGGTGAAAGACATAATTATTTCTCTCATTTCGGTGATCATGACTCCCGATCATGTGATCTAATGCAACTAGATTTCTTTTTTCGACTTAATTTTACATCACAAGTCTATATGCACACGATCATTAAGGGTATACAAGTCAATTACATTTATAAGAAATTCTTATTAGAAATGTCGACAAACGACTGCCACTGCGCATGCAAGATGAGTTCATTTGCGTGATCTATTCTTCCATAAATAAGTGTTCTATGTACCTTATGATTTAATAAAAACCAAAAAACCAAATGCTATATTTCCTTTTTAATTCATATACTGCTTTAATTTTTATAGACCCTTAATACATGCATACCAGTACATACCTATTTAATGTATTACTGATCATTTCATATGCTAATAGTATGCACAGCTTTATCTTCTTGTGTAAGACTCCGTCCTATTCCCTTTCGCTATTCTTCAGCAGCAGTATTTTATTGGCGATGCCAAAAGAATTATTAAAAAATTATACAAAATAAGTTATTAAGAAGCGAGCAGTTCACTGCACCGCCTTCTCTACTACTGCTATATCTTTCTCAGTAGGGACTTATTCGCTGCGTGCTGGCCTCGCGAAAGAAATTGCATATTACAAATGAAATTTATTTAGCCACCAGATAGATTTTTTTTCGTACCCATAAAAGACGGGCAATGCATTTCAATAGTAGTAAAAAGTAAACATAAATTGTAGTTTCTCTGCGATGCTGCACAGCATCGTAAAAGTATCTTAACCCTTGTAATACGCATGTGTGAACACACATAAATGTTTGCTTTAGGCCTATTTTAGGTACACGACTAAACGTACCATTTTTAGGTAAATGCTTGGAAGTAATTTGAATGGCAAATATACTCACGTATCGAACTTCATTCATATGCCATAAATAAATATGAATGCAAAAGAAAGCGATTTTATTTGCGTTGCATTGTTGCAATTGGAAATAAAACGCAACCCATTACCTGCTTTAGAAACTTATTGACAATATCTGTGAATGAAAAGGCTTTTTTAAATACCAATATATTGAAAATTGTACAAACAAGAGAACAATTGAATAATACCGAGTAAATGAAACAAACAATATTATAAATAGATCTTGCTTGTAGGCATAAAAGTGTCTAACAAAAAAAAAATTCACTTTCATTTAAATTCTTTTTGAATTAACGTTCAGTGTATATAAATAATAACCACTGTAGCGAATGTAGAAAGACTTTTTTCCAAATTAGTTAAACTAAAATGCTGTTAATATACGAGCACATATCTTGCATTTTTATTACATACATTTCTTTCGCATTATTGTTTCTAGATTGAAGAAATAACTGAAGGCATGGAGACAATTGAGTTGATCGTACACGATAATGGTGAAGAGAATGGTGTTAATGGTGAATATTTTCATGATAATGATGCTGGTAATGGTGTTTATAATAAAGAAATAAGCAACAAATGTTCAAACGAAATGCTAACTATGGCGTTAGCTGATGATTCAATTACTTTTTCGAATTCCACACACAGTTCGCTGTCATCAAAAGTTTCAGCACGCACCAATTTGGAGCAAAACAAACCTCATGAGCAAATAAAATTAAGTGAATTTGCAATGGACAGGCGGCCCAGTTGTGATGCTACCACAAGCAATGCAAATACCTTATCAATAACACAGTTGCAACAACAACCACAACAGCAGCAACAAGTACGGTACATTGGACAAACACAAACGGTTTCATCACCCAATCTTTTGGCAAGCCCAATATTACATTTGCCAATAAACACAACGCCTGAACATTGTAATTCCGGTTGTCACCTTGGGCGACGATCTTCTATAGCAACGCCGGATAGTGGTGTTATTAGCCAAGTATATATGAATAGTACCCCTTCTCAAATATTTGCAGTGCCACTTCCTGCCTCACCAATTGTTAAATCAATTGGCACAGGCACTACAACACGTACCTACTGCAACAAATCAGTCAATTCATCACCAATACGTGTTGTCTCAACACTATCCTCACCTATCGATACGAATAACTCTATGATTTCTATAACACGTGAACATGCTCTTAAGCAGGAAATTGAACAGTTGCAAGAACGTCTCAAAGACACAGAAGAACGTTTAGAATCGTTCCGCATTCAACATGACACAGTCTCGCAACTGCATCGTAAGCTACGCGAAAGTAATACACAACTTCAGGAAGAATCGGATATGTTGAAATTAGACGTTCAGCATTTGAATGAATGCGCTAATGTGCTAAGAAACGAATTGCAATCAGCTCGTCATGATCGCGATGAAGCTTTGGATTTGCAAAAGGCTCTACAAAATGAATTAGAAGAAACGAGAGCAGAAAAAAAACGAACACACGAACAGAAGGAGCGAGATGTGAAAACCATACAGGACTTACAGAGACAATGTAGGGAAATGGAGAGAATTCTTATGCGTAAACATCCGGATTCGGTGTCAGCTTTAATAGGTAATTTTTTTTTGCATATTTATATCGCTTGAAGTTTAATGAAATTAATAAACTTTAAACACTATGACCTTGCATTGACATCAAATCTTGCTAGTAATATTGGTTTTAAATGAAATGTGGTAAAAACTTTCGCTCATACTATAAATTTTTTTAGTTGCTTCTAAGAGTGGTGGGGTTTCTCACAATGATCAAGAGAATTATGGTAGTCGTAAGTTGCTGGAGCAACGAATAGCCCAACTAGAATCTGATGCCAAGGAACAGGACTTGAAAGCACAACAAATACTTGCCAATGTACAAGCACGTTTTAATTCCGTGCAAGCCAAATACGAAACCCATATTGCTGATTTAGAAACACAAGTCTTAAGGTAATATTAAACAAAATGACAAACTGCACCCTTTCCTAATTGCTTTCATTTCATACAGCCTTCAAGAAATCAATACAAAACTAAATGAAAAAATTGAGTCTCAAGTGCGCACACTAGACTATTTTGTTTCCAAAAAAGCTGAACGTTTTTATAACAATTGCACACAAACTGAAGAACCCTATCAACAAATTGCACCTGCTCCTACTCCTGCTCCTGCTCCAATACCCATTGTTATTACAGCAGAAGCTAAAGCTTCTAGATATCCGCACAGCCGCAAAACCATTAGTACACAAACGGCATCAGCTACTAAGGAGAGCGGTACAAATACTATTGGTGTATCTAGCCAACATTCGGCCAGCTCCAGTACAAGCAGCACTGCTAACTCAACACCCAACAACTCCAGACCGAACTCCAAACAAAGTGGTATACGTAAACCTATGGCTATGGCTAGTTCGTTGAACTCAGCAGTTTCATCAAAGTTGCCAATTTCGCAATCGGATTCAACGATATCTCTAACGGCAGTACAAGCGGCTGCTAATGCAAAAGAAGATGCTCATCTTCTGGCTACAATACGCGGAATGCGTGTAGATTTGGCAATAAAAAATAAGGCCTTACAGCGCTTGACTCGCGAGCTCGACGAGTGCAAAAAGACCATAAGGAAGATACAAAAGGAAAAAGAAGGTGAGAATAATTTTTTAAATAAAATATTATATTGATTCCGCTTATGTGGCCGACATTAGTTTCCAAAAAATTATTGTAAACACTCCCAACTCCAGCAATGAGCCTTAAACATTTTCAAAACAATAAGTTAAATTACGTTTCAACTAAGAAAGGAAACATAATCGCTAAGATCAATGTACAATAGAGTTTCCAACTTTTCCTAATTAGTATTTAATTGTCGTTATATTTTTTAAGTTTTAAATCAGTTTTCCATTCCACAGGTATAACTTCTTTTTTTGCCAGAACTACCGAAATTTCCTTTAGTCGATCATAAATTATTTTACATTTAAAGTCTGTCTAATTTACCGAACCAAATTAAGGCAATTGCAAATAAACCACGGCATAGATTAATAAAAATATTTTTTTCATTTCCGAATGTGATCGGGGACTGCTTTTTTCCACTTTTCACAGTAACTTGATCGGGGCTGACATTTTCAAAATCACATGTACGCTCACATGCCTACGTACATATGTGAAGTATACATGTATACTTTATTTTGAGCTGTATCCAATTTTTGGCCAAATTTTTTTAATAAAAACTAGTTGTCTTCTAGTGGGGTTACAGTTTAGACTAAAGAAGCAACAATTCATCAAATGAAGTTGATCAATTTAAATAAGTAGTAGTGTATTGGGCACGAGTTGCATAGTCTTCCGTCCAAATTTTATAACTTATGAACTTTTTACTATATAAAGTATAGTGGGAAATGTTTGAAAATGTTCATTGGTTTTAAGTTATATAACATTTATAATGTTTACTAACATGCGCATCTAGCGATTACATCACTATACTTTGTTGACAAACCAACGTACTCGTATCTGTGTGTGAATACCATAAAATCAGTCTGCCCTTTATATTGTTAATTTAAATAAATCAAGGAAATATTAAACGTAATCTAATTTAATGGTTTTACATAATTAATTTTTTTTTTTTTTTTTTGAGATTACAAAATCTTTAATAAAATACTCGTTGTACGTGTAAGTTAATTTATTAAGTGAAAGCCGTAATAAACAATTTCGTTTTAATATATAAATTAATATGCATTTGGCATAAGTTGTATGTAGAGTAAATATACCTCTAAGCGCGCTTCAAACTTATTACAGTACATTTTATTAACAATATGTGTTTTGTTTTGCCTGACTATGAAAACTTCCGATCATATTAAATACAATTTAAAAATATTTAAATTGTAAATTTTTACAAATATTTTTATTTTTTGTTTCGACTTTTTCAGTTAAAATATTAAACTTTGATTTTGTTTATAGTAAAACTGTCAACGATTTATTTCCGCACATTTGTTATTATATATTTTTCTTATTATTTCAAATTATTTATTTACTTTTTGTACTGAAGGGGTACGTGCCTCAGCTTTATTTAGAGAAAGTTAATAAATAAATCTGTTAAAAAAACAAGTAGTCGATTCAAAGCTCTTCACTTATTTTCTCAAATAATGATTGGTATCGTCACTTCGTAAGCCAAACTAAACAAGTTTTTTTTTTTTTTTTTAAACAACATAAACACAAATTGTTTAACTGAAGCTGTTGAACAAATAAACGCCTCCAAAAAATCCAAAATCCACTTTTGAAAAGAGAAATGCAAAATATTTCTTTACAGAATATATTTCTTTATTTTATTTGCACGTACAAAAAAATAAGTATGTGAGTATGTTAAATTGCACAATATTATTTCTATGTAACGCGAATAGAGATACGGATATGAGTTTGCAATATTGATTCATTACACATGATTTAATAAAAAGTGGTTTCAAATTGAAAAATATAAATTTTTAAAGCCTTAACATATTTTAAAATCAATTACATTTATCACTCTAATTTTATATTTTAGATAAAAAAAAGTGTGCAATCAATAATGAAAATAAAAATAAAATGTAGATTTTTGCATTTGAAGCATTTATTTTGAAAGTGCTGCAAGTACAAATTTTTTTTTTTTTTATATTTCGAGTTACTTAAGGCTTTGCGTACCAAAGAGTTGGAAAATATTTATAAATATTAATAGATGTATTTTTTCTATTTTGTGGTAATATTAAGTTTATAATCTAATAGTGTTTGTAGTGTTGGCTAAAAAAATATTATAGTATAATTATAACTAAATGGGCATGACGAGTTCTTCCTCACTTGCTTATTGACTTGCACACTTCCAAAATTAATAAATTATTGTCGTCGTTGATTTAAATGGATATTTCAGTCGTATGAGTAAGAAAACACTGTCAAATTACTATAAATATTGAATCGTTTGAGAAAATAGTGAGGTAAAACAAAGGTATTATCCATTCTCTGTAAAGGTTTTCCACCCATTTTGGAATTTATCAAGTGATGTGGGTGGATTGGTTGAAGTGAAAATGGAATTGTGTCTTAAAAAATATTTTTTTATAAGTCCACTTATTTACATTGAGTTTCTGTTCAGTTTACACATATATGTATATGTATATAGTTCTGGGTTTAAATATTTTCTCTCTAGATTATGATTCATAGTGTAATGGCTTTTAAACTGTAGACAACTTGGCATTTGAAGCTTTACCTTGTTTACCAAATTTTCATTGTTTTCGTTACTCTTGCCCGTACATCTTTTCGCACAAATTCTCTCAAAGTAAAAAAAAACATGTATGTATTTTATTTACTAGTCTCATTACATTTAATAATTTATGACATCGTTACCGTCAGTCTCATTTAACCTGTTAGTTCATCAAAATACTTTTTTCTCTATACAAATCTCTTTTCAATTTCGACTGTTAACAAAAGAGAGTGTAATAAAATAAAATATCTAAAAGTAATTGTATTCGATATGGAATTATGTACATACATATAAATGTTTTGATTATAAGAGAAAACTCAATTCCACTTTTTCTCAAAATCAGAAAACCGATTGAAAACAATAGTTATGAAAAATTCATAATATGTATGTATGTATCTCGCTTTTTAAATATTACAAAGTAGTTTCTGGTTAACAAATAGTGCAGTAAATAGTACTCGGCTTTAGTCCACTTAGCATCATCAATACGAAACGACATTGTTTTGTATCGATATGCCCATTGGCAATAACAAGTTGTGCGGATAAGCGTAGATGTATTTTTAATATGTCGTACTCAACGTCAACGCCTGCATCGATGTAAATTGATCCAATTAAATAAGTTAGTGGATTAGCTACAAAAAAGTCCTTGACTTGTCAGGAGTTTTTAAAAAGAAAAAAAAAAACAATTTTCAACTACACCAAATGTCCTTGGACCACATTTTTTCTTAAAAGTCTGATAAGAAGTTTTAAGGTGAAAATATTAGCCCTTTATAAGCAAACAATATTTAACCTCATGGAAGAAGCGGTAGCAACTAAACTCTGAAAGAGCTGTTCAGGGAGTCCAGTTTATTGAATGTCATAACAAATGTCATACATTGTGGAGCAATTCTCCTTTCTATAATATTCAGAATCACAGAAATTGTTCTAGAAAGTTCTGACTACAATAATCCTAAGTTAAAATCAGTTGCTAAGATCCTTTCGCTAAAACCTTAATGTTCTAGACCAATTTATAACATTCGAAATATGTGTTGTAATCTTTGTCAGATAAATTAAACTTTATTTAGGCGAAATGAACTTTCGAGCCTCTCAATCCAATAAGAAATTAACTATCGGCAAATAGAAATAACACTTTTAATCGATTACTTGATTGCCAGTAGGTAATTCGAATGTGTTTGATTTGGACCCGAAGAAGAGCATTTTAGTTGTTTAAAGTTATTAAGAACAATTTTTAATAAAAACGGTAAAAAATAACCCATTAAATGTAAAATAACGTAAAAAATTTTTTTTTTAATTTTTTTTTTTTTAAATAATTATGTATGATTTAAGGAATGAAGCAGTACAATCAAAATTTTCGTTATGGGAAATTGAACTTATTTGTACTTTTTATATTACACTGTATGCATTTGGGTGAAATTAAATTTGAATGCATGATTAACTCTGATAAAATACAAACATAGTTAAATAAAGAAAACACTTTGCTTTATATTCTTAAATAATTTCAGTGTGATCCGCTTTCCTTAATCTCTTTTCTCCTTTTAGCTTTCAAATGTGAGAGAAGTCATAGTACTGCCGCTTCTAGCAGCTGTTCAAAACACAATGTCGACCACATGCCTGCTAATACAGAATCACAATCTCTAAAACAAGCTCAAAGCAAGTATAAACTCTTGGAAGCTGATTACAAATTATTGCATGAGAAACGCCTACAAGATGTAAGTATTGATCTGTAAAGTTTTTAAGAAATTTATAGCAGAAAGTTAAATAATAACTTGTTAATTCTAAAAGTGTATAAATAATATTTTTTTTATGCAAACACCTTTTTCTACAACTCTTTTCATATTTTATTAAATGTATTTTTTTACTTAATAATTAGTTTTTTCATATTTTGCTGTTTAAAATTAAATAATAACATTAAATAATAACATCTACTCTGAGAGTAAATTTCGTTTCTTGTTTGTGAAAAATTTAGTGTAATCCAAAAACATTAAAGAAGTGCTTTCAAAGTCAGAAAAAATCATTCCATCATTATCTATGCAGAAGTATGGAAAGAGACTATAAATTATATACCTGGGTAAAGTCTCTTGACGTTGATTTTATTAAGCTGGCTTACATATACCTGATCTAAGAACTTTTCTGTAGTATGGCATTAATTTTGTTATTGAAGTTTCTAGTTATAATTTTTTTATTTGTAAAGAAGCTAAAAGCTTAGCTTAATCAGCAAGTAGAGTGCAGAAGATTCTATAAGATCTAATGGTCTTCATGTATAATTTAATACAACTTAAGACCAACAAAACCAATTACTTTTCAAAAAAATCACTAGAAATCACTGAAATACTTTTTAATTTAAAGTGACAATCAACAAAGAATTAATTTTTTTTAAGAATGAGAAAGAACAATTAATTCATGTTTCGATTCTGAACTGAACTATGTAACTGCACATCTATACATATATACTCTTTATAGTATGGGCCGATTGAATGTGATTATAGAATATTATTTATGTTTCCGTTTATGCCACAGTGAAATGCAATAATTGATAATAATTAAATGTATACAATAATTAATACAATATCAATATTTTTTTATTACTGCCACTCTTTAAGTGTGTTATTCTCTTGTTCTCTTAGCGGAATTTTAGTAATTATTTTATTTTCACTTCGAATTCACACTTTGCTGAGCTTTGACGATCGCTGAAGAAGCTCAGCAAAGGTGGGCGAAATTTTAGAAGTTACAAACGAATAAGAAAAATAATGAATATTTTACATAATATATTTCTCTTTAATTAATAAAAATTTTCTCTTAAAAAAACAGTTAAAAACATTACAGACTGCCCATGAACGTGAACTCGCTACTTGTCACGAAACTGTGCGTATTTTACAGCAGCGTCTAAATGAACGTGATGAACAGTTTGCTTTGCAAAAACGCCGTAAAGTACCAGTGGATTATTATGCTTTAAAAGCCAAGGTATGTATGCATGTAACCACATACATATGTATATATATAATAAATAAAAGCTTTGTTATCAACATGAAATCTTTGATAGAAATCAGAAACTCCCAGTAAACAAAAGGTCAAGCTTTTAATATATGTACATATTATTATTTTTCTGTAAATATCAAACACAATTCTATTGTCGCATATTGTTTAAATTTTTTCGTAGGTCCAATTATATGAATTATAAGTTGTGTATATGTATCTCCTCTACAATTGAAAAGTGTAAAAAAAAAACGAAAATCATATGACAGCATTATTACAACAAAGGTCATGCTTCACTATACTACACAGACGTACGATTCATTCGCGCAAAAATTTGTTATGATTCCATCCTATTTTAAAAACCGTACTGTCAAAAAAAAAATGATCGAAAAAATTTTTTTCCCCCCGATTGAAGTAAATACAACTCTGATCGTATGAAAATTGCCTTTTTATAAAAATGTTCATAAAGCTTTCCAAATCGTAGGAATTATGACATACATGAATTTTTAGGCCACACTCCCCTATCTTTTCAGCACACATACTTTATACTTGGATTTTTGACAAGATAGTGAATCATGAGCTCAGTTATGGCAGAATAGTGAAAAGCTGCAAGAAGTCATTCAGCTGCTTAATTGCATTTAACTTATATTAGTAGGCCTTGACTTAGTTCAACGTAAACCTGTAAAGCTAAGTAATTCTGAATAACTACGTAGTAAAAACAGCCACGCAGTGTCGAACATTTGACATGAGAAATTGTTTAATTGCTTTTCAATTGGATCTTACAATGTTCGGTTTGCTGGGATCTCATTACTATTTGATAATACGAATAACAAGTAAAAGTGGTCTCTTTCTTTTTGTGGCATTTTAATCAGCATGCAGCCGGTGTAAACTGTCTTCATTTATGCAACACCAAGTTGTAACAATTTTTATGATTTTAATTTTTTATAGCATTGCATAACCATAGATATTCTCCGTCTAATGATACAATTTTAGTTTTTTATGATTTGTATACATTTTATTTTATTGGTTATAAAAGAAAAGTAAATGAAAGATATATTGTGTATGTAGATATTTAAATGCATACATAAATAAATGCATGGAATAGAAGACATATATACTACTGTCAAAATCGTTAAATAAGAAATGTTAATTATTATAATATAAATAATATTTTTTTGTTGCTGCATTTATTTAGCCATTTTTTATACTTAAAAAGAAAATGTGCATTCGTATGCATTTTTAAATTCACTGCCTTCTTAGCAAATATTTCAAATTTAAAATTTTTTTTATAAATCTTTTCCCAGCGTTTCGTGGAAATTTTGTCTAATTTTATTTACATAAATAACATACGAGGTGTGTTCAAAAAATAAAAGGTACATTAAATTTTTCTAAAAGTATTTATTTATTCATCAACAACTGACTTGTCCCCTTCAAAGTAATCCCACTCAGATATAATGCACTTATGCCAGAATTTTTTCCAATTCTCGGAAGACTTCTGCAACGCGTTTTTGGTATCGCCAACAGCTTCTGTGTAGAATTTTCTGTTAACTGCTGAATCGTAGCAAAACGCTTCCCTTTATCGGTGTCTTCAGTTTTGTGAAGAGCAAAAAGTTAGCGGGTTAACGTTTGATGGATGCTGAACTTGCCTTCATATTACTTTTTCTAGTTGATTTTTTGTCGTAGAATACGAGTATATTTCTTTTATATCTGCTGGCAACTAAGGAATCCAAAAATTTGAGATTTTCATAAGGTATCTACCTCAGTCATTTTAGCGTTTTTTTTTCAAATGAGCGCTTTTTATTGATAAGTCCTATTTATATATTTTTCAATGCTGCACTGGCGTTCATATTACTTTTTCTAGTTGATTTTTTGTCGTAGAATACGAGTATATTTCTTTTATATCAGCTGGCAATATATAAATCTCCAAAAATTAGAGATTTTCATAAGGTATCTACCTTAGTCATTTTAGCGCTTTTTTTCAAATGAGCGCTTTTTATTGATAAGTCCTATTTATATATTTTTCAATGCTGAAATTGCGTTCATATTACTTTTTATAGTTGATTTTTTATCGTAGAATACGAGTATATTTCTTTTATATCTGCTGGCAATTAAGGAATCCAAAAATTGGAGATTTTCATAAGGTATCTACCTTAGTCATTTTAGCGCTTTTTTTCAAATGAGCGCTTTTTATTGATAAGTCCTATTTATATATTTTTCAATGCTGAAATTGCGTTCATATTACTTTTTCTAGTTGATTTTTTGTCGTAGAATACGAGTATATTTCTTTTATATCTGCTGGCAATTAAGAAAGCCAAAAATTAGAGATTTTCATAAGGTATCTACCTTAGTCATTTTAGCGCTTTTTTTCAAATGAGCGCTTTTTATTGATGTCCTATTTATATATTTTTCAATGCTGAACTTGCCTTCATATTACTTTTTCTAGTTGATTTTTTGTCGTAGAATACGAGTATATTTCTTTTATATCTGCTGGCAATTAAGGAATCCAAAAATTGGAGATTTTCATAAGGTATCTACCTTAGTCATTTTAGCGCTTTTTTCAAATGAGCGCTTTTTATTGATAAGTCCTATTTGTATATTTTTCAATGCTGAACTTGCGTTCATATTACTTTTTATAGTTGATTTTTTGTCGTAGAATACGAGTATATTTCTTTTATATCTGCGGGCAATATATAAATCTCCAAAAATTAGAGATTTTCATAAGGTATTTACCTTAGTCATTTTAGCGCTTTTTTTCAAATGAGCGCTTTTTATTGATAAGTCCTATTTATATATTTTTCAATGCTGAAATTGCGTTCATATTACTTTTTATAGTTGATTTTTTATCGTAGAATACGAGTATATTTCTTTTATATCTGCTGGCAATTAAGGAATCCAAAAATTCGAGATTTTCATAAGGTATCTACCTTAGTCATTTTAGCGCTTTTTTTCAAATGAGCGCTTTTTATTGATAAGTCCTACTTATATATTTTTCAATGCTGAAATTGCGTTCATATTACTTTTTATAGTTGATTTTTTGTCGTAGAATACGAGTATATTTCTTTTATATCTGCGGGCAATATATAAATCTCCAAAAATTAGAGATTTTCATAAGGTATCTACCTTAGTCATTTTAGCGCTTTTTTTCAAATGAGCGCTTTTTATTGATAAGTCCTATTTATATATTTTTCAATGCTGAAATTGCGTTCATATTACTTTTTATAGTTGATTTTTTATCGTAGAATACGAGTATATTTCTTTTATATCTGCTGGCAATTAAGGAATCCAAAAATTGGAGATTTTCATAAGGTATCTACCTTAGTCATTTTAGCGCTTTTTTTCAAATGAGCGCTTTTTATTGATAAGTCCTATTTATATATTTTTCAATGCTGAAATTGCGTTCATATTACTTTTTATAGTTGATTTTTTATCGTAGAATACGAGTATATTTCTTTTATATCTGCTGGCAATTAAGGAATCCAAAAATTGGAGATTTTCATAAGGTATCTACCTTAGTCATTTTAGCGCTTTTTTTCAAATGAGCGCTTTTTATTGATAAGTCCTATTTATATATTTTTCAATGCTGAAATTGCGTTCATATTACTTTTTATAGTTGATTTTTTATCGTAGAATACGAGTATATTTCTTTTATATCTGCTGGCAATTAAGGAATCCAAAAATTGGAGATTTTCATAAGGTATCTACCTTAGTCATTTTAGCGCTTTTTTTCAAATGAGCGCTTTTTATTGATAAGTCCTATTTATATATTTTTCAATGCTGAAATTGCGTTCATATTACTTTTTATAGTTGATTTTTTGTCGTAGAATACGAGTATATTTCTTTTATATCTGCGGGCAATATATAAATCTCCAAAAATTAGAGATTTTCATAAGGTATCTACCTTAGTCATTTTAGCGCTTTTTTTCAAATGAGCGCTTTTTATTGATAAGTCCTATTTATATATTTTTCAATGCTGAAATTGCGTTCATATTACTTTTTATAGTTGATTTTTTATCGTAGAATACGAGTATATTTCTTTTATATCTGCTGGCAATTAAGGAATCCAAAAATTGGAGATTTTCATAAGGTATCTACCTTAGTCATTTTAGCGCTTTTTTTCAAATGAGCGCTTTTTATTGATAAGTCCTATTTATATATTTTTCAATGCTGAAATTGCGTTCATATTACTTTTTATAGTTGATTTTTTATCGTAGAATACGAGTATATTTCTTTTATATCTGCTGGCAATTAAGGAATCCAAAAATTGGAGATTTTCATAAGGTCATTTTAGCGCTTTTTTTCAAATGAGCGCTTTTTATTGATAAGTCCTATTTATATATTTTTCAATGCTGAAATTGCGTTCATATTACTTTTTATAGTTGATTTTTTGTCGTAGAATACGAGTATATTTCTTTTATATCTGCGGGCAATATATAAATCTCCAAAAATTAGAGATTTTCATAAGGTATCTACCTTAGTCATTTTAGCGCTTTTTTTCAAATGAGCGCTTTTTATTGATAAGTCCTATTTATATATTTTTCAATGCTGAAATTGCGTTCATATTACTTTTTATAGTTGATTTTTTATCGTAGAATACGAGTATATTTCTTTTATATCTGCTGGCAATTAAGGAATCCAAAAATTGGAGATTTTCATAAGGTATCTACCTTAGTCATTTTAGCGCTTTTTTTCAAATGAGCGCTTTTTATTGATAAGTCCTATTTATATATTTTTCAATGCTGAAATTGCGTTCATATTACTTTTTATAGTTGATTTTTTATCGTAGAATACGAGTATATTTCTTTTATATCTGCTGGCAATTAAGGAATCCAAAAATTGGAGATTTTCATAAGGTATCTACCTTAGTCATTTTAGCGCTTTTTTTCAAATGAGCGCTTTTTATTGATAAGTCCTATTTATATATTTTTCAATGCTGAACTTGCGTTCATATTACTTTTTCTAGTTGATTTTTTATCGTAGAATACAAGTATATTTCTTTTGTATCTGCTGGCGATATATAAATCTCCAAAAATTAGAGATTTTCATAAGGTATCTACCTTAGTCATTTTAGCGCTTTTTTTCAAATGAGCGCTTTTTATTGATAAGTCCTATTTATATATTTTTCAATGCTGAAATTGCGTTCATATTACTTTTTATAGTTGATTTTTTATCGTAGAATACGAGTATATTTCTTTTATATCTGCTGGCAATTAAGGAATCCAAAAATTGGAGATTTTCATAAGGTATCTGCCTTAGTCATTTTAGCGCTTTTTTTCAAATGAGCGCTTTTTATTGATAAGTCCTATTTATATATTTTTCAATGCTGAAATTGCGTTCATATTACTTTTTATAGTTGATTTTTTATCGTAGAATACGAGTATATTTCTTTTATATCTGCTGGCAATTAAGGAATCCAAAAATTGGAGATTTTCATAAGGTATCTACCTTAGTCATTTTAGCGCTTTTTTTCAAATGAGCGCTTTTTATTGATAAGTCCTATTTATATATTTTTCAATGCTGAAATTGCGTTCATATTACTTTTTATAGTTGATTTTTTATCGTAGAATACGAGTATATTTCTTTTATATCTGCGGGCAATATATAAATCTCCAAAAATTGGAGATTTTCATAAGGTATCTACCTTAGTCATTTTAGCGCTTTTTTCAAATGAGCGCTTTTTATTGATAAGTCCTATTTATATATTTTTCAATGCTGAACTTGCGTTCATATTACTTTTTCTAGTTGATTTTTTATCGTAGAATACAAGTATATTTCTTTTGTATCTGCTGGCGATATATAAATCTCCAAAAATTAGAGATTTTCATAAGGTATCTACCTTAGTCATTTTAGCGCTTTTTTTCAAATGAGCGCTTTTTATTGATAAGTCCTATTTATATATTTTTCAATGCTGAAATTGCGTTCATATTACTTTTTATAGTTGATTTTTTATCGTAGAATACGAGTATATTTCTTTTATATCTGCTGGCAATTAAGGAATCCAAAAATTGGAGATTTTCATAAGGTATCTGCCTTAGTCATTTTAGCGCTTTTTTTCAAATGAGCGCTTTTTATTGATAAGTCCTATTTATATATTTTTCAATGCTGAAATTGCGTTCATATTACTTTTTATAGTTGATTTTTTATCGTAGAATACGAGTATATTTCTTTTATATCTGCTGGCAATTAAGGAATCCAAAAATTGGAGATTTTCATAAGGTATCTACCTTAGTCATTTTAGCGCTTTTTTTCAAATGAGCGCTTTTTATTGATAAGTCCTATTTATATATTTTTCAATGCTGAAATTGCGTTCATATTACTTTTTATAGTTGATTTTTTATCGTAGAATACGAGTATATTTCTTTTATATCTGCTGGCAATTAAGGAATCCAAAAATTGGAGATTTTCATAAGGTATCTGCCTTAGTCATTTTAGCGCTTTTTTTCAAATGAGCGCTTTTTATTGATAAGTCCTATTTATATATTTTTCAATGCTGAAATTGCGTTCATATTACTTTTTATAGTTGATTTTTTATCGTAGAATACGAGTATATTTCTTTTATATCTGCTGGCAATTAAGGAATCCAAAAATTGGAGATTTTCATAAGGTATCTACCTTAGTCATTTTAGCGCTTTTTTTCAAATGAGCGCTTTTTATTGATAAGTCCTATTTATATATTTTTCAATGCTGAAATTGCGTTCATATTACTTTTTATAGTTGATTTTTTATCGTAGAATACGAGTATATTTCTTTTATATCTGCTGGCAATTAAGGAATCCAAAAATTGGAGATTTTCATAAGGTCATTTTAGCGCTTTTTTTCAAATGAGCGCTTTTTATTGATAAGTCCTATTTATATATTTTTCAATGCTGAAATTGCGTTCATATTACTTTTTATAGTTGATTTTTTGTCGTAGAATACGAGTATATTTCTTTTATATCTGCGGGCAATATATAAATCTCCAAAAATTAGAGATTTTCATAAGGTATCTACCTTAGTCATTTTAGCGCTTTTTTTCAAATGAGCGCTTTTTATTGATAAGTCCTATTTATATATTTTTCAATGCTGAAATTGCGTTCATATTACTTTTTATAGTTGATTTTTTATCGTAGAATACGAGTATATTTCTTTTATATCTGCTGGCAATTAAGGAATCCAAAAATTGGAGATTTTCATAAGGTATCTACCTTAGTCATTTTAGCGCTTTTTTTCAAATGAGCGCTTTTTATTGATAAGTCCTATTTATATATTTTTCAATGCTGAAATTGCGTTCATATTACTTTTTATAGTTGATTTTTTATCGTAGAATACGAGTATATTTCTTTTATATCTGCTGGCAATTAAGGAATCCAAAAATTGGAGATTTTCATAAGGTATCTACCTTAGTCATTTTAGCGCTTTTTTTCAAATGAGCGCTTTTTATTGATAAGTCCTATTTATATATTTTTCAATGCTGAAATTGCGTTCATATTACTTTTTATAGTTGATTTTTTATCGTAGAATACGAGTATATTTCTTTTATATCTGCTGGCAATTAAGGAATCCAAAAATTGGAGATTTTCATAAGGTATCTACCTTAGTCATTTTAGCGCTTTTTTTCAAATGAGCGCTTTTTATTGATAAGTCCTATTTATATATTTTTCAATGCTGAAATTGCGTTCATATTACTTTTTATAGTTGATTTTTTGTCGTAGAATACGAGTATATTTCTTTTATATCTGCGGGCAATATATAAATCTCCAAAAATTAGAGATTTTCATAAGGTATCTACCTTAGTCATTTTAGCGCTTTTTTTCAAATGAGCGCTTTTTATTGATAAGTCCTATTTATATATTTTTCAATGCTGAAATTGCGTTCATATTACTTTTTATAGTTGATTTTTTATCGTAGAATACGAGTATATTTCTTTTATATCTGCTGGCAATTAAGGAATCCAAAAATTGGAGATTTTCATAAGGTATCTACCTTAGTCATTTTAGCGCTTTTTTTCAAATGAGCGCTTTTTATTGATAAGTCCTATTTATATATTTTTCAATGCTGAAATTGCGTTCATATTACTTTTTATAGTTGATTTTTTATCGTAGAATACGAGTATATTTCTTTTATATCTGCTGGCAATTAAGGAATCCAAAAATTGGAGATTTTCATAAGGTCATTTTAGCGCTTTTTTTCAAATGAGCGCTTTTTATTGATAAGTCCTATTTATATATTTTTCAATGCTGAAATTGCGTTCATATTACTTTTTATAGTTGATTTTTTGTCGTAGAATACGAGTATATTTCTTTTATATCTGCGGGCAATATATAAATCTCCAAAAATTAGAGATTTTCATAAGGTATCTACCTTAGTCATTTTAGCGCTTTTTTTCAAATGAGCGCTTTTTATTGATAAGTCCTATTTATATATTTTTCAATGCTGAAATTGCGTTCATATTACTTTTTATAGTTGATTTTTTATCGTAGAATACGAGTATATTTCTTTTATATCTGCTGGCAATTAAGGAATCCAAAAATTGGAGATTTTCATAAGGTATCTACCTTAGTCATTTTAGCGCTTTTTTTCAAATGAGCGCTTTTTATTGATAAGTCCTATTTATATATTTTTCAATGCTGAAATTGCGTTCATATTACTTTTTATAGTTGATTTTTTATCGTAGAATACGAGTATATTTCTTTTATATCTGCTGGCAATTAAGGAATCCAAAAATTGGAGATTTTCATAAGGTATCTACCTTAGTCATTTTAGCGCTTTTTTTCAAATGAGCGCTTTTTATTGATAAGTCCTATTTATATATTTTTCAATGCTGAACTTGCGTTCATATTACTTTTTCTAGTTGATTTTTTATCGTAGAATACAAGTATATTTCTTTTGTATCTGCTGGCGATATATAAATCTCCAAAAATTAGAGATTTTCATAAGGTATCTACCTTAGTCATTTTAGCGCTTTTTTTCAAATGAGCGCTTTTTATTGATAAGTCCTATTTATATATTTTTCAATGCTGAAATTGCGTTCATATTACTTTTTATAGTTGATTTTTTATCGTAGAATACGAGTATATTTCTTTTATATCTGCTGGCAATTAAGGAATCCAAAAATTGGAGATTTTCATAAGGTATCTGCCTTAGTCATTTTAGCGCTTTTTTTCAAATGAGCGCTTTTTATTGATAAGTCCTATTTATATATTTTTCAATGCTGAAATTGCGTTCATATTACTTTTTATAGTTGATTTTTTATCGTAGAATACGAGTATATTTCTTTTATATCTGCTGGCAATTAAGGAATCCAAAAATTGGAGATTTTCATAAGGTATCTACCTTAGTCATTTTAGCGCTTTTTTTCAAATGAGCGCTTTTTATTGATAAGTCCTATTTATATATTTTTCAATGCTGAAATTGCGTTCATATTACTTTTTATAGTTGATTTTTTATCGTAGAATACGAGTATATTTCTTTTATATCTGCGGGCAATATATAAATCTCCAAAAATTGGAGATTTTCATAAGGTATCTACCTTAGTCATTTTAGCGCTTTTTTCAAATGAGCGCTTTTTATTGATAAGTCCTATTTATATATTTTTCAATGCTGAACTTGCGTTCATATTACTTTTTCTAGTTGATTTTTTATCGTAGAATACAAGTATATTTCTTTTGTATCTGCTGGCGATATATAAATCTCCAAAAATTAGAGATTTTCATAAGGTATCTACCTTAGTCATTTTAGCGCTTTTTTTCAAATGAGCGCTTTTTATTGATAAGTCCTATTTATATATTTTTCAATGCTGAAATTGCGTTCATATTACTTTTTATAGTTGATTTTTTATCGTAGAATACGAGTATATTTCTTTTATATCTGCTGGCAATTAAGGAATCCAAAAATTGGAGATTTTCATAAGGTATCTGCCTTAGTCATTTTAGCGCTTTTTTTCAAATGAGCGCTTTTTATTGATAAGTCCTATTTATATATTTTTCAATGCTGAAATTGCGTTCATATTACTTTTTATAGTTGATTTTTTATCGTAGAATACGAGTATATTTCTTTTATATCTGCTGGCAATTAAGGAATCCAAAAATTGGAGATTTTCATAAGGTATCTACCTTAGTCATTTTAGCGCTTTTTTTCAAATGAGCGCTTTTTATTGATAAGTCCTATTTATATATTTTTCAATGCTGAAATTGCGTTCATATTACTTTTTATAGTTGATTTTTTATCGTAGAATACGAGTATATTTCTTTTATATCTGCTGGCAATTAAGGAATCCAAAAATTGGAGATTTTCATAAGGTATCTGCCTTAGTCATTTTAGCGCTTTTTTTCAAATGAGCGCTTTTTATTGATAAGTCCTATTTATATATTTTTCAATGCTGAAATTGCGTTCATATTACTTTTTATAGTTGATTTTTTATCGTAGAATACGAGTATATTTCTTTTATATCTGCTGGCAATTAAGGAATCCAAAAATTGGAGATTTTCATAAGGTATCTACCTTAGTCATTTTAGCGCTTTTTTTCAAATGAGCGCTTTTTATTGATAAGTCCTATTTATATATTTTTCAATGCTGAAATTGCGTTCATATTACTTTTTATAGTTGATTTTTTATCGTAGAATACGAGTATATTTCTTTTATATCTGCGGGCAATATATAAATCTCCAAAAATTGGAGATTTTCATAAGGTATCTACCTTAGTCATTTTAGCGCTTTTTTCAAATGAGCGCTTTTTATTGATAAGTCCTATTTGTATATTTTTCAATGCTGAACTTGCGTTCATATTACTTTTTCTAGTTGATTTTTTGTCGTAGAATATGAGTATATTTCTTTTATATCTGCTGGCAATTAAGGAATCCAAAAATTGGAGATTTTCATAAGGTATCTACCTTAGTCATTTTAGCGCTTTTTTCAAATGAGCGCTTTTTATTGATAAGTCCTATTTGTATATTTTTCAATGCTGAACTTGCCTTCATATTACTTTTTCTAGTTGATTTTTTGTCGTAGAATACGAGTATATTTCTTTTATATCTGCTGGCAACTAAGGAATCCAAAAATTTGAGATTTTCATAAGGTATCTACCTTAGTCATTTTAGCGCTTTTTTTCAAATGAGCGCTTTTTATTGATAAGTCCTATTTATATATTTTTCAATGCTGAAATTGCGTTCATATTACTTTTTATAGTTGATTTTTTATCGTAGAATACGAGTATATTTCTTTTATATCTGCTGGCAATTAAGGAATCCAAAAATTCGAGATTTTCATAAGGTATCTACCTTAGTCATTTTAGCGCTTTTTTTCAAATGAGCGCTTTTTATTGATAAGTCCTACTTATATATTTTTCAATGCTGAAATTGCGTTCATATTACTTTTTATAGTTGATTTTTTGTCGTAGAATACGAGTATATTTCTTTTATATCTGCGGGCAATATATAAATCTCCAAAAATTAGAGATTTTCATAAGGTATCTACCTTAGTCATTTTAGCGCTTTTTTTCAAATGAGCGCTTTTTATTGATAAGTCCTATTTATATATTTTTCAATGCTGAAATTGCGTTCATATTACTTTTTATAGTTGATTTTTTATCGTAGAATACGAGTATATTTCTTTTATATCTGCTGGCAATTAAGGAATCCAAAAATTGGAGATTTTCATAAGGTATCTACCTTAGTCATTTTAGCGCTTTTTTTCAAATGAGCGCTTTTTATTGATAAGTCCTATTTGTATATTTTTCAATGCTGAACTTGCGTTCATATTACTTTTTATAGTTGATTTTTTATCGTAGAATACGAGTATATTTCTTTTATATCTGCTGGCAATTAAGGAATCCAAAAATTGGAGATTTTCATAAGGTCATTTTAGCGCTTTTTTTCAAATGAGCGCTTTTTATTGATAAGTCCTATTTATATATTTTTCAATGCTGAAATTGCGTTCATATTACTTTTTATAGTTGATTTTTTGTCGTAGAATACGAGTATATTTCTTTTATATCTGCGGGCAATATATAAATCTCCAAAAATTAGAGATTTTCATAAGGTATCTACCTTAGTCATTTTAGCGCTTTTTTTCAAATGAGCGCTTTTTATTGATAAGTCCTATTTATATATTTTTCAATGCTGAAATTGCGTTCATATTACTTTTTATAGTTGATTTTTTATCGTAGAATACGAGTATATTTCTTTTATATCTGCTGGCAACTAAGGAATCCAAAAATTGGAGATTTTCATAAGGTATCTACCTTAGTCATTTTAGCGCTTTTTTTCAAATGAGCGCTTTTTATTGATAAGTCCTATTTATATATTTTTCAATGCTGAAATTGCGTTCATATTACTTTTTATAGTTGATTTTTTATCGTAGAATACGAGTATATTTCTTTTATATCTGCTGGCAATTAAGGAATCCAAAAATTGGAGATTTTCATAAGGTATCTACCTTAGTCATTTTAGCGCTTTTTTTCAAATGAGCGCTTTTTATTGATAAGTCCTATTTATATATTTTTCAATGCTGAACTTGCGTTCATATTACTTTTTCTAGTTGATTTTTTATCGTAGAATACAAGTATATTTCTTTTGTATCTGCTGGCGATATATAAATCTCCAAAAATTAGAGATTTTCATAAGGTATCTACCTTAGTCATTTTAGCGCTTTTTTTCAAATGAGCGCTTTTTATTGATAAGTCCTATTTATATATTTTTCAATGCTGAAATTGCGTTCATATTACTTTTTATAGTTGATTTTTTATCGTAGAATACGAGTATATTTCTTTTATATCTGCTGGCAATTAAGGAATCCAAAAATTGGAGATTTTCATAAGGTATCTGCCTTAGTCATTTTAGCGCTTTTTTTCAAATGAGCGCTTTTTATTGATAAGTCCTATTTATATATTTTTCAATGCTGAAATTGCGTTCATATTACTTTTTATAGTTGATTTTTTATCGTAGAATACGAGTATATTTCTTTTATATCTGCTGGCAATATATAAATCTCCAAAAATTAGAGATTTTCATAAGGTATCTACCTTAGTCATTTTAGCGCTTTTTTTCAAATGAGCGCTTTTTATTGATAAGTCCTATTTGCATATTTCTCAATACTGAACTTGCGTTCATATTACTTTTTCTAGTTGATTTTTTGTCGTAGAATACGAGTATATTTCTAGCTCCAGAACCGATTGTTAAATTTTTATGAAATTTATCATAAATAACAGACCGCAATTTCGGCTTTAAAATGAATGAGTTTCTAAGCTGTTACACAAGAGTATGGTAAGAGTTACAAAAGAAATACGCTAACCTTTTCATTATGAAGGGGGCGTGGCACATGTTTTTTTAAAATAATTGCGTGAATATTTAGAAAATTGTGTTAAGGCTATATATATTATATTTAGAAATAAATTATAAAAAAGTCGCTCTTAAAATTATTTGAAAGCTATTCAGAATAGAACTACTTAAGCGATAAAGGGTAATTCTACCTTCATTATTTGCGAAAACTAATTTTCAAATATGATATTCAATGCTTCCTATTTCACAAGTTTTTCAAAGTTAATTTTCTTTTATTAAAAAAATTATAAAAATTTTAATGTAAGCAATTCACCTAAAGAATACAAAAAAAAACTTTAAGGGGTTCCCCTTCCAAAAAGTCATTTCATAAGTTCCCTTACAGAAATTTTCATGGATGCCGTTAAATCTTATAAACCTTCCGATATACTTTGCGACTTCATTTGTCATCTACGGTCAAGGTGTCGCCTTAGCTTTATTTTTCATAAGATAAATGCTAGTAGGATGAATCCTTTTTACTTACTTCAAGCAATTTTTATTACATCTAAGTAGGATGTATTTAAGTTTTATCGAAACTTTTGAAATTTTTCGAACTTTCTTCTATTTAAATGTATGCGACGCCAATTTTCTTGTTCTGAATGTGGATGAGAGCTGTTTGCCCCAAAAAGCAACCACTTGACCATTTGAAGAAAAGGGTTTGTGATTTTAACATCTCATGCATCCTTTCGTTATGTACGCGTACTCATGAAACCAAAAAAAGTGTAGATCACATTGAACTTTTTTTTTGAAAAATATAAATCCTGCTTAACAACACAAAGAGTTATACGAGTAGCTCTGCTAAGCTGGATATATTTCTAAATATTTTTCAATCCATTTTGATCTCTTGAAAACAAAACTATTCCCTAAATGAAAAAGGATACAAGGAACTGATGAAAAATTATACTTATACTCCATACACTGTGAGTATATTTTTTATACATGGGAAAATGTCTACATACATATTTCATTTGTGGCAAATTATTTATAAAGAGAGAGAGAGAGAGAGAGAGAGAGAAGGATAGATAATATAGCTCGCTGCAGATGTGTGAATTTTATTTAATTTTTCATTTCAGGTTTCATCCTTAGAAAGGCGTCACACTGAGCGCGAGGAACGATTGCATCTCTTAGTTGAAGCTTTAAGTAAAGGGCGCCTTAATGGAGCTTTAGATGATCTTCTGGGTGCGAACAATAATAAATAAAACTCAATGAAAAAGCGTGAAGTAACGCAACGTTAATAAATAGTTAACGAATTTTCTATTAGAAGCTAAAACGCTTCATAATCAAATTAGAAACACATTGAAATTGATCCCCGAGAAAGGAGCCTCACCTGGCACGTTCTAACTAACGAGCAGCGCAATATAAAATATGTTCTTAATTGTAGCCAAATAATTTTTCTACAATCACTTTACAATTAAATGAAACCCTTGAGATATACAAAAATTGTTCTGCCAGCGCTGACAAAGTTATAAATTTAAGCTCCAAGGCAAAGCGATAAGCTGGATTTTTTGCTGGCATTGTAAAATTATAAAACACAAATATATAAAACATAAATCATCCAAAAAAAAAAATGCATTCATTTTAGTGCAAATCAAATTTTAATTATTACATTTACATTTTTTATTAAAACATAACAATTTAAGTAAAAAGGGCATTACAATATATTAAAAATGGACTGAAAATTAATAAACCAAAAAAAAAAAAATAATAATAATAATAAAAAAAATATTCATTTTTAGGCATTTTAACCAGTATTATTGCAAGGACATTGCAAAATAAAAGCAAACATTTAAGGAATTTTAAATACTCGTTTACTTGATAACTGAGTATCACCAAAAAACAAACAACAAAAACAACAAAAACACAAAATTTACAAAGAAAAAAAAATAAAGTAAAACTACAATTAGAAACGAAACCGTTCAGTTTCCTTCCAAGAGTTTTATGAAAAATTACAATAAATTAGGAATAAATAAATATTGAAAATTTAAAATATTTACAGATTACAATTAATATTGAGTTCAGGTTGAAAAAATTCATTAGTTTAGCTATTAGATATTAATTAGTAATTAAATAACAATCCCTCAACTTCAAATCGTGTTTCAAAATAAAAAAAAAAATCTAATTTATTCTAAAATGGTATGCAATCCATACGTATTATAATAGTAAGTTAATATTTCACATTGTTTGTGTTCGAGTAGAATTAACTTAGAAGTAGATTTTGATTGTATCACTCTTCTAATGACTAATATTATATCTTACTTTAAAATTGGTTTGCAAATTTATGCCTGCAGTTAGAGTATTGACGACAAGCACCTGCCAGTGGCCCAAATACCTTTAGGCCTGCAACTACATAAAGTTGCTCCTTGTCGTTGAATATTTCATTGAGGCCACTTCAGAAATTTTATATTAAGAAAAGTTTGTGGATTATTAATTCATTTACGATAATATTATTTTTATATTATTTATTATTTTATATTTAAGAAATGAAAACTATTTATTTAAAGATTATTAATTCATTTACGATAATATTATTTTTGTATTATTTATTATTTTATATTTAAGAAATGAAAACTATTTATTTACAGACTATTAATTCATTTACGATAATATTATTTTTATATTATTTATTATTTTATATTTAAGAAATGAAAACTATTTATTTACAGACTATTAATTCATTTACGATAATATTATTTTTATATTATTTATTATTTTATATTTAAGAAATGAAAACTATTTATTTAAGGATTATTAATTCATTTACGATAATATTATTTTTATATTATTTATTATTTTATATTTAAGAAATGAAAACTATTTATTTAAGGATTATTAATTCATTTACGATAATATTATTTTTATATTATTTATTATTTTATATTTAAGAAATGAAAAATATTTATTTAAAGAATTAATCATTTACGATAATATTATTATTATTTTTTATTTAATTCATTAGAGAGTAATGCTGGAGTTAAAGTCGACGTCGCAAACGCCGTCTAAACGTCGTCAACTGTCAAAAAAAAGGTGAAATGTATGAAATTGTATGAGAGCTGTTAATCTCAACGACGTTTCAAATTAAACGCTGAAAAAGTTCAATCGATTTCAACTTTTTCAGCGTTTGTACGGCGTTCAATGAAATGTCAAAGCAATATATATACATAATTATCTGATTACTGTACTTGTTTAAACTGTTGCTTTTTTTTTAATTAAAATGAGCTCGAATAGTACATTAAATGAAAAAATTATAAATGCTGTTCGCGAAAACGAACATTTGAGAGTTCAATTTATTAATATTGATATTTATAGGAGATATTACCAAATTTTATTTATTAATATAATTTAATTTATAGTTATTATACTTTATTAATAATTGATTATTTATTTATTTAAATATTTTATTTTAAACTACAAAAATTTAGAGTTAAATTTATAAATATTGATATTATAGGGGGATAGTATATATAATAATTAAAATTTGGTAATATCTCCCTATAAAAACAAATATATTAAAATATTAAAAAATATTTATATAACAAATTCTCCAAGAACTATAAGAATACAGCTTTTAAAGGAGAGATTTGGAAAAAAATAAGTAATAAGTATTTAATTACAAATATTTCAGTAAATAAATTTTCAAATTAGCAGTTTATATTTAAACGTCGTGTACGGCGTTGACATTGACAGCAAAATGAAATTAAAAGTCGAACATCACAATTTCAGCGTTCAGACGGCGTTTGTGACGTCGACATTAACTCCAGCATAATTTCCAATCAATGAATATTGTTTTAATAGGCCATAGCAGCTGGGCTTTAGACTTACCTATTCTCTATTAAATTCAGTAAAAGGAATTTATTTATTTGCTTCTCAAAAGTAATTACAATTTTCAATTTAGAATAATAATTATAATTTTATAATCAAATGGCATTACTTTTCATTGTGGTTCATAAAATAGAAGTGAATTTAAATTGTTGATAACTCTATTGGTCATTATCCAACTGTATTGTCATATAAGCATACAAATATGAGAATATTTAAGATTTTCCAGCTGGAAAGCAGCTGTCGCGACGGTGGTCAATGTGATGTGATGGCAGCAGATTCTTCCATCCAGCCTAGATAGCGCTGGATCAATTACAAGTATCGGTTGATAAACGTTGCGGTTTAAATGTGGGTAATTCCTCAGTAATTCTGATTTCCAGATATCCGTGACAAACGGGGGTTACTATTTATTTCGATTCCAAAGTAGAAGGAACAGTTTTAAAGTTTTTTCCGCTCCGAATTTAAACTCTTACTATATAACATTTTTGGATTAAGTAAAAAGTACTACCACTAAATAAAATAAATTTGGCATTACTTTCAAATATTTTATTCAACACGTTGGCAGCATTTATTCCGCAAAATGTCAAAATAATGAGAATAATAAAAAGTAAAAAAGAAATATATTGAAAAAGTGAATACGTTTGTTTGAAAAAATGAATACGCTGGAATATTGAATGTGTGCTGTACATTAAACAATATTTGTATAGAGGATAATGTCGAACTACCTTCAGAAATAGTGAGTAAGGAAGAACAAATGGAATTGGCCTCAACATGTGCTTTAGATTCTGAAGACAGATATCGGTTCTTAGCCTTAGCGCAAACTTTAACAGATCAACAAAAAAACATTTACATATTTCATTCGTTTATTTTCACTGAAATTTTCACCAATTCATTTACAGTGGTTTTAGGAAAGAAAAAAAAGCTTTAATTTTAATATAACCTTTAGCCATTTGCGGATGCAAAAATCGAACGAGTACAAATACCTACTTTCGAGCGACTTTGACCTCTACCTTCGAAATAAATAGTGAGGAAAATCCGTAAGTAAAATAAAAGTTTCCGATAATCCCATACGGCAACTCGAAAGTAGCAAATGCATTTACGAATGCGAGTTAGATGGCAGGACACATCCGAATTCGTAATATTTAAATATCGAATTGAAATACATAGTAACTCCTCAGGGCCGCAAACACTGAACAAATTTGAAATAACGATGCCATTTAAGAACTTCTTGTTTAGCAATTAATGGTTTCCTTTGCTACCGCAAACGAAATACTCCTTGCGTGCAGTTGGGTCTCCATGGATGCAAAACTCCAACGCCCACATGAGTATAATTACAAATCAAATACCATAAAATTTTTTCTAAAATTAAGTGGATTATAATGATAGCCCAGTATGCACTTAAAATTTTTTATTAGTTATCCTTTCAGATAAAAATCCTTTCACTCTAGAGTCAATTTATGAATATAACTTGTACTAGATAAAAAATAGATTGAATATAAAATTCTCTCATTACAAAAAAAAAAAAATCTTAATATAATTTTAATGCAAAATTTATACAATCTTTTATTAATTATTGTTCAAAAAAATTTATTTTAAATAAAATCCTTAATTCTACTTTATTATAAAATAGAATAATATCAATTATCAATTGAGAAATTCTCCTGGTTTGGTTTAAAATAATATTAAACTTGTCTTTTCTTATAAGAAATCTAGTATTTAAGAATCTACATATATGTTTTCTGCATTAAAATTTGAAGAGGTTGCAAAAAAAAATTTAAATAAAAAACTTTTTAAAAGTAAGAAATAAAATTCTTTTTTAATAAAAAAAAATATATAAAATGGCGGCGCAATAAAAAATACAAAGCTGAGGATTTGGAAAAAAAGATAAAGTCATGACCACAAGGCGATCGTGTTATAAAGTTTTGGAAATTTTTATTCTGCAGATTTTTAATAATGGGAATTATAGCTCGGGATATTAAATCTGTCTCAGTAATAGAAGGAAAAGTCAATGCTTTTAAATACGTTACGTTACAAATTCTGGATATTTCTGGCGAGCTGCATTTGACTTCCTGCATACATGGCGAAGTTTTCTCTTTCGACTTATTTCAATTAAACGGAGTGGGCGATAACTTTTAATCCACGTCGCCGCATTCTACAAATCATCGTCTATGAAGAAATATTTTTTCCTTACCTGTCTTCTCTGCTAATATTTCCTAAGGAATTTTTAATTACATTTATGTATATCAGTATGTTGTCTTTAAAATTAAGATTTGGCTTTTTGTCGGAAATAATTTGGTATCATTTAGACGAACGGAACTAATAAAACAACATTTTTAATTAAATATATTTTTTATGTATTGCCAAGTAATATTTATTATTTCAAACGTGTATTTAATAATAACATTTATTAATATTATAATTTTTTAAAGAAAATTGGAAAAAGAAAAAATTTTTTAAAAAAATTTCATTTCGAATCCCAAGCAACAGCAACATGACACAAAAATTTGCTCCATTTCATATCAGTGTTTTCTTACTTTTAAAAATTAAAAATTAAATTTTAATTAATTAAAAATTATTTAAAGTTTAAATACTTTTTTAAAGTGTATACTTCACTAAGTAAGTAGAGAGAAAAATACATTTCGAATTTATTTAATAGTTAATGTATGCTTGTATTTTTATAAATATGCTGAATTTCTTCTTCTTTTTTTTTATATACATCGATTTATTTATATAAGCTTGCAATCTTACTAAAGTTATTGTGATTCACATTTTTTCTAGCAGGGTAGTCTGAATTAATAAAATAAATATTGTTTTATTTTATTTATTAAAATAAAATATATAACAATTTACATCGATATTCACACATAATTTTATGGAGGGTTTTTAATCTGATACGAGCAAGACATAATTTCGGCAAATTATACTATATAAAAATTGATTGTGTTTCCGAAGGAAGCGGAAATACCTGAAAAGAGATGAAAATTGAATTCATTAGATCGTCGTCGTGTACGATCAAACACTTTTTAAGGTAAGAAAATTTTTAAAAGAAAAAAATTATTATAAAAATAATTTTAATTTAAGCTAAACTGTAGAACCGAATTACATCTACGAAGGACAGCCTTAACAATTTTAAAAAAGAGGCAATAATGTATATTTTTACGTATTTACTAAAAAGGAAAAACTTAAAGCTCGTTCACTTGTACGAACTTAAAAAGTATGGCAGAATTGCCAAAATAATTACATTAAAGAGTTTATGTGGCAGAACTACTGGCTTCACCATTACCAGCAGTCTCACCACCACAATTACCTTTTTGTTTATCCTTTAAACTGTTTGCGCATAATTTAGGACTTCCAAGAAGAGATTTTAGTTTCCTGTGTAAGAAACTAATATAAAGCGAGCTATTTTATTTAGAAAGATGAGATTGAGAGTTCGTAATAGGCGCCAATATGACAAAAATAGTCTCTCATTATATTTTCCATTAGAAATTTGAATATATGAAAGTGACATCTGGAAGCAATTGTGCGTTATTAAGTGAGAAGCTTTTGGTAGGCTATTTGATTAATCATATGGTCGGATTAATCATAAACGGCACCATATCTTTTTATTCCGCCATAGAACGGCAATAGTAGGCACAAAAGGAAAGTCCAGCGACTGCTAGAAATGAAGAAACCTATAACAACACTATGGCCTGCAAAATAAGAAAGTAACATCCAGCGACTGCTAAAAATGAACAAACCTATGATAACACTATGGCCTGCAAAAAAAAAACTAACGTCCAGCTACTACTAGAATAGAAGAAACCTATGATAACACTATGGTCTGCAAAGTAACAAAGTAAAGTCCAGCGACGACTAGAAATGAACAAACCTATGATAACACTATGGTCTGCAAAGTAAAAAAAAAACCCAGCTACGACTAGAAGTGAACAAACCTATGATAACACTATGGCCTGCAAAAAAAGAAAGTAACGCCCAGCGACGACTAGAAATGAAGAAACCTATGATAACACTATGGTCTGCAAAGTAACAAAGTAACGTCCAGCGACGACTAGCAATGAACAAACCTATGATAACACTATGGCCTGCAAAAAAAAAGTAACGTCCAGCGACTACTAGAAATGAAGAAACCTATGAAAACACTATGGCCTGCAAAAAAAGAAAGTAACGTCCAGCGACTACTAGAAATGAAGAAACCTATGACAACACTATGGCCCGCAAAGAAAAATTTTGCAGCTGCTCATAAGCGAGGCACACGAGTTCAGTATTTCATATCACTCATCTTGGCAGAGCAAATTCTTCAACTAGTTTCCATTTTGGCCGGGAAATGTTGCCATTTTGATAATGAATTTCAATCAATTTAATATCTTGTTGAGACGCATATTCCTCCATTTTTATTGAGGCCATTGTTTCCACGTGCTAGTCAAATAGTTAATTGGAACATGCTTTACATATAAATAATAAATTGGCAAGAAAAAAAAATCCAAAAGGATTGCTGGAATTTTTACATATTTGCTAATGCTGATACCAAGACAAGACTTAACGATAAATATTATTGTTAAAATAAAAACTGGAAAGCACTGTCGTTAATTTTATCGCAATTGTTAACAATAACAACATTTTACGCACCTTTTAAATCGTTAATAAAAGTAATGAAGTAAAAAGTTACTCTATTCAAATAACTAAATTTTACTCTAAACGGCCTACAGAGGAGAATTTATAAGAATTTTTTTTAAAAAATAACAACAACAACTATAAATTGTTAATTTTTTGTGTTCACTGTTTTCCTAAATTTTCCTAATATTTTAAAACGAAACTTAAAAACTAAAGATTTAAAATTGTTTAAACCATTAAAGACTTCGTCTAGTGGAAAGTATCCTTGTTGGATTCACTTGAAATAAATTTCTAGAAAATAGTTTTAATAAAATATTTAAAAAAAAAAAAAAAATTTCAAATATTAATCATACCTTGTTCGACTACATCTTGAAACGTAAATTTCTTTTCCGGTTTATGGAACGCAGTGCCTTTGTGTGGGCCAAACTTATTCAGTTGTTGTTACCCCAAAGCGTTTTAAACCAAACAGTTGATACTTCAAAAATATACTGTTTGGCGTATTTAGCCAGTGACTGCTATTTATACGAAAATTCTTATAAACTTTTTGCGTCCTTCGCTCATATTGGAAAATTCCTTCAATGATATTTATCAAATTTGTGGTGTCGGGCAATGAACAATTTGTATTTTACGCCTAAATGCGTTTAATTTCTTTTGAGTTGTATGCTGTTAGATAAAACCCTAATCAATTTTATTTAATTTAAATTGTTAGAGAAAAGCTGCTACTGGTTTTATCTCAAGTGTACATTTGCCATTATATTATATTCATTATTTCGATTTATTGCAAATTGCATTAGTTTTTCATTTACCGAGCACAACTGCGTCACTGGCATAAGATGGAATATGTTCTCACTTCACATCCTTAAAAGGATTTTTTACACATCATTGCATTCTGTCTTAAACATTTTATGAATGAATTTGCAGAGATTCGATTGACGTCATGGCCCGGAAATTTATAATGCTTAAAGCGTAAGCACAGCTTTTCTCTAAAGAAGTAAAACCGGAGCCGAAATTAAACAATATTACATTACATTAGTTTAATGGAAATATCCTTCGATAGTCTACTATACAAAGGAAAGCTGAGATTGCTGAGATAAGATAAATTACTGATCATTTTACACAAGAAATAAAAACAAACAAACAAAAAATATAATTAAAAAAAAATAATTTTGTATAAACTTTAAGCTAATTTGGGCAATAATATTTTTTTTTATTATTCATTAACCAGGAAACGCCTATCAAAAAAAAAATAAAAACGTCTTAATATAAAATAAATATATCAAGTTGAAATTAACATCTCAACAAGTTTTTTCATCGCCTTGCCCACTGTAGTTAAGTATAAGTCTGATATCAGGACCACCTCTTGAAGAGTTTTGTTGAATTTTAATTTTTGTAATTTTAATTATTAATATCAGGACCATCACACTGCCACTTAATTATAATTGAAAGGACCAGGAGGTTTAAGTTAATCCAAATAATTAGATAAAAAAAACTACGAAATGTCGGGAAAAGAATAATAAATACCGAAAGGCCAAATTACTTAAAAGTTAAACCGAAAAATTCTCTTAATAATTTATTAACAAGTTATTTATAATTTTAAATAGAAAAACTTTTTTTTTTAGGAAAAGTCTGTTATCTTATTCAGAAAATGTGCATATAAATAATTTTGAAGCAATAAAAGAAAAGAAAAATAATATATTTTCTTATCATCTCGCGCTTTATGCGCAAATTAGCTAATTATTATAAATGCCATTATTTATTTATTTTTCAGAAAATGAACTTGAAATCAGACGATTAAGTAGCAATTAAAGTCTTTTTTTTTTTCTTTATAAAAAGTTCATCGCATGCTATTCAATGGATCGCAAAGTGTAACTAGAATTTCACAAAGGATGTGATATCGAGATTGCTCATTGCCTCCGTAGGCCAATGAATAATGCGCAACCTACTAAAGCGATTCCTGCCTAGACCCTCGGCGTTTTCCTCCTGTCAAACCGAAAGCTTTGCAGATTAAGTTAGTTTAAAAAAAAAGAACAAGGATTATACCAGAATCCATATGGGCGACTCCACTCTTATGTTAAGTCAAATATTTTTATTAATTTTTTTTCTAAAATAATATTTTAAGTAAAAAAAAACATCAAACTATGAAATACTAAGAAAAATTATTTCGAAAAAATTTTGACTCTGTAAACGAATTGGATAGTTTGCCAATACTTGGTAACTTCAATGGTATATTAAGGCGAACTGTAACCAATATTAAAATTTAGGCAATTTTCATCATATTAATTCTCATCGGCCCCTCGAGAAATAAGTCTAAACGTCCCAAACCTGTATATGCTTGGAATCTTGCAGGTATAGTTACGAATTTCTGCATGTGATGCAGACTTGCACGGGGATATACACTAAGGGTACAAATTCAAAAGGCGGATTGCCCAAATTAATTGTATTTGCAAAATACAAGGTTATTCCGCTGAACCGTTTTTACATGGACCGATTAGATGTATTTCTCAAGGTACCGATTAGGGTTAAATGGAAATTCCCTTCAATGTTCTCCGAGGTAAACGAATCTTTTTGCTCTCTGGGATAAGATGGGTTGCCAGGTGGCTTATACAAGATATATATTATATATCAGGTTTGCAACTCTAAGGCTGCAATGGATTACTAGCGATTTTTACATAAATCATCATCTTTTCGTCATCTGATTTTAATAAAAGCTTTCATGAAAAATTTTATATTTTTTTCCTTTTCTTATACACTGTTGAATTTAGGGGGGAAAATTTCATGCAGCCTGTCATAATTGATACCATCTTTAGATAATGTGTTTCTGTAAGCCAATTTATTTCAGCAGAATGCGTTAGAATTGAACTCAGCTTTTGTTTACTTTTTCGCAACTTGTTTGCTCTTCATTTCAAAAATTTTATCGAAAGAAAAAAATCGGTCGGTTTCATTCAAAGTGAACGGACGATATTATTGATTCCAAAATTATTGTTGATTTCACAATCTTGCTGTGGTCTTTCCATAAATTTTCAATTTCTTTCATAAATTTCGAAAAGCCACTATTATCAGCGGTGCTAAGCCGAAAGTGTACACTGTCGCCGTCTTGCTAAAATATTTTATTAAATAATTTTATTATTTTAAAAATAATTTTTAGCGATTCTTTATAAACGACTTTAGTGGAAGATAATGTTTATACTCGTATAACTCGCTAACCAGCTAACTAAATACGACTACCCGATCCAGCCATTTTGAAGATTTCTAAAAAAAAAGTAATTCAATTCCTTTTTAGAGGAGCCTTCCAGTACCATGCACCACACTGTGCGTGTCTCTTCTACAAGGACCTCCACGGGTTTGGTTCCCGCTGAGGATATTGACTCGCTTTTACACGATTTAAGTTCTTTTTTTTTAATTCAAACCGGCCAAAAACATACGCAGTGGGAAGTATGCCTGTATTTGTGAATTTTCCTTATACTCACACATCCATACACATATTTTTTGTTTTTTTGGCAATAACTCGCAAGTCAAGCCATTTGCCAGGACGATTTATTAAAGATGACGCATTAAGCTTTTTAAATCCAAAATTTCTTCGTTTTTATCTTGTTTTACATTCTATTGTAGAAAAACAATTTTATTCTAGCGGTTATTCTTCATTCACTCAAATAGTTGTTTCCCTGCTAAATAGTCACACCCTTTCAAATGACGTCATAATATTTCATTCATAAAAGTCTTCGGCCACAGTTTCAAAATGCTTCTTACTTGCTGTCCTTATTGAAGTCCTGTGCACTGGTGCACATGTGCGATAAAACAAAATCAAATCAATCCTTAATTGAATTGAAATCCATTGAAAAGGAACAAATTAGCGACTTCCTTTTTCGAAATGAAATTAAAATTAGTTATAAAAGAAGTTGGAAAAGGACTAAACGCAACAGTCGATCCAAAGACTTCGAACGAAAGCAATCCTAACGGAGTAAAAGAAAATAGTGAAAATTGCAAATAGAAAACCAAGAAGATTCTACATCGAATACATATTTTTGAAAGACGAAATATAAAAATAATTTAAAATAATTCACGTGACAATGTTGTTTTGCTCTTGGCAGTTGAAGGCAATTGTGTATTTCTTATTCGTGGGATCTAGTCTGGGACAAGAACTGTCTCGTGCATGTGAACGCGATTATTGCTATGAGAGAGTTGTTGAGAGGCGTGCAGGAGATTCCAATGATTTTGAAAGGAGATACCTACAACTATTACACAAAGATCAAAATGAGCGAGAAGAAAGTGATAAACGAATTAGTGAACGCCGTTCGCGTGAAGGTGACTGGCAAAGTTCGCTATTGTCTACAGAAAGTCGTCGTGCAATAAGTGATGTTACTAGGCGTTTAGACGACAGAATTGATGGGCGTAAAGATTTTAATTATCGTCTTGATGAACGAGAGCAAGCAGATCGCTATGAAGTTTTAAGGCATTCCGATTATAAAAATAGAGAAGGGAAAAGTGATGGTAATCAAGAAATCCATTCAGCAAATAATGGGCTAGATCGCCGCGAAAATTTCAGAGAAGAAAGCAACAACTTAAATGCGGTTCAAAACTATCAGCATAGGGATGAACACAGTTTTGTAGAACGAGAATCAACTCCACGCTATAACGAAAACAGCCGCAAACAAATGCAACCCCATCGTGATTTCAGATTTGATGATTATAACAACCGTTATTCTCAGCGTGTAATCACACGGTATTTTCTAGACAATAGTCCATCACAGCAGCGTCAAAATGAGAGAAGCTTACAAGATCACCTTACAAGATCACGCTTTATAAATAGAGAATTGAATAATGCTCGAGAGTTCCAGCACATAGACGAATATAGTTTACAAGAGGGAAAGGTAACACCACGTTATAATGAAAATCATCTAAAGCGAGTTGAGGAACGCAAATCTTATCGTGCGAACAGAGCAAGACAAGGACTAAACGAATACCGCGATGAAAATGAAAGGGAGGAAAGAAATGAACATGAAGAATTAAGGCGAGAGCATGTGCGAGAGCAGCGTGTTGATGCAAATGAACGTAAACAAGTTACCGCTCGTTCTAAAAATAGCCATAAGGAACGTTTTGAAAGCGAACGTTTTAACCGTCAAGCAGAGCGAGATGTAACTAGGCGATCTAATAGCGGCTATGAAGAAGAGCTTAACAGCAATTTCAGGAGATTCAGTAATCGTGAAGATTACGAACGAAATTTACGAAAATTTGATGATGCCAACTATGGGAAAGAAGTTGTTGCACTAGACCGCATGCAACGGCGTATTGAAAATGCGGAACGCCATCAAACATTGAATAACAATGATAATCGCGAAATCCAACGTGACTATCAACGCACTATAACACGTGCTAATACAAGAGAAGATGGATTAAAACAACGTAGTTATAGGGATAGTCGCACTAGATATTCACATTTGCCAACTGCAGGACAATTTGGGGAGAACGAGAGGCAAAGTGAAGTTTATGGAAGGATTGAAGACAATCGTGAAGAACGCCATAGAACTTTGTATCGAGTTGACGACCGAACAGAACGTTATATTAGAAGCAGTTCAGAAACCCACCGTTTACAACGACAAAACAATCGCGAAGAGCAATATGATACCGCAAGCCGTCTCAAAGATGATGAAGAACAAAAAGAACACAATCAACGAGAAGTAAGCCAACGATCAAATGAAGAACGCGAGCATTTCTTGCGAAAATATAGTGATTCAATGCAACATCGTAATGATATCACTTGGCCGACTAGAAATTCTCGTGAGCGGGTTCAGGAACGCAATGTCAGTAGGCGACTGAATGTTGCAAACACCTCTAGACTCCGGGAACAACAACCTGTCGCAGACCACACTTCTATGTCCGAACGAAGAATCATAAGCTCCATCGATAATGAGTATAATCAAAAACAAAATGTTTTCGTGAAAAGCGGTTCAATGGTTTTGGGACAAGGCGCTCTGCTGGCATATGTTATTATAAAAACCCTCAATGGCAAAAATGATTTTAAGTAGGTATAATGAATTCAATATTTACGCCACGGTTTTAAGTTTAAATAATTTCTCTTTTACAGAAACCAGCTACCGAACAAAGTGCGTGAACTACTGGAAATCATCTGCTTCTAAAATAATCAACTTAATATTCCCACAAAAAATAATGAGCATACATATAAAAAGTATAAAAAAAATATATATACAAAAGTGTACCTAAAAGCAAGACTATTATAAATACATATATAAAAGTGTATACACACATATATAACACGTACATAGATATATATAGTATATATTTACTTGTCTGTAATTATCTAAATAAAATAATCTAGATTTGTGAGCAACGAGTAAATGCTAATGCTAATGCTAATTAATTGTAATATTTGAAAAGTCGAATGGCTGCATACACATTAATACATACATTTATAAAATATTATTGTTAAAATAAAATACAATGCAAGAAATTCAAGGATCAATTCATTGTAAATGTTGGCATATTCATGAAACGAAAAAAAAGAAAGGAGTTTCCTATTAATCAAGGCACAGCCTTTTCATCAAGCGTAACATATCAGATCACATAAATAAATTGATAAAGGAAAATATGAAGAAGGAGGTTAGCAAAAAAGTTGTAACGAATAATTAATTTAGTTAATTTGATTTAAGTAAACTTCTAGTTTATGTTTAATCGGAAATTGTAAAAGCCTCCAGTTATTGTAAGAAGCTTTTCTTAGCATCTCAGTTATGTTTTAGGATGCCGTAAAATGCGTATAACAACTGGCTGATACCCCGATAATAATCAATTTCAATGCATATTTAATATTCTGTTGAATGTTGATTTCTCTGGGAGTACTAGTGTAATTTAAATAACAATTAGTTAGTAAGTTCGTCAACTGCAAATGGGAAAGGTAAAGGGTTCGAGCCGTATCTTCGGCAGTCATAAAATAAAAAATTCTTATAACCTCTATTGTTCGTAATGATAATGTGAAAGTGCACCCTCTCCGCCGTACTTCTGCAGCAAAAAACAATGACTGAAATCCCCGCCAAGACAACTTAAGAGGGCTTAAGGCACTGATACACTATCCTACATACTCGTACGATTTCACAAATATGGAATCTGTTCAACCTGTTTTTATTTTTTTTCATTCGATTGTTGGTTTTATGAAGTATAGCATACACTTATTGTTTTTGTTTCGACTTTAAGAAATCGTTTTATAAACATAGAGCAAAAGTTGCCGTTTATTCACTCATGGTGAGTGAAATCTATTTCATTTTTCCTTTTAGTCATTCCATAAGTAGTCTCTCATTGGTTGACAATAAAAATGTGTTTCATTTTCTCCGATATTCTTACAAATGATAAATTATCACAATGTCGTAGATAATTGAAAATTTTAAAAACATTAAAGATGAAGGAAATACTCCACATACTGGCACAATAATTTTTATTAATATAATGTTAAAAAAATATTTTTCAATAAAAATATCTTATATCAGAAAATGTTGTAAAAAAATGCCGAGTTTTGGAACACATAGGAGGCGGGAACACAAAATCAGATAAGTAGCCAAAAACTCATCGCTCTTTTTATAAATTAATAATAAGAAAATTATTAAATCAATATAATATTTTTTTTTTAATTTCAGCTCCCCCAGAATTTTGTATATGTTTAAAATTTTTTATGCATCGTTTCAACACTCAGAAAGATAAACGTTTCTAAAAGGTAAGTAGCCGTTTTTCACTAATTTTTTAAATTTCTGTGCATACTCTCCACTAAAGTATTAAGAAATTTTACATTGTGGGAGGGCTACAGTGTTCTTTTTGTCACAAGATGTTTATAATTTAATTATTTTAAGTTGTAATATTTTTAGTTGCCAATCCTAAAATTAAATAAATTATTTTAAAATAGAAATCTTCGAAGCTCGTAGCAGCCAACCTTTTCCTCAAACTCATATAAAAAAAGGAACTTACTTTTCGCAATTCTTCAGAACAAAATGTCTTCAAAACTTAAATTACATTTATTTAAATTTACATCAAGGACGAAACTAAAATATACATTCAAGTAAATAAAAAGCTGCAATAAAACCATTATTTTAGTAGTGCATACAAAACTTTCTTATGCGCGCTTACTTTACATTCTTTTTGTTGATAATTAAAAATAGAGAAAAAAATTAAGCAACAGTTTTCACGTTGTAGTAGTTATGCGTTTCAATATTTCCTCTTTTGTTTTAGGACCAACATTAGCAATTGGTGGGGGTTCCGTCGGTTTTGGTTCATCAGCGACAACATTTTTATTTTTTTGAAGAGCCCGCTCAGCTTTTAACATTTCATATTCCGTAAGTTCTGCCAATTTTAGTGGTATCGATTGCAGCTCACGTTTTCTCATCTTACAGGAAATTAATGTTTAATAGGATTATTAGAAATATTTAAAATTGTCTACAATCAACCTTTTTTCGTTTTCCAATGTTCAGTCATAAACATCCAAACAGCTGTTTATTTCTTCAGTTTAATAGAGTAAGTTCAAATAACATAAGGTCCGTTCAATTGTAACAAAAATACTTCCAAAATAAATTTATAAGCGGCAGATGTAACGGTTTTAAAGCTGGGGTGCGTATAAATGCAAATATTATTATAGAAAAATTAAGTGTTCTTTATAATCAAAATATTGTTTAAAAATATTTGTAAGAAACACAATTATATTATGCGAAGTAAAAAATATTTATATCACCTAAAACCTTCTATAAACGAAATTCATATCAATTGTAATTGGAACTTGTAATAATTACGCACAGCAATTTTAAATCATTTTATAGGAAATCTAGCATTAGCATTATATATATTTCATGTAGTCCTATTAAGAGATTTTCCACAATAAGACTTTCATTATAACCTTTCTTGCATTTGAGGGAATATATTGCTATATTTCTCCTTTATTTTCCAGTTGTTGGCTTTCATAATCATAAATGAATTATTTTAAAACAAAGAATTTTCTTGCAAACGCAATAACTAATCAACCTATGAGCACATAGTAATAAAAACAGCTATACCTTTATTGTGAATTAAATTCTATTATCTAAATACTAGTAGTACATTCATTTAGTACTAAGTGCTTAAAAACTCAACTCTGCAGTCGTAACACTTAATACTCGATTGCATTCACAATAACATTTATTTTCTTTGCGTCAATTTCTTTCCTCGGGCCTAATATGCTTTAAATGTTGTTTTCTTGCTGTTTGACAAATTTCAAGTCCGTGTAATAATTTTAATAAAATTCGCATTGCATTGTACTTTTCTTTAGTGTTCAACGACTTGAAAAGTGACTAAATATTTGTGTTTGATTTATGAAAGAAAACGAATAAATTAAATGCAATAAACTGTACAGAATAATAAATAATGCAGGAAATCGGAAAGGTTTTTATTAAATTTTGCTCATTTAAAGTGTTGGAATGAATTGAGTTACTTTGCAAACGGTGTACTCATAAGGAAGTGTATGTAAAAGGAAGCTTATTATTCAAGGCAATTAAAAATATACAACAATATAAACATACAATGCATATACAAAATAATAAAAATTTCTATAAAAAATGTGCTAAAAATATTTAAAGTATCATTCCCATGTAATGAAAAACAATTACTGCCACCAGCTACATTTTGCTCAACAAATACACATTCATCTGTATGTATAGCAGCTACCAACAATCTTAAATTAATTTTGGCTTTGCCAATACCACAATTAATTAAACGCACAAAATATAAATGCATGTATATGCGCGTGTGTGCTTACATATAAAACTGTTTTAAATAAAAAGTAGTTTTGAAAAGTGAAAGTTTCTCAACATAAATTAAGTAAACTAAAAGTGGTGAAGTGAAGTGACTCCTCTTTAAAGACTTGAGTAAAATTTCGTTTGCTTGCAAAAGAAAAATACATGTTTTGTTTTTAATTGCTTATGCACACATTTTAGATTGCATTTACAATTTGCAACATAATTTACGTAATTTTGTTATATATTTGCATTGGATTTCATTTCCAAAAAGTTATTATTAAAGCCGTTAACTAGTGCATATCGCTAATTTGGCTGCAAAAGGCAAAATCTCTATCCAATCATCGGGCACAGCACCTTTTGCCGCAGCAACAAAATTATAGGTTAAAAGTCAAATTATGCGTGCGTGTATGTATGCGAGATTAACTACAAGAGGATTTATATAAAAAAAACTATTTTGTTAAAAATTACATAAAATTCTGTTTTGAAAGTCCAGTCATTGTCCAGTGCAGTCACCTATAAGTGTAAGGCCGTTTAACATGGGTCTCTTAATATCGAAAATATGGAGCATGTTTGGTAATGAAGGTGAGTAAACTACTGGATTAATGAGGGTGTGTTCAAGTAAGCATAAACTGGATTGCATGTTATCGCATTGTAATCACATAATTGCTTTTCTAGAAAATATTTTAGTAATTATTATTGAAATTTAGAAATATTTCATGTTTAAAAATGTTTTGGTTTTTTGCTCTGCAGTTTTGTTCTAAATTCAATAAAAAATTTATTAGAAAGATTTTAGATCTTATTCTCTAAGCTTTTCAAATTTTAAATTTCGTAAAACATCTGGAACACGCCACGTAGTTTGCTTTGACTGTACAATAAGCTAAACTAATTTTCTGACTCTATATTGGACGGTGTCATATATGAGTATAAAGCTTAATATGTTATGTAGAGTTTAGAGTTTTAGAGTCAATTCAAGCAATTATGCTTATTAGCTAAACCAAGGAAAGAATATTAAATTTTAACTTTCGAAGGTTTTAAGGACATTTAAATAGCCATTCAACTTTACGTTTTTTCAGATATTCGATAAACTCAATTTATATATGACCTTCATGGTCGTATAGGTCTCAAACGCTAAGAAAACGAGGTGATGCCATAGTGGTCCCACCCCTCCTAGAGGTCATACATATGAGTATTTTGCACTAAGTCCTACTTTCCAAGGCTTTCACAAATCCTATAAATACAGTTGAGAAAAACTATAAATGAACTTTAATAGCTTTATTAATGTGTTGGCTACAAGCAAATCCTAGGGAATTTATAATATGTAAAATTAGAAATATTTTAATTCTCTCCTGGTCAAGGCCCAATTTTTTTTTCATTTTTTTAAAACTTAAATATATGATTATTATATTTAATATTTCGCTACTTCTTTGTGTAGCATCGTCAGGAAAAATATTAATAATATTAATATTATTTTTTAATAAAATGTGTAAACGTAACTCGATGTATTTATCTCTAGACACATTCGAAAAAAAAATCTTAGAATGGTTTAGATATGCAAATAATAATTGAACAAAATAAATTTTTTCAGTCAATGAATCCCCATTAAAGTGGAAAAAAGCGAAAAGAATTTTAAAGAGGGGTTTTATATTGAAAATGTTCGTTAGAGTTCGATTATAAATAGTAATCATAATAAAAATAAACAAATAAAATGCTCTTATCTGCTTACTTATTGTGGTATTGAAACTTAACAGCAATTTTGATTGCGGGGCCAATACAAATTTCATGCAAGCGTTTCTAATTTTTTCATACTTGTTGATTATTATGGATTATTTTTCCAACTTTTACCTATAAATGTAATAAAAAAATTTTAATTAGTAGCCGATTTTACTGATTTTTATACTATATAATTTTTACGAAAGTTTAAGTAGAGGAAGTGTTTACATTTTTGATTTTGAGCAAAATTCAAGCTCGATTTACACCGCAACAAAATACCCAAAACAGACAGGCGGACAGAGTTAAAACAATTTCCTTTTCTAGATGGATTGCACGTTGTAGGGTCGCAAGCTAACATTGTACTAGTTAGATATTTTTTCATTGAGAAGGATACTGAAATGAAACTGCAATATTTAGATGGCAACAAATTTTAGCGATTTTTTAAGCACTCGAGAAATTGTTTCGCTTGCAGTAAGAACGATATTTTTAACGCCTGATTGTGGGTAAAAAAAACAAAAACAATTTCGTTACGCAGTGCAGTTCTCGGGTTTCCCAATCTCCTGCATATGATTCCCGATAGGTTGCCTATCGAGCTCGCCCAGCGTACATATATTTAGGTAATGGTTCACGAGCACAAACACATGCTAATTCTTTACTTACAATGGCCTGAGAAATATTAACAAGGCCACGAGAAAGCTTAAAATTGTTATGGTCTTGACTTAATATTACCAGTCAAATGGGTTTAAATTGTCAATACAAATTTATTATTTATTTCATTTTTCTAACTTACGTACTATATGTGCAGAGCATTTATACGTATAGATGTGTGAATATATGGATACATGCCCATACATATACATATACTTGCCCTTATTTATAAATATTTATCTTGCGTGTATACATTGCATACAAATGTACGTGTATGATTGTATATAAAATGTGAAATATGTGATAATTGCTCGTGTTTTTTTTATCAATTATTTTTTTATGTTTTCAGAACTTGAATCACTTATTTGTCGTATTTTTCAGTTTCAGTTTCAATTTCGTTCTTTAACTTTTATATGGCTTAATTCAATAACTTTTTCCTTCCTTTCCCCAATTCGTTCAACAAATTGTTATTACTCGTACTCGCATTCTGATAAAAAATGCTCTCTTACACGTATAGATATCGAAACCAGTTTTTATTAAGTTAACAAAATATTTAAACATTTTGTTTTTATTATTCCATTTACGTTATTAATGAAAAGCATTGCAAAATCTAAATTTTGTACGAAAATGTTACGCAATTGGCTTAAATTTGTATTTATTTGTTGGCCTTTAAATTAGACTTGAACTTTTCATAAAATATTTTCATAAACTATTTTGTCTTACAAAGAAATTGCGTTATTGCATATTCCATTCGAATTTGTTTAGTGTTGTAATTTTATTAATTTATAAAATTGTAATTATTTTAGGTATTTTTAACCTAGTTTAGCTTTATGTGTAGGAGGTGTGGTCAAAAAATTACAGATATTTTCTTTTTTTTCGGAATGTATTCAATAACTATCTTGTTCACTTTAAATTTATTTCCCTCAGATATAATACACTTATGACAGCGCTTTTTCCAATCCTCGAAACACTTTTGAAAAGTGCTCTTTGGTATCTCTAATAGCTTCTGTTTCGATTATTCTTTTATCTCCTCAATCGCAGCAAGACGCTTTTCTTTCATCAGTGTCTTCAGTTTTGGGAAAAGGATAAAGTCAGCAGGGGCCAAGTCCGGTGAATACGTTGGTTGAGACATGATTATGGTTTTGTGTTTAGCAAAAAACTTACGCACAAGCATCCATGTGTGACCTGGTGCGTTATCGTCTTCCAAAATCAATGATTGGTTTTTCCTCAATTCTGTGCGTTTCTGACAAATTGCTTCGTGCAAACAAAGCCATTCACTTTTGACCAAACTCGACATGCTTTTCTCGGTCTGGGTTCTTCTGGAAGCTTCTATTGGGATGGTTGGGCTTTGGTTTCAATGTCTTTGCCATACACCCATGATTCGCCACCAGTTACGACCTTTTCAAGCAAATCTGTATCGTCGTTGACGACGGTCAACAGCTGAGCGACGTCCATATGATGTTGTTTTTAATCAAAATTTGGTAAAAACAAAAAAATCGAAGAGCTCAACAAAAGACGACTAATCTTTTTATCTGTCAAAAACAAACTGCCAATACAAAAATGGCTGACATTGCCAGCATATATAACAGACATTTGCACCAACATATCAGGAAAAAAAAAAAAATGCGAAAATCAAACCTATGTACGTAACTCATAAAATTTGAAAATAACGATTATTTTTTGATCACCCCTCATACATTGAGAAGCAAAAGTAGCCATCTGAGCCATCGCCGTGTTGATTTGCAAAATTTTTTATTAAGCAAAATGCATTACCAATGCAATGCAGTTTCAGTAGTTTCACGCAGTTTAATCATTTTACAAATAATTACATGGACGCGTATACGAGTGTATGTGGATATGTATGGGTATGTGTATGTGTATGTACTTAACACTTGTCACATCTCATTATTAGACTTAAAATTTATTTACTTTTCAATTAAGTTATAAATAATAAAATCGTTTCCTTTAATTGTTATGAAAGAAGAATTTGTGATTCGACTTTCAACCAAACCTTGTAGTAAATACGATTTAATCAAACAAATAATTTTTTTAATCAATTTTAATCTGAAAAGACTTTATAAACAATAAATTTGCTTTTTTCTGCATTACGTTTGCAATATTTCAGTGCGTTGTTGCGCGTTACACATAGAAAAGTAGGCTGAAGTCACTTTAGCTTTTTCCTCAATCTTTTAATATTATTCTTATTTTGTTTTATTTAGTTTAAGATATTTTTCTTTTAATTTTATTTTATTAATTTTTTTATTTATGTTGTCAAATTTGATGTATTCTATGATTGGGCAACGTAAGCCGTTTTAAATTAATTAAAAAACATTTAAGAACTTTATTGATTCATAATATTTTAAACTTTAAAATACAATATTCGTTTGCTAAACACAGATATCTATTATTCGGTGAACAAAATTTTTTGCAATTACTAAGTAAGTGTAGAGTAATGACTTCCTTCATTCAGCTCAAATGAATAAATTTTGGTTTTTTTTTTATTGACAAGTAAATTTTGTTAAAAAAGGAGAAAAACATTGGATGCTAATTGGTAATATATGATATATGAAACATAATAATAACTCGTATATTGTAAAAATAAAAAAAATGAATTAATTCTTAGTCACTAATCCCCATGTGTGCCTTCCAATATCCCATTTTACTCGTTCCGGCTCAATGCATTGCATTAGTAGGGTCAGCATCCTGAGTGCTGGTCATAAAAAAAAGCCGATTTTTTTTTTTTTTTAGACCAAAGGGACAAATTTTACTTTAACAATTTTTTTTTTTTTTGTTCAGAGGCAAAAAAATTAGTTCAAAACGGCAATACTGTAAACTCAAGACTTTGCAAAGTAAATTTTGCGTGTCTGAAATGGGTGCAATTTACAGCAATAAAATTTTTATTCTTTTCGTAATATTATTTTTCTTTTAAAATAATTTATTAAATTATTACGTTCATACGAGTATGTTCTATTTCTTATGAATGATTTAATAATCTATTATTTAATGTGCTCACAAACATTTGTAAATACACATGAAAGACATGAAACTAATTATAAATACTGTTAAAAAAAGGCCCCCTTCAGGGTCTACAAGGCTGCTTGAGTTCATTAAACACCAACAAAATTTTATCAACATCTGCTTTATCTACTTCATATAAGTGGCATTGCAAGGGGTGGGGTCTGGTAACTAAATATTTGTATTAAATTTTTCGAAATTCTCACAATTACACAATTCATGATTCTCACTCCTGCGTTATATATTTTAAAGACATTGACAGATTTACATCACGTTACATGTTCTGAAGGGCCACAATATGTTCACCAATAAACATACTTCAACTTATTTGCTATTATATGTATGTATATTATGTACAGCCATAATCAGTTTGTGTATACACACCCATATGCAGTTCTATTGTATTTAATTTCATAATTGATAAACTTTGACTTTCAATTTAACTGATCTGTACACACACACAGTCTTAAGAACATGAATAGACAAGAACATACTCGTCTCTCTTTGAGACACAAGTTGCTCAAAGATTTAATTACCATGCCACCATTTGATCCAACTGCGTCCTCTCATTTTCATATCATGTTACAATTCCACTTATACGAGTAGTATGAAGTAGAAAAGGCAGATGTTGATGAAGTTTTGTTTTGGTGTTTAATGAACTCTACAAGTCTTGTAGAAGTCGAAGGAAACCTTTTGTAGCAGCATTTATAATTAGTTTTATGTGTTTAATTTTTAGTACAACTTTTTGTAAGCAAATTGGATTATACAGCTGTGCGAAAGAAAATAGTAATTAGTGTACAAATTAATGTAAGCAATGTAACAGGAAACTAAGAAAAAGCGCCATGTAATATTTAGTTTATTTTCTTTGAGTGACACAATTAACTGCTGCACTGCTTTTTGCTTAAATTACTATTTGCTGCATTTAAAAAAAAATGTCAAAATTGCTTACATCACACTTAAATTCAACCAAGAAGCGGCACTTGGAAAATAACTATCAATTTAAAAAAAAAAATTACTAAGTTGGATACTCTTTAAAATAGCTCAAATCATTCTTGGAGTTTTTAAGTTTCCTTTATCTGCTCCATTTAATGTAACTGCATCCGGTTGTTACTTGCAGCACTATCGCAAGAACATTGAAGTATACCAAACGGACGTAATTTTTAAATGGTTTTAATACTTCCAGCTGATCTTTACTATATACCGATCTGTATGGTATAATTATATGTAGTTGAGAACTTTTCCAGATACAGTTGTGATTCTGCTACCGTCAGGTATAAATAATAAGTTTGTAGCGATTTTTTATACTGTAGAGAAATTACATATATCTATACCATAATCCAAATTTGTCAGATAATTCGCTGCAGTTATTTCAAGTAGTAAACAGGCATTCTAATTAACAGATAATCAATTTTTTTTTCTTTTAGAAAGTTCTCAGCTATTTTCTTCTAGTGTGAAAATGAGACCTTTGAAAGCAAATGGTAGAATCGTAAGTGAATCAGAATTATCAATTAATTAATAACATACGGCTGCATATCCGTTTCGAGAATTTGATTCTTATAGAACCAGTTTTGTATTCAAATGCAAAATTCTTAAAAGTACATACTCGCATACACATCTATACTTATTTTCTCGTATGTATATATTATATTATTATTAAGTTTATTTATTGAGAACTGGATTGTAATACTGTTTGCTTAAGTTCTTATCTTCATTAAAAAGTTATATTTAAAATCTGGAAATGAAATCTATGAGAGACATTTTTTGTTAAATATTAAAAGTGCTTTTAACTGACGCTGAAAATAATTATATTAATGATACTTGAAGTTATGAAGTAAACACGGTAGAGGTGAAGCAGATATAAAAAAATTTATTATTTATTATTATTATTATTATATATTTTTTTTTTTTTTTTTTTTTGATAAAAATAAAATACGTTTTATTGTTTTATTGAATACACATGTGTGTATACAAGTTTGTATGTGTGCTCGAATGTATGACATATTCCATTCGCAAATGGGGAATGGCGCCATTATAAAACAGGCGTTTTTCACTATATACCAAGTGCGATCAAAAAATAAGAGTTATTTTCAATTTCTGGCAAAAGTATTTACTTATTCATTAATAACTATCTTGCCCCCTACAAAGTAATCCCCCTCAGATTTAATACAATTATGTTAGCGATTTTTTTTTTCTAAATCCTTAAAATACTTCTGAAATTATATATAGTTCATGAACATGCAAAAATCAAATTAAAAAAGTCAGCGGGGTATTATTATTATTCAGAAAATAGATAGAGAATTATGGATCTTTGAGTTCATTCATTGTAGATTTTTTTTCTTAAATTAAAAATAAGAATATTACGAAAGCTAATCTCTAAAATCATTTAGTCGACTGGCTATAAGTTTTGATTATAACATACATGTATATGCTTATAAAATCCTTTACCACTTGTGGAAAAAACTAATGAGTATCCGAATATTTTGAGGCAATTTTTATTTCTGATAACTATGAAGGATGTATGAAAGCTTCGTTGTTTGAACTACTTTTCGTTACAATTCCATCTTCTCCTTCAGTATCCATTTCCTATAATTGTTTTGAAATGCAACACATTAGTAGAGGCTATCCCTTGAGTTCTCCTAGACCTAGAAGAAACACAATTTGATTTTAGTTAGCGGGTTCTTATTCTTTTTATGATGGTTTTCAGCATGAACTTCTTTTAAGAATAGTGTGTTAAAGTAAAAAGGAGAACTAATCTTGCGTCTATAAATGAGAAATAAATCCGCTTTTTATATCTCTGGCCCAAATGTGTCCTTCCCCTAAGTAAATAAAAAAATTTCACGCGTATGATTGGAGCTGTATCTATTAAAATCTTATGCAAAGTTTATTATCAGAACAAAGCACACACACAGTAATGTGTCTCTGTTTTCACGTAACCAATTTGCAATGTAATGATTTCATATTACTTTGTGAACAAATCAATTATTAATTTTTTATATATACGTTCCTATACATTTCCATTCTCTGCATTTCAGAACACAAGTTAGTTATGGTGGGTTTAGATAATGCTGGCAAAACGACGATACTTTATCAGTTTTTGATGAACGAAGTTGTCCATACGTCACCCACAATTGGTTCGAATGTCGAAGAGGTTGTTTGGCGGAATATACATTTTCTCGTTTGGGATTTGGGAGGACAACAGAGTTTACGAGCAGCATGGAGTACATATTATACAAATACAGAGGTTAGTTAATTGATTATTGCCTTTAAAAAAATATCCTTTTTTATTAAGAATTTTCTTTCATTTGCAGTTCATTATCATGGTTATCGACTCAACAGATCGAGAACGCTTGGCTGTGACACGTGAGGAACTGTATCGCATGTTGCAGCACGAGGACTTAAGTAAAGCCAGCCTATTGGTATACGCTAATAAGCAGGTTGGTGTTTTTTTCTTCATAGTTATGCGCTCAATTCCTCAATAAATTAATTTAATATTAACTGTATCTATTAACAGTATCTTTTGTATATTTTGCTTAGTAGATCCTCCTCTTTACATAATTTTACAATGTATTCATTATTTATTATTACATTTTACTGATCGCTGTCTTTACGTGCATAATTTTCGGTGTGTTTACATTTAATTTTTCGCAGGACTTGAAAGGTTCAATGTCAGCTGCTGAAATATCGCGTCAATTGGATTTAACATCAATCAAGAAACACCAGTGGCACATACAAGGTTGCTGTGCGTTAACAGGCGAAGGGTGAGTTGAAATTATTTCACCAATTTTTTAAGCAAACTCAAATTATTTAGTTAAAAATTTATTAATATATATAGACTTAATTCTTGCAATGGTACATTGTAATCCTGTAATCCTATATACCTTTACTTTGTTTCAATTCAGTTTAGTTATATTTTTAATTTTTCTTTTTTTTTTGTGCGAAATTAGGCAAAACAGCATAAGTTTGTAAAATCTATTGTATTCCCATATTTTCGTGTAAACACGTCAACTAAAGGAACGATGTAAAATTTTCCTTCATTTCATTTCCCTTTCATCGTTTCTGAATTTAATGCATATTAGATTATATTATTTATTTTATTAAATTTTTTCAATTATGTTCCAATTCCAATATCTTTTACCCCACAGACTCTATCAGGGTTTAGAATGGATAGTTCAGCGCATCAAAAAGAAATGACATACTCATATGGAATGGAGCAGTAGTTTATAGTTAATTCAATAATTAATTAATTTAAACGTTAATAAAATAAAAAATTTACGATAATTTTATATACAAGCAAACATACACATATATACAACTAAAAATTACTAAGAGCAGAACTACTAAGCTAATAATAATAAACTTGTAAATTTGAAAGGACTACCCAACATTATGTATTTAAAGACAAAATTTATATGAAGAGACGTAAAAACTAAGCAATAGGAAAAATATTTTGGAATACTGTTTTTGGAAGACCACAAGTCAACCACAATTCTCATTATTCAATATTTTTACTTATATGAGAGCGGCGCACGTTAGACATGCTTTGGAAATTCCTTTCCTACGTTTACAATTCAATGGAATGAGAAAATATTCTCTTAAGATTCTTTTGCTAGGATGCAATTATCGTTTGTCGAAGGGGTATATTAGATTGGTGAAACAGAAATCTGCTACTTTTCCGTGAAATTGGAAACTTTATTTCACATATTTGTTTCTAGCTTTGCGCAGTTATGCTACAACTGTTAACAGGTCATGCCGTTTACTTTTGAATATGTCTGTGATTTTATCGCAATTTTTGGAAGATGGGCGGCATGTTTGCCTTTATGCAAGTAAATCTGTAAAAGGTTTTTTTTTGATTGTTATAATGGTTTGCGGCATATCGGTCACTATAGCTAATTTAAAATCGATAACTTAATGTATTTCTCTTCCCCCCAAAAACTATGATATATGGATACATTTTCAAAGTCTGTCGAAATCGCTACGAGTGGTTGTAAGAATTACTAAAATTAATTTTACATTCTTTTTTCTGTTTAGAAAAATTTTAATACATAGCAAAATATTGTAATAAAATGGAAAAAAAACTGGGCGAGAAAAATATCCTTGTTGAGCATTTGCCTCAATTAAAATATATCTGAGATTAAGAAGAATACACCACTTTTTAATTTCAGTTGGCTTTGAGTCTTTAGTTTCGAGTTTTGTTTCTTTCGGAGACAATTTTCAATACGGATTTTATTTATATGAAACTAAAAACTGAGAAAAATAAATTACAATAAAATTGTTTAAATGAAATAAATTCTTGGAAAGTATAACTACGAATATATGAAAGTGGAACCAGCAAACAAACACCTTTGTACGAAATTATTTTTGCCAAAGCGCATTGTAAGACCCTTTAAGAAATAAGATTAAATGTTATACATTTTTAACTTCCAAATGCTTTAATATGTTTCTATATTTTGTAACTAATTTTATTTATAAATAACATTAAGATATTCTTGCAAAAAAAAAAAAAAAAAAAAAATTGAAACAATGTACAATTAATGTGTGCTCTTAAGAAAATTGTCTAATTCTTTTATATTTAATTAGTAAAATTCATCTTTTTTATACATGCTCTTTTTTATTATGAAATAAAAAATTAATTATTGAAAAATGAAATTTTTTTTTATTAGTTTGAAAAGCTAAAAGCATTAAAGTGGCAGCCTTTTGTTTATCAAATTTAAGTTTTTAAGTATTTAAAGTTTTAACTGAGAATTATACATTTGATGCATACAAATTCGAAATAATTGCCAAAAGTGAAAACAAACATTAACGATTAATTAAGATTGTATCATTTAAATACTATTAATAAATATTATATATAAAATATGAAAAGTTCCTTGTGGTTTAATTTGTCATATAAAAAAAAAAATAAAATCCAGTGTCGGTTTTCTTTCCAAGAAAAATGTTTTTAGTTATTAAAAAGGCGAGAGACGGTATTCGTCCGACAACACTTTTTGTTATTTTCTCTACGATCTTACACTGTATCTTTAGCCATCTACGGGTTGAAGTCAATACGACTTTCAATTTCATATATTCTTTGTTAAAGAATTTTATAAATATTTCGTTGCTCTTAACTCGTAACGTATTCGATAAATTGGCAACACTATTTGTATAATTAGAGCTTTTAAAAAATGCGCTTTCCCTCAAGTATATGCAAGCAAATATTTATTTAGCAGTAACTCGAACAGCACGTTCAGTCTTGAAAGAACCGAGTAACAAACAACAGCTAATAATAAAAAACTCTTGATTTAAAAATAATTTATATGAAATTATAAGAAGTATGAGAACATCAATCAACAGCCAAAATGTGACGGGCACAGGTGCCCACATACTGCCAAGCACAAACAATATACGTTACGACATGAAATTAAAATTTATTGAAGATGATCCAAGCGCTTTTACTGGCCAACTGAAATATTTAATTGCAGAAAAAATTAGAAATAAAGAGTTTTTTTATGGCATAGAAATATCAGCTAGAAATCAGCGTGCTAATAAACTATTGGATTACAAAATGTTTGGCTCTTTGATGCCACTATTTACCTCCATTGTTTGGTTAAGCTCGGAGTATTGGCTTGAAGAAAATTTGCCAGATATTGAAGCAATTAAATTGGCTCGGAAATTAGAAGCGCATGGCGTAGTTCTGCCACACTTATCCTGCTATCATTTAAAACCCAACAGACTGCAAGAGTTTTTAAATTTAAATTTTTCTAATGTCTTGGCGATTCGCGGTGACTTTTATAATGCAAACCAGTCATATAAATATTCGGGAGATTTAGTGGAAAGTATACGTAAATTGCGTGGAGGTAAGGGGTCGCTAATTTTTATTGCGCTTTCTTTAAGTTTTATTCATCTGATAAGAAATTATAGTTAGTTAGAAACGCAATTCACTGATAATATTTGTTATTCTATAAATAGAAAAATAATTTGTTTACATGATTGACTTTCGTTTAGATTCCATAACAATTGCTGTTGCCGGTTATCCTGAAGGTCACCCAGAATCTACATCTAAGGAAGAGGATTTGAATAATTTAGCTAAAAAGGTAAGAGTATACAATTCGATCAAATACAAAATATTAAATAAAAACTGGGAATTTTGCATAAATATCTTAAGTTTAATTTAAATAAAATTTAATTTAATTTAAAAATTTACTATTCTTTTAAATAAAATACATCTCTTGATCTAGGTATGTACATATACATATTTCCATATATAAAAAAATTCAAAGTTATTTTCAAAAAGATATATTTACAAAATACACACACATACATACATATATTTTTTGTTTTGCAGTTGCAATTTTTCGCACAAAGTATCGTAAAAGTATAAATAAAAATAAAAGATATATTTTCTAAGACACTGAACGTTGAATATTCTACATTTTTACTGCCAAGTAAAATACGTTTTAACCATTTTTAAAAATAAAAATATTTTATCTTTTTTTTAATTTTGTAAGCGAAATTTGTAATCAATATTTTTTAAGGCGTATTAACATTTTTCGTTTTACTTAAACATTTAAAAGCATTATTATTTTTTTGATCGTAAATACTTTTAAGAATTAGAACAAGTCCAAGTTGAATTTTACCACTTAAAACTGAAAGTACAGCTGAGACGTTATAAACGGCTATAGTAAACTGTAAATATATCTTTAAAAATTATATTTTACTAAAAGTTAAAACAACATAACTATTGAATAAAACTAAAATGCAAAGTAAAATTTCTTCTTTGAAATTGTTGTAGTAGTATGTTCGATTAGTGTAAAATCAACGTAAAATACATCCGTATCCGTATTGGGGGAATCCCCAATGTATTTATTGATTATTATTTTCTCTTGTTTGTTGTGTGGTTAGGCTGATATAGATGCCAGTAATTCGTTCGTTGCTAAAACCAAGCTTATCAACAGTTTTGAAAAGTATTACAAAGTCCTGGTATTTGTCAACATTCTCAAAAATTAAATTAACTGGGAACTACAAAAACGCAATCATAGCAGGCCATGATAACGATTCTTAAATTTACAAACAAAAAAAATTTACATATACATAATACATACATATAATATTTATTTATTTATTTTTTTTTTTATTTATTTTTTTTTGGTCAGAAAATTAATTTACTACTGCACTCATTTTTCTGCTATTCATTATTTTATACACAAAGAAACAACTTGAGAAGAAAAAGCCCCTAACAAATAACAATATATTACTCGATTACATACAAACTCATTAATTTCAAATTAATTCGTTGCTTCATGTTACTTTCTTCAACAGGTAAAAGCTGGCGCTGATTTTATAATAACACAAATTTGCTTTTCCGCACAAGCTGTTGTTGATTTTGTGAAAAATTGCCGCGCCAAAGCAATAAAAATACCAATTTTAGTTGGCATGTTTGTGCCAGATAGTTTGCATCTGTTGGAGACAGTGTTGCGTATTACCAAAATTAATATGCCCGAAGAACTGCTCGAAGAATATATAAATCAGAATGTTTTGGGTCAAAGTAATTTCACAGAATATGCTGTACACAAAGCACTTGAAATGATAAATATAATATTTTCCAGCGACATTGAGGTCTACGGTCTCCAATTTTTCACTCTAAATAAATTCAAAAATATACCCAAAGTTGTAAATGAAATACAAAAAGTAAAAATATAATTAAATAAGACATAAAAAAATATAATTGCTTCATTTATTGCAAGAAGAAAATGAGTTTGCTTTGCTTTGCTTTTTGCAGTTCTCAGCTTAAAACGTTTACAACTAATTAAACACGAACTTTCATTTTCCCGCAATGTGTTTTCATAGAAAATAACGAACTTTCATTTTCCTTCAATGTATATTAAAAACTATAAAAAAAAACTATATAAAAAAATTACCTCAAATAATTTGATTCAAAATAAATTTCTGTTCATTTTGAAAAAGTAAAAAATTGTATGCAATGCTTATTTACTTAAGAAAAGAAATTACAGTTTTCTCGAGATCATGAACTTTTATTTTATTCTCCACATTTTTTTTTTTTTTTTTATTATTTATTTCTGATTACTTTATTATTTTCCTTTAAAAGTATTTCGATAACCTTGTAGGGAAGTTTTATTTTGACAAAAAAGACCAACAAAACAACGAGTCTCGATCCCCGAGGCTCTGAACCACAAAAGCCAATGCTTTGCCACTAAGCCATTCCTCTAATTACGTAGTTTTTGTTTAATGGCTGTTTTTCCTTACAGTTAAAAGCAAAGCCACAAACCATTTTTATACAGGTTGCTGAACAGAGGTGAATAAGGAGGAAGCATTGCTAGTACGAAATAAAGTTTAAATTTTACACAGTGTTGCCACAGTTTTATTTTATATACTGAAACCGTGATGAGGTATTCTCCGCAGTATTAAATGAGTAATAAATTAAATGGATAGCAAATATTTTGAAAGATGTTTCTCTAATATAATCAGTATTGCCAGCTACTGTATAATTACAATAACAATTTGTAAATTTTGCCTCTAATCATTGTTCATGTGTAAGCAATAGGGGCATATTTTAATAAAACTGAAATCCAAAATTTTGTTTTTGTTTTATGTTTCTTGTTTGTGTTATTTCTGGCTCTTAAAAACTGTACTTTGAATCAAAGGATATTAACCATCGAATGGCAGGTTTAGCCGCCTTCGAAAATTTTAGTTTATATTTAAAAGCAAGTTATCATTTAATGTACAGTGAATCAATTCTACACGCTGTATCACGTTGGTTTGCTTCACATCACCACTAGACTTTAAATCGTGTTTTGGGAAATCAAAGTAGTATTAGAATATATATGTACATATGTATGTATGTATTTTTTTAATATTATTTAGAATTTATATTAATGTCTAGATTTCTTAGACACATTCTCTGGCAAATAAAAGTCGCATTAGGCATTCATATTTATTAAATATCAAGTTAATTTTTCGGAAGAATAAGGTGAATGATTGAAATCTCTTATATCTTATATATATAAAAATTACGTGTATGTTCGTAATCGATAAACTCAAAAACTACTGGACCGATTTTGACAAAATTTTATATGCCTGCTGTATGGGCAGTGGGGAGTTTGAAGTTTGTGCGACAGATGGCGAAATATTTATTTTTTTGTTGTGTTTTGACCGATAGAGATTAGCGCCATAACCCTAAGCAATGCTTCGCTGAAACCGTTACGTGCTTAATCGGCTGGTAGCGGCGTTAATTAGCCCCATTAACGAATCATACTTTAACTATTTTCTTAAAAAATACTTAAAGTTAGTGAAAGTAACTATTGAAAGCTTTCAAAGAAAGTAAATAAGCAGCAGGTAAGGCAACAAAGGGGAGGCTCCCTACTTCAACAGTACCAAAGAAAATAATTAAATCTTAAAAAACGTGTATAGCAGTACAAAATGCCACGCCCACCTAAATATTGTTGGATTTTTGAATAAAACTTTTTTTTGTATTATAAATAACTGAAAACACTGACTTTGATTTTCTACGAGAGGCAGTTCAAAATAAAAGAAAAATTGGTAGCCAACAACGCCGACTGGGCCCAGCTAGTATTATATATATTTGTATTACTTTACATGAAAAAATATTATATATATGTATTTATTTTAAAATGCTTTGTATAATTTTGCTTCATATGCAATTCTTACAAGATTCAGGCTATTCAAAATTACTTCAGACAAAAATAACTTAAATCCGTAATATATTAAATTAAATATTCTCTAGCTTTTGCCACTCGATTACTTTCACTTCCCACTTTGCTCAATATTAAAATAATGTTGCATATTTACATATACATACATATACTTTTATAAAGTTTATTTAATTTTGTGGATTTTTTTATAAGCAAATAGTTTTAGGTTTTTTGAAAAGTATAATTTACGTGCAAATCCTTATTCCATATAACCACAACATACATACGTATTTATAATACTTTTAGACACCAACAAAATTAAACTATAAATGCGATATTACAGCAATTGAAATTTGTATTCGTAACTATTCTTGTGGCATGTTAAAAAGCTATTGCACCTGCAATAACAATAAGTGAATTAAAAAGGAAAATTTAAGTTGTGAAAGTGTATACGTCAATCGTATTTACATCACATTCCATAGAAGTAATAAATGGGAAATATTTCGTTCTTTGCAGCAATAAAAAAGGAAAAGAAAAGAAGTGAATGCAGTTTTCGAAATAAGAAATTATAATAATGTAAATTACAAAATTGGAAATATAATAAAAAGAAATTATTCACAGAATACAACAGAAATAAGCGCATATCAAATTCTTGGCACAGCAGTGTAATAAAACTTCTAATAATGCAAAAATATATACATATATCTATGTAGTTATGTAAAAATATATATGTGTGTAGTTATGTAAAAATATATATGTATTTACACCTGTGTATGGGTGTAAGTTACATACTACCATTTCAGTGTTAGCAGATAAAAAATTCAAATAAGCTAAACCACAGTATTTTTAGATTGTAAGAAATCCTTTTTTATAGTCGAATCATCTTTGCATTCTATTAGTGTAATTAATTATTATTTTTTTTTTTAATAAAACAAAACGGAATTTTTGCGATACAATTAGTTTCAGTGTATTGAACTCACTGATTTTGAATCTTTTAGTTAATTTAGCCTTTCAATTTAATTTTTAAGCTACGTTGCAAAGAATAAAATTTTAATTCAAAGTGTAAGAAAATGATTCGGTTCCTTTTTATTTCATATGAAAATAATAATCAAAAGTGAAAAACTTTTTAGTTTTTAATTAAACTTCCATGAGTTTAATACCGAGGGAAGATGGAAAAAATTAACATATAATAAAACGAGAAAAATTATTTTATTTATAATAAAATAAATAGGCAGTATGTAATTTCTATTTGATATTAAATAAGAAATTATATTTTTTGCCTCTTATGACTCTTATGTGAGTTGTAGGCAACTCTGTAAAGAAAATGCTTAAAGCTCAAGTCTTTATATAAATTTAATAGTCTATTCTCCACTTCTTCGCCTTTCTTAAGATGCTAACAAATTGTTAGCGAGATATTGAGTACATAATAAAAAATTTCTATAAAAAGAAGCATAAAGTTTAAAAGGAAGACTATTAAATGTTAAAACTTTTAAACTAGAGGCCGTTACTACCACAATTTTTTTTTTTTTTGTTAAATCAAAAGGATAAATGCAATTAAGGGAGTGAGAGAATACTCATATTGAAACATTTGTTATCCAGAGAAATATTTATTTTCGAAAGAGAGCAAATGACTGTAAATTGATGAGAGTATACACTAACAAGGTAAATAGTACGCTATTTTGAAAAAAAAAAACTTTTGCGAAGGTCAGTGATACCTGCGGCGTTGCCAGAGTATTTAAATATCTGGTCTTAGTAAACAGAAAAGGAAAATTTTATAATCTACCAGTTTCACTTCCACTATAAATATTAATTATTTTTATTTTTGAGTTGCTGTGAAAAAGCACTTTTTCGTTGGAGAAGGAAAAATATAAAATAGCTGAAATGGATTTATTAGCTACTGTCCAATACTACTAAACATGTGTTTGTGTGTAAATGAAATAATAATACACGGCTTTTAAAATATGCGATTATTAGTTTTAAAATGATTAAATAATATTAGAATTACAAAATAAGGTTAAATAAAAATTTTATTTGAGTGTTGTTAATGGTGTGAGCTACGAAGATATTTCTAAGTGGAAATGCAGAATTGAATTAGGTTTGATTAGGTTTGAATTAGGTTGGGATTCGAATTATTAATAATGAATCAAAGTGAATGAAGACGAAACTATTGCAAATTTATTACATGTATATTTTATATAATTTTAATGTTTTTTTTTTTCAAAAAAGAGAAAAGTTGATGTCTTTACAGTCTAAAAATATTTTCAAAGGAGTGTACCGACATACGAGTAATAAGTCTTAGGTGGTACGCACGAGGTGTTTTTGTGCAGTTTTAATTTGTCCAATACATAACGTGAATATGTTTAAGTTTTTATAAGTAAAAGGTAAAGAAAAAGTTGACCCGAAAATCAGATGTTCGATTGGACATGTTCGAAGGCTTCTCCGAAGTCACAGACAGTTAACAGCATATGTTTTCATATGAAACTCTTCTAGGCGAGCATTTAAATGCAATAGTATTTAATGAGTACAGAAATAGTACCTCACAACAGGCTTATAACTTTCGAAATATACATAATGTATTTATATGGGTGCATGTAAAGGAAGAGCGTTTGCACAGGCACCGGTGCATGCAACTTGAGAAAAATATACTCGTAATTTTTTTATTATAAAAGATAAATGGACAATACTAACAGCAAAAAGAAAAGCATTTGCTTGAAGAGAAGTTGGTAATAAAGTAAAATAAAAAATATAAATATGTAATAAATATGCCTAAAATGAAACACGTAAAACTTCGTTTTCGTGGCAGAACTTTTATAGCAAATATATAGTAGATGTCTACAAATATTTGTGCCCATGTATACATTTTATCTGTATATAATAAGAATTTATATATTTGTGAAAGATAAATTAGAAAGAAGTGGAACGACATTTTAATAACTTGAACTCTTTGAGTGACATACGAGTATGTCGCCAACTAAACTATAAAGCAACATATCAATCAAAAAGTTGCGATGAATGGTTTTCTGATTACGATTTACTATTTCACATCACAGAGTTTGAAATTTTTGTTTTTATACACAATCAATTTATATTCATATATATGTATATGTAATATTCATAATAATTAATCAAGTGTAAGAATTTAATAAATGAAATATAAGCTATCATGAAAGAAATAATGTAGTATTTGATTTACTTCAAGTTAATTTTAAAATATCATTTTCATTCATTCATTGGTTTAAATTTATGAAAACTGTTACGTAGCTGATTAATATCAGCAGCTTAAGATGTATGAAATTATATATATTTTTTTCTATTAGAAACTTACATATTCCAAATTCAGTTTTTAATACTGAATAGTTTTTACAATTTTTTACAGATTATTATTACTTTATGCTGCACAATTTTCAACATCATTTCAACCTCTTCGGCAGTCCACACCTTGTAGGACTTTTAACCACATTTTATTTTTTTTTATTTAAATATTCAGAATTAATTGACCCCATCGTTCAGTTCTTTAGTTAATTTCTTAAGCTTTTTTGTATATTTATTTTTCAAATTTTATTATTTTTATTATTTTTATTTATTATTCGAAATTTTGTTAACATTTACAGGAAATGAAAAAATATCAATATTTAAATATTTTTAATAAATTTTGTATATCTGATAGTAACAGGAAAACACTTTGTGACTACAAATTTAGCAACATTTGCATACTGGTAAATAAATACATTCGTAATATCTGCTACATCATTTAGTACTGTGGATGATGGGAATATTGTAAATTTAAAATTTATGCACTTTATTATTGCCTTGTTGTTTATAATTCTTGGTACTGCTTTCTTATTTTCTATTTTCCCATTACAACTGATAATAATGCCACGACAATGGAAAAGGCGTATAAGTTTTCCAACAAAAAAAAAAGCTTATGAAACAATAGTTAGAAAACTATAAAATAAAAATATAAAAATATATTAGAAGAAAACCACTTTAAGCCATTCATTTTAAATAGGTGTTTCACCGAAAACATATTACCTTCAGGTCGGGCATATCAAAGAAATATCCTTCTTATATTTCAGGTAAAATATTTTGCAGGGTTAAATTAAGCTCGATTGTAGTTTGAAGGTGTTTCAAATATAAAACTCCTACCAAAATTCGAATGCATTAAAAAACTATTATTATTAATGAAATTTGCTTGCAAAATCTAATTCAACTCTCTTAGTCCTCTTTTAATAGATTTTTGTAATAAACAATTACATATTGTGGATTAATTATGTGCATTTTCCGCCTTATTTCACCTGCTAACTCTTTTATAAAACTAAAATCAACATCTTATTAAATTCCGTTCATTGCATCGTTTCCCTACTTCGTTTAATTATTGTTTTATTAAAGCAAGCATGAAAATAAAAAAAAACCAAGTTATATTTTAATAGAGTTTTCCAATAATGTAGAGCTTGCTGCAATGAAGCTACACATCCATTCAGAATTTGTAAGAGCAAACGTATGCAATGAAAGCATAAAGGGAGCTTTAGTGGCAGAAAATAATTTGCGAGCTCTTTGCAGAAGTTTTATAATCATTTGATTTGTAGATGAGAGTTGTTATATAAAATTTTTTTAAATAATTTTTAGCACTTATCAATGCATAGAAACCGAAATATAATCTATTTTCTTGGCGATTTATAACTTACAATAAACCTAATTAGCCGAACAAAAAATAAACCAGAAAAAACTTCAACGCTCCTACAAAATTAGTTTTATAACTGTGTTGTGGGTCAACGCAAAAATATAACTAATAAATTTTATATCTAGAAAAGTTTTACTATTCGTGACTACATGTATTTGCAGCTGCTGTTCGAAATGCATGGCTATATATACGTATATTTAAATTTGTATTAGTGCCGATTCATGTTGAACTGTCATTATTGCGTGGTGCGACGTAACAAGAATTTTACACTTTCATTGTTAGTCACGACATCACGTGCTTCTACCATTTGTTTGCATAGAATATTCCTTGTCCTTATTGAGTCTGTACAAAAAGTTTAATTACAAACCAACTGTATTTTGTTTGAGCAATTTAATTAATATAATATAGTATAAGTATGTACTCTTATTTGCTTTATTTATAGTAATATGATGCAAAATTGAATTTCAAAAGTGCTGCCCCTTTATTATTAATATTATTATTATTAAAATATCATTTTTATACATAATTAAGACATACGTGAGATCTACTATTGGCAATTTATATATAGTACTAGTAGAATTCGCCAATATGTTTATTTTCATCACTTTAACCTTCAGAATGAATGAATGGTTTTTCTAACTTTATGGAAGTTTTTATAAATATTATAAAAAACTATTATAAATAAATATTATATACACTTTTATCATGTTCAACCTTTAAAATGAATTAACAGTTTTTCTAACTGTATGGAAAAAAAAGAAAACATTACAATATGAAAATAAAAAAGCCAATATTAAGGAATAAATGTAATTATCCATTTTTTTGCAAGTTCATGGCCACATTATTAAATTTATTTGCATTTTAATTAAAAAACTTTTTACATGGATTTCTAATTACACAACTCTAGTCATTCACACATGCATGTATGTAAATGAACAAAAATTTATTTAAACTTTTTATTTAAACATTTTTTTAGGGTCTATTAACATTTATTTATTTTAAAATGTATGGTGTTAATGTCGTTAAATCTATTTTTCACATTGTTTTTGTTTTTTTGTTTTTGCTAAACTATTTGGTTTGTACTTCAACTCCTATTTTTATGAGACCATGCTCATAACTACACTTGTAGAGAGCTCAGAATGAGAGTATAATAACGGCAAAACATATTTACTCATTTACTCACACAAGTTTTTATATCTCTGCTTCATGTGCTCACATGGCAATGATTCTCCAATGGCACCAACAGCAAAAGCAATAGCAACAATTGTTGTAATACGTATTGCAAAAAAAAAGAAGAAAAAAAGAAAAAACATATTAAAGAAATACCGAAAAACCTTGTTAAAGCAACAGCAGCTGCCGCAGAAGCAGTATTGGGAGACAACATAATGGGAAATTTTGTGTAATAGTGTGTGTATGTGTAAGTTGATGTGGTGTTTTTGCACACAAATTCAGAGTGTTTCTCACTACAAACGAGTGCGGTTCACAAGGTGAATTTAAGCGCATAATGCAGCAAATTTTTTAGAAAAAATAAGTGAAAAATAATTAAAAAATACAAAAGAAAAAAATCTAAATAAAAAATTTTAAATACATGAAAAGAAGTTAAAAATAGCTAATTCAGAAATTGCATGAGTTTCTAATTCGCATTAAAAACAGAAAAATTTAAAATAAATAATGATAATTTGAATCAAAGGTGTTAATACTTATAATATATGTAAATGGATGTGCGTGTTAAGTGTCTGCTTTTGTATGTGTAGTGAGGCAACGTATATGTATATTTACGTTGCAAAAAAATTAAAAAAACAAAAATTTTAACAATTTTTAAAATTAAAAGATTTTTATCGAGTTTTATTAGATTGAAAAGAGCATAGAAAGCAAAAGGAATTAAGCGACACACGGTCAAAATTGGTGGCATACGAGAACGGCAACGGTGCGTATGATTATTATACTTGTGCACCCATTCGGGTTGGAAAGTTCGTTTGATTGTTCTACTATACGTATACTTGTTATATGGCTTGCTTTTTATTTCCCTTTTCCTAGCACTAATTAAAGTTGCTTCTAAAATTATAGTCCTAACAACATTAAAACAAACTAGTGGTAAAGGTCAGATTAAACAATATAAGATTAGAAATAGTATATATTTCGTCGTTTATTCCCACGCCCCTTTTTTTTTTACCGACATTTGAACGAGTATGTGTGTTTGTACTGCTATTTATGTTTTAAGTTAAAAATATTTAGCATGTAATTATCGCATGCTTAAGGGAGTGTAAACACGAAAGTACTGCCCGAATTGACCTGCCTAAAATTATGCAACAAAATTGACCAGCAAAATATTGATCTGTTAAGCACAATCTCAATATTGCCTTTAAGGTTTATTGTGTGAATTGAGTCTCTTCGTATTTCAGATCAGTGTCATCATTTTATTCTTAAAATTCCAATCTCTATTTTGCATAGAATTAAAATATTATACTCTTTGGTATTGTAAGTTTAATTAATATTAAAACTAAATACAATTTCTAATTAAATTTTATTATTGAATAATATTATATAAATATTAACAATCAAACACTGATAATTATAATATTTGTACCTTGTATTCTTCAAGGGAAATAAATAAAAATGACTACTTTGGCATTGGTTCTGAACTTAATAACACTATAAGCAACACATTTTATATTGTTTGAAAGTAATAGTGTAATGAAAACATCTGAATGTTTTTTTATCTTATGGTTATAATTTTCTGAGATTTAAAACTTTCTTGGCGCTTTCATGCTTAAGAAAATATGGAATAATGATTTTAATGAAGCCACCTAATAAATTTCAAAAAAAAAGAGTTCTTAAAACATATTTTCGAATATTACACGATATTCAAAATTTTTTTACTCGCTACAGGATCTCTGGAAATATTTTTGTAACGGAGAAAATGCACGGTTCAGAGGAACTGGTAATATTTGTTGCTATTTTATATTCCTACTTAGCAACTTTTGAAAAAAAATGTTTTGCAAGGAAATGATAAATAGTGTCAATTGAAGAAAAGTAGTAATTTGGCATGACTATAACAGTAATAAAGACATAATGTATTTTATTGTTTTTCCTTATATTCCAAAGTATATGAAGCACGTACATACATACAAAGGAACGATATGCAAACTAGAAACTTTATTTTAATTCAGAAAATGACTACATGATATATAAATATGGAATGTTTGGGTAATATATCTCCTCAGCACTATCTGATATGAGGGAAACCGATAAAATAATATAAGGAAATTATTTTAACCGCCTAAAAATATTCTAGAAAAAATTGGGTTATCTTCATATATCAAATACTTAACTTAACAAGTAAATAATAAAATAAAACATTAGCGAATCCATAAGTAATACTGGAATATTTCGTATATTGTATGTGTAAGGTAATATAAAATATTTTAAACTAATTCATGATATAAATGCAGTAAAGTACGACTATAGTGTTGATTATAATTGACTATAAGTGTTGACTATAATTGTAAAAAGAAAATTGTGTCTGTAATTCCTGAAAATAATTTTATAAAAGGAAAATTACTTTAATTGATTACATTCAAATGAGAAAGCTTCTCTCGTAAGACATTCTGAAGTTTTAGGTATTTAGAACAATACAACATTAGGTATTTATTAGGTACATTTAGAAATATTTTTTGCATTGTTGACTAGGCGGTATTTTTAACGAAAATTTCTATTTTTTCTGCTTAATAGGATTAAATGTTGTTAACAGGATTTGCTTTAAATGTGTGCTACAAAAGGCTTTTTTTATCCTTCAAGCCTTTTTTTGGTTTTTTGTTTAAAAAAGTGAGTTTCCCTAACAAGTAAAAAATAATAGTTTATTTTGGATATAACAGGAATTAAAAAAATTTAGAGAAAAACTATATTTTATGAAAGCTTCAGAAAGAAAAATGTCCTAATTAAAAGCAACATCGTGGAAATTAAAGCAAAAATTGCTAAGAATTTCTGGAGAGAATAAGTATCTGCTTTATACGACAAAAATATAATATATTATTCAAGAAGAATTTATTAATGAAGGAAAGAAAAATGAATCAAACATACTACAAGTGGAAAAGTTTCATCCATTTTAAACATGTTCTTATTACTTAATTAGTCTAGCAAATTAAAGTAATCCTTCGGACTACCGTGGCTCTGACATAAGCAATTACACGTTATAGATGTTCATTTTATTTACAATTTAACTTTGTGCTTTTTTTGCATAAGATTCAGTTTGTGGGATTAGAATTTAGGGCCAGAAGTATGGCTACATTCAAAATTATGAAAAATTTACCGTATTTGTAAGAATAATTTTCTAAGAGCAAAACAGTTGGTTTTCACCAAACCTCAGGCACAACTCATTGCTCATTCAGAACGCATTCTTAAAAATAAAAATAGATTGCAAATAAACAAATAATTCTGTATAAAAAAAAAAACAAAAAAAAAATAAGAAAAATTCTATTTCTCCTAAAGAGTTTGCAATTAACAAAACTATATTTTTTTCCTTCCTGCGATTGTATTTTATCCATTTCCTTTTCGGGTAAGAGCAATACTATTTCCTCTTTCCGGCTGCCTAGTAGTTAAGAATGTTATAGAGTAGTCTCTTTCTGTATAGCTCTGACTTGAAATTAAGAATATATATTTTTAATATTCTTTAATATTTTAAATAGAGGGATATGCTGAAATTGCGAAATCACAATGTGAGTAGTCCTGAGAATATACGGCTTGTATTGCAATAAAAAAACCAAAATAATAAAATTTTTCTTTTTATAATCTGTTTATGGGAGAACATGTAATAAACAGAAATTTACATTATGTAGCTTCTGAGTACACGCAACAGTTTCTGTGCATTCAATTCTGATGGGAACGTCTGCAAGAAGGCGATTTTCAAGCCACCAGCCAAAAATCTGTACTAAACAGCGGTTAATTTTTCCTAACCTCGTGTTGTCTACGACATGTTTGGTTACATTGAAAAACTATTTAAGCATTTCTGTTTTGGGCTTTTGAATAATTTTACAATTTTATTTACAATATTTTCGATTTCTGTTGACTTTGCAATACAAAATGTGAAGCGAGTACGGATTACGTGGCTTAGAAATATGTACGAATGCACGAATCTTTTGCTTTCCTAATGCAAATAAAGCTTTGAATGTTGGAAATCCTTATCTTTAAATACCATAAAGGATAATGAAATGTATTGTATGCTGCTGAGTATAATTTATTTCTTGTCAAAGGTTATTAGGTATTTTATTTTGTTTTTGTTTACACACAATATCAGTTTCGATAATTTCCAAAGAAAAGCATTTCACATGATTTAGATGACCTTGAAGTTATAAATTATTTATAAATTATTATTATTTATAAATTAGTTATTTATAAATTATTCTATTGTAGTGCTTTAGAAATAATAATTTTCCTTTCATATTAATTTCTTGATAAGATTCAATTGATATGAATTTGTTTAACTGAGATTTTTGTGGCATACCAGCTGAATAGTGGAAAAGATGAACTGCTTTCCTGGTGTAATATGAAAATGGAAGTATAGCTTTGGTTGTTGTGGCGGCTGGCAAAAGATCTTTCATCTTTAATTAATTTTTTGGTTTGTGAGAGTACTATTATGTACTTCTGTATGTGAAATGTCTACAAGTAAGGTGGATGTATTTTCTATTGGGCATTATTTATAGCAATTGTCTATTGGAAATATTGTCCAGTTGTATGAATTTGTTAAATGGCAGCTATTATTTTCCTACTTGCACAGAGAATATTCACTTATATAGGAGTGACAGCATTTATATAGCAGCATATATATATATATATATATATATATATATATATATATATATATATATATATATATATATATATATATATATATATATATAATAAATAATTTATCAAGAAATTATATGAAAAGGAAAATTATTATTTATTATTTCTAAATATATATATATATATATATATATATACATATATGCTCGTATATACAGGGTGAGATAAAAAACTGCAACCAACTTCAGACTGCTGTCATTTCTAAACCACTCGTCCGACAGCTGTGACAGCTCATTATATTGTTCACAAGCGTACAAAAGTATTTTGGTGAGAATTTTCCAGAAAAAAAGTTATTCGTGATGGAATTCAAGTGTGATAGTGTGATTTCTTTATATTTGGCTGGAAAACCACAAGTGGCTATCGTTAGAGCACTCCAGCATTTAAATGTGAATAAATCTTTTGTGTCGCGTACCATCGCTCGTTACCGTGTTACTGGTAGCGTAGCCCGACGTCAAGGAAGTGGACGTAAGAAAACAGAAAAATCAGCAGAAATGGTTCGAAAAGTAAAAAAGCGACTTGATAGAAATTCGCGTCGGAGATTATATATGCTCCTTTGCACGCTCGTAGTAAGTGGCTTCAAATATATATGTAGTATCGTCTATAAGGAATACGCAAGGAGCGAAAAGTAAAAGTAAAACGGAAAGGAAAACGAAATGTTGCTTTCAGTGTATGAAAAAAAAAAATTAAAATAATATGCAATTAAATACACTGGTTGCCCATTTTATTATCTTTTGAGGATCTCGGTTACGTACTTGCTCCTTTGCACGCACACATTTTGTGTATCTGCATTAAACAACTTTTTTATTGTTGTGCTTTTGCAAATCGTCTTCCGCTTTCCCCCTTTTTTATATATATATATTCGAATATACATAATATATGCTGCGAATTCGCCGTGAAGCTGTACTATTATGTTTTGCCGCCTTTTCGGTAAACATTAGTATTGGCAGTTCATATTTTGAAGTTCGTTAAACGAACGTGTTTTAATCGTTAAATTCAAGCAACGATTACTGAGAGGTTGGGAAAGTTAATGAAATTTTTGGACCATAATATACTACAAGATCAGCCGAAAACATTACTTTTGCTCATTAAAGTGTTGAAAGCAATCATTCAAGATTCAGTGGGCGCAACAGCTTCTTCCAAAATACATTAAACGCCGCCGTCAATGTGACAAGACATATTTTGATTGAATGCGTATGTGAATAAACCGGATAATCGGTTTGAAATTATTCAAATTATTCAGTCAGAAACACTTGATCAACGCAAATGAAATATTCATAATGAAATTAATTAAATATCGGCTGAAACGTGTGAGAATGTAAAGAAAAATATCCTCAAGAGAGCTCGAATTAATGAGGCTAAACAAAATTGATATTTATACGATATTGTATTCCATAAATAATTATCGACATTTAATAAAATATCTAGCAATAGAAGATTTATTTTCATTATATGTACACTCTACATATAAAAAATATACAAAATATACAAATCAGCAGTCGAAATTTAATACATTCTTTCTTCAGGGACCGTTTTTCGACAAGCTAACCCTATTTTCCTTTCTTCTAAGGAATCACGCATACATACATACACCTAATAAAAAAGGAACTAGACAAAAAATTTTTGTTCTTCAATGAATTCGGCCGGAAATATCTAGTTATTGCAAAGAAATGTAAAACGATTTGATGTTACATGCAGATTTATTGTCAGCTGTGCACTCAGGCGTGTGAATAATTTTCTTTGCATGCAACAAAGGAATCCAACATTACGATTATCCCATTGAATCATCTAGAAACCGCCCGTAAATCATTTTACATCTTGATTCTTTCAACAATGAAAACCGCAGCATCAACAAGAAAAACAACAATTTTAAATGTATGTATATTTAAAAAATCGGGCAACAAGTCTTAAGGAGAAAACAATTTTCATACCACCAGCAACACCTCGCCATAAAACACACTTCAACAAGCCCAGCCGCAGAAACACAAACGAAGCTAAACAACAGAATGACAAAACGATGACAATTGCGTCACATAAACAAGAGTTGACAGGCATCAACGTAGTAAGTGGCATCAAATATATATGTAGTATCGTCTATAAGGAATACGCAAGGAGCGAAAAGTAAAAGTAAAACGGAAAGGAAAACGAAATGTTGCTTTCAGTGTATGAAAAAAAAATTAAAATAATATGCAATTAAATACACTGGTTGCCCATTTTATTATCTTTTGAGGATCTCGGTTACGTACTTGCTCCTTTGCACGCACACATTTTGTGTATCTGCATTAAACAATTTTTTTATTGTTGTGCTTTTGCAAATCGTCTTCCGCTTTCCGCCTTTTCCTTGCAAAAGTAAAATATTTATCTCTCAGTACAACACTCATTAAAACTGTAAGTGTTGTAACAAATCAGATTTTTTTACACGAAATTATATATTATATATAATTAATTATGTATGTTCATTTATACGATAATATATTCAAGGTGAGCTTGAAATTGTTAATGCGTTGCCACAGTGGCATCGTTTTCAAATGTTCAGAGATATTTCCTTCGGTACCAACTGTTTGATGTGCAATCCAAGGAAAGATCAGTTTCACTAAAAGTGAGTAAGATGTTATATATCATTAGATCGAATGCAAAATTACTTTAGCAGCGAAAAAAAGATTTAATTTAATTTATAACATTTCGGCTTACATTTATTTTTGTCTCTGGCTTTTGCATTTCAGCAAGCGATATTTATCTAACATGACTAGATAAAGCAAATCCGTCCATATACCTGAGATTTTTATTTTAGTGCTTAAAGAAATTCGCACTACCAAGCTACACAAATACTAAACAACTGCGGCTGGTTGCTATTGTTGCTTTGTAGCCAGCTACAGTATTATTTTAATTGCGGGAGCGACAACATAGCATAAGACTTACATGAGCATAAGTCATCGTTACGAAGAGAGCTGTAGTGAGCCACTTTCATTGTTGGCTAAAATATATTTATATTTTATATTATCTTGTTCGCAAAAGAAAAAAAAAACAGGGTCTGGCGAGGAATCGATCCTGCGACCTACTCTTTAGTAGGCTGTTCATTATTTATTGTCCTATGGCGGCGCCACATTTGCTTTCGACAAATATATCTATTAATAACCGCAATGATGTTAATGGTGTTACTAATAATGGTTTTAATTCCAATATATTTTTTAATTAATTAATAATTAATATTGACTGCAAGTTATTAAATTTATTTATTGCTGAAAAGCAATGAAAATGTTGTTAACGCCTCCCATAATTTAACATTTTAATAAATCAGAATTTTGTGCGAAAGTGAAGTGTGCCAAAATTGGTATTGGAATATAATAAACTGCAGTAAATGCTTAAGAAAATATGATAATAATATTGTGTTTTATTATTGTTGTTTTGCAATTAATTACAAAAAAGTATTTCGCCAAAAAACCACATTATTAACATTTAGTCTTTTCTCAATATAAATTAATGACTTGATTAAATTGGTTATGGGGTTTTCCTAAGATCGCTACAGAGACGATGGTTTCTATTCATGGAATGGAGACGACAGGATGTGTAGAAGAAATTAAGATTTTGTTTTTGCCATTTAAAGTGAATGTATTGCTTGACCAGCGCGATTTAAATTGCCATCGATTTAATTTGTCACTTAAACAGTCCAGCATCATTTACCACAAGCGACATTAAAGTACACGAGAAAAATTGATAAGAATTGAAGCTACACATGAGGCACGTTTGACAGGTTTACAATTCTATACTTTTTTTTATAAGTATATTGATTGCGATATTTTTCATCAGCTGCGATTTTGAATTTTCTCACGTCAATATTGTTAAGAATTGAAGCCACACCTGAGCCACGTTTGACAGGATTACAATTCTATACTTTTTTTATAAGAATATTGATTACGATATTTTTCATCAGCTGCGATTTTAAATTTTCTCACGTCAATATTGTTAAGAATTGAAGCCACACCTGAGCCACGTTTGACAGGTTTACAATTCTATACTTTTTTTTATAAGAATATTGATTACGATATTTTTCATCAGCTGCGATTTTAAATTTTCTCACGTCAACATTGTTAAGAATTGAAACCACACCTGAGCCACGTTTGACAGGTTTACAATTCTATACTTTTTTTTATAAGAATATTGATTACGATATTTTTCATTAGCTGCGATTTTGAATTTTACAATTCTATACTTTTTTCATAAGAATAGTGATTACGATATTTTTCATCAGCTGCGATTCTAAATTTTCTCACGTCAATATTTTTAAGAATTGAAGCCACACCTGAGCCACGTTTGACTGGATTACAATTCTATATTTTTCTTATAAGAATATTGATTACGATATTTTTCATCAGCTGCGATTTTAAATTTTCTGAAGTCAATATTGTTAAGTTTTCCTCAGTAATAAAATTACGTTAAAAATAAAAGGTATTAGAAATATATTTGTTATATTTCATTTTATTTCTTGTTACTTTAATTATTAATGTATATACGTTTATTTTGGGGGAACTGAAGTTGATTTTTAGAACACGATATTTGATTTCACATTCTTTCTTTGGATAATTTTTTCTTACGCTGTGTTTTTATTTGTCATAAAAAGTATTATTTTATAAATTGGCCATTTTCTTCAAATTGTTGTTTTAAATTTACTAAACACACACTGAGCGACATGGAAATAAAAATGTTGATAATAAAACGACTTGCTTTTGTTAAAATTGTAGTAAAAGTTGTTTTGAGAATGTGTTGTGTGAACAGTGAATTGTTTCAAATCGACAGACTCAATTTAAATTTATGTCTGAGCACGTGAACAAGCAAGAAAAAATTTTAATTTTTCAATCTTAAGCGTTAATAAAATTCTGTGCCTGAAAAAATTTATAAATATCAAGTTAGGCTATGAAAAAAGGGGGGAAACGCTGTAAATTTGTAATTTAATTATACGGAATTCAAAAATGGAAAAAATAAAGTTTGTAAATTTAATTTATTAAAAAAAAGACAAACAACTACTTTCAGATGATATAAAGTTTTATGTATATTTTTTTGCCATTTTTTTTAACTAATTTATTTTTAAGAGATAATAATTTGTTAGCTTCGTACAAATCACACAACTTCTAAAGAAATTTTCTTAACTCTTAATGGCCAAGATTTACTTGATCATAATATATAGTATATATCATGTAAGCTGCCTTGAAGCCAATATTAATCAAAATTATCTAACGAGGAATAAAAATATTGAAATTTCTGCGTACAGGGTTTTCGCAATGAAAGCTTATAGACTTTCTACGAACCGATTTTGTTGTATTTTTTTTTATTTATTTTTCTGCTTCATTATCTTAATTTATAGAAACTTATTTTTGAAATTAACCTTAACAGCACAAATGTGTTTCTGCTTTAGTTCCCATTTCGCTGTACTCATGAAGAAGTGGAATACGTTTTTCTTTCTTTGCATGTTCAACACGAGAGTACGCAGTCAGTCATTATTTTAAATTGGATTATTTTGACATTCGCGACACAATTTTAGTTTTATATTCCGTATTTAGTTATTTTCCCCACATCATCTTATTTCTTTATGCTTTTCTCTTTCAACGGAAACCATGACTTGGCCTTTTTCATGAATAAACACATGAAAACTAAAATTGTGCTTATATCAGTATGCCAATTTCAGCATGCATGATTTTATCATGCATGATTTTATCTATATTACTTTATCCACAATCTATCCAGTTAAGGATAACGAGCAAATTTGTTATGATCGAGCAACCGATCAGGAATTATTATTGATAAAAATGTCATAAATTTATTTCCTTTTCAAGTTTAACTTTTTCCATTTCTTTTGGTTGGAATGATCTTGGATGAATGAGGAAAGTTGCATTGTTCCATACATACGATGGAGCTGCATTGGCAACCAGACTTTTAGACTGACATTGTTTGTAATATTTCAATATAATACTTTTTTTTTTTTAATAATTTAACCTGTAAAGCTTTCGCCTTGCCCGCAGGAAAGCACACAGGATTTAGGCTGGAATTGAACTCGCGAACTCCGTTTTAGTAGACTGTGCGTTATTCATTCGCCTATGGAGGCACCCAGTATACTTGCTGGCTATTCCTCACAGCTTCCTATGCCCGAATACGTTAAAATAGAGTTTTTGTGATTGTTGATTTATTACTGAAATTTTATTTTGATTTTGTGCTTGCAAGTATTTAATGCATTTATCTTAGGAGTTCGTCCTTTATTCTTTCAGCCTTACTTTGGATAATTTCCATGTTGTAAAGAAAACATAAGATTATTCAGTGTTGGCTTTCATATCCACTTTATTAAAGAATTTTTTTTTTCTAGTTAAAATTTAATAAAGGCCTTCTTAGAGCAAACATCAAATATCGGAATTATATAATTAAAACAGAACTAGTGCCTTGAAGATCATATTCCTAAATTTCATATATTTGCGAATTGTCGAAACTAATTTTAACAAGAAAGCTTTTGCCTACCTTAGAGTAAGATTGAGAAGAGCTGGAAGCAGTTTTTTTTTTGAAATTATAATATAACGTTTTATCCTATAATTTGTTGAAATCCAGTTATATATCTAGAAATACTCCAGAGCAAAAACTTCTAACATTGTAATGCTGCATCTCTTATTATAGAAACGTGATTGCTCTTAAATTTAGTGGACCAAATCATCTCAGGTTTGTTTCACTTATTAGGCGAATTAATTATTCATAAGGATATGAAAAAAATAGATTATTATAAATGCGTTATACTATATAAATAAGTTAATTATAGAGTTAATCTTCCATTTATTTTGGAAGAACAAGATGCACTCGTGTATACTCTGTCATCAAGTCTGCAAGACACCGATTTAATTGAATTTTAAGTGGTTTCGAAATCATAGCCAGGAGAGTTCTTGAATGAAAAGTCTTTTATTTGATCTTTGACTTCATTAAGAATCGGCTTTTTGGAAGGCATATGAAGCAATAAATGCGGTGGGACATGCAGCATATCAAACAGTAATTATTATGATCACCCCAAATCGAGCAATTATGCTTATTTATATACCCTTTCAAGCAAAACTGGGATTCATCAGAGAGCAAAATTTTGAATGAAAATTCAATAACAAATCAATAATCTCAAAAACGATGCCTTAACTTATTCGGGCATATAGCCAGCAAGTGTTGCTGGCATCCAGGTGCTTCCTGGATGCCAGCTCAGAGTGGTGAAGCTCTAAAAAAAACTCCCTGTACTCGTATTATGGCTGCTGATACATATACTGTATGAATAAAAATATTGTTCAACTGCGCGAAAAAGGCGTAAAGGTATTTTCAGGAGCTGGTCTAATATAATATTAGCCGATTGTCCCAGGAGCCAGTGACCCATAATAATTATATTCATGTACATAACTGTAATATTAAGAAAATAATAAATAATATTTGCAACCGAAATATCACATATATGTTTTAACGCAGGAAATAACAGAAATGAAAATAAATTGAGTGAATGCTGCAAAATTCTTCATCCATTTATCATTAGAAACACCAATATAATTCATACTGTGCAGCACCTGTTTAGTGTAATGACTATAAATGCGAAAACAAGGATATAAATCAGCTATAAGGAAACCTTATAACGTGCTGTAATTCTATGAGGTTCCACTGTACGATTATATTCCCTGTTTTGTATTAGAAAATGGCAAGATTAATGACATAGAAATTGAGCACTGGATGCTGGAATTTTGCCTTTAAGCTGTCGTCATAGTCTTTATTCTTGAAGTGTGTTATAAAATTCAATTAGGTTTTTCAGAAATTTTATCTTCAATTAAGTATTAGGTATACAAACTCGTATATAAGGTAAGATTTATTAGAAAAATATTACAAACTTTGCTCAAATAACTTGTAAGATAATGAAAGATAAGAAAAGAAAAGGGCAAACAAAAAGGAAAAATGTAACATTTCCTTGATCCTTTCAAAATTTAAATTTTCCATTTGAAAATGTTGCTGCAATCCAGTTGCTAAAACTTTTTGAATTTTGTTTAATTAAATAAATAAGTATCTTCTTAACGTCGCCACATACCTTTGAAGCATCTAACGAGCCAAGCCAATTAGCAAGTCCTTTTTTAAAAACCATATTTATTTCAAGTAAAATAAAAGGACAAAAAAAGAATAAGAATTACATTAACAATGCACGCTTACCTTTTCCTTTCAAAACTTTTCTTACGAATAAAGTTGATATATTTTATAAAAATAGGCAACCTTTCGAGGCAAACAAGTCATGTGGAAGACACGTAATTATTTTAAATGATATTCTTACTTTGTTCTAAATTCCATTGAACTTCAAATGAATTTGCTGTGTTTTAAAAGTGGTATACCCAGTTCGATACGCCGAGTTACTCGTAAATGCAAAATAGGTAGCAGCGGTGAAGGGAACAAAAAATAATTTAAAAAAAATGTAACTTCATTATCCTTTTAAAATGAAACCAGACATTCTTTTAATTACTCCCTAAATTACCTTTTATAATGTTTATATATTTCTACAAATAAAATCTCGTTTTGTTATGCAGCAGAACGCCATAAACCATACTTACAATAACAAATTGTTTGCATACCTTTCAGCAGCCATAGAGATTTATTTATTTAGATTTAAAATATTTAATTTTGGGCATTTCTAATAGTTCATAAATATTAAAATATGTTAAAACTTTACTATCGCTTAAGCTTACCATTTGCATAAAAGGAGGTTTAACATATTTATTCCCGATGGCGCCCATTAGCATGCAATAATTAATTTCACTGTATAAATAATAAAATATTTTTTTAATTTGAAATTTAAATTTCACTAAATTTCCAAAATTATTATTCAGTAGAATATTAATTTTTCCTTTCTTTTTTTTATTTAAGAATAATTTGAAATTTATTGTTGAGGGAACTCCAGTGGTCCTATGCGCATTTCCCTGTCAGCTTATGCAGATTACCAGAGAATATTTAGCTAAATATTTTCTTGGCGGAATCTTCTTAAAGCAGTTAAAAATTAGCGGGAAGTTTCAATAAAATCAAAGTTGTAACGATGATTCAACAATCAATTCAAATACATTCATTTTCTTATCCACTTTTATATTGGCGGATTGTGTTTCAACTCAATCATAAACGACAAGGGATGAAGGAAATTAATGTTTACAACAACAACAGCTGTAGCTTTAAAGCGGTGTTGCCAATAGAGTATTTGGTTCGTTGTGTTTGTTTCTGTTTTTAGTTTTTGTTTGTATTTCCGCTTTCTTGATAAATTTTTCTGCTTTGCACAAAACTGCAAACACCGTAATTTAATTGAACAGAACACTGTTAAAAGTATTTACTTTCAAACATTCCGTCTTATTGCGAAGGACTTTTGTCTTCTTCGTGTTAGTTTGCTGTTCGGAATTGGTAAATATTTTTATTTTATATATTAAACATTCGATTTCTAATATTTATTTTTTATTTCGACAATTGTTTTTATTTTTTCAAAACATAACTGAACAATTTTTTCATCTTGATTTATCTACAGTCAGAGACAAAAGTTTCATTACAGTTATCAAATATTGAGTTTTCAAAACACAAAATTTTTTATTTTTTTTTTTTTTGTAAAAATTTCTGTTGGATTTGCAATATCGAAAGATTTTTTTTTTTTTACACTAGCAATGCATATAAAATATTTTTCTTGGATATTATTTACTTTTCATTAAAATCGTAATATGGAAGCTGTACTTAAACTTTAACCTCTGACTGTATAAAATTTTGTAAATCGTATTTAATTTTCTGATAATGTTAAGCTGCTCTAATTTCAAAGCCAAAGCAAATGCGAATAAAATGGGGGGCGGCTTATCTTCTCGTGATATAATTTCCGAAGAATGCAGGTAGAAACTTTTAACTGTGCCGCTATTAGAGCCCTTAGTAGCAGGAGATATTAGTGATACAAGAAGGAAAAGTCCATTAGTCGTATGTACATCTAATAAGCAACTGATACCAATACTTGACATTATTCATTATGATACACTCGTAACGTTTTAGTACGGACCGCGTCGTGAAATAACCAGTCTAATAGAAATGAGGATCCGAGCCCAAGTGGGCCAAGTTATGCCAGCATCATGCAATGACTTGAGGCGTAGTAAAATAAAGCACATTTGTTTCAAAACTATTAACTTGCCGCTCATTGGCGTATAGAGAATTTGAATTTATAGGGACGCGGTTTGCTAGTAACGTTTTTTGATATTTTTTTTCTGGTGTATAATTATTTATAAACATTCTAGTACATACATATAAATTGATCTTATATTCATAACGAATCGTTGCCATTAAATACCTGAAAGGATGTTGTCCTTCTTGTGGAATGAATATTTCACATTTTCAAATGAGTATAAATTTTTTGGTACCATAGTGCAATTGAATTAAATAAATAAATGCTAGTTTTGATAAATACCTTAAATAAAACAATTAAATATTTTTTTTCTTTCTGAACACCAGTACCGATTTGTTTATATAATTTTTTTTATTTATTTATAGGAAAAAAAACGGAAACTTTCATCATAAAACCAAACATATCGCCAATGTATTCAATAAAAATAATTGCAAATAAATAAATAAAATATTAGCTTATAATAATATTTAAAACGATAAAAACCAACAGTAAAAGTAAATATTTATTTAAAATATTATAATCAATTATAATAATAAGATAACTTTTTTTGCATATTCAATTCTGCCAAATTAAATCAAGTGATTTCTTGTTGTGTTGTAACGTTGCAATACAATGAAGTTGAGACAGCAACAGAAGCTTTCAGATGTATAAATGCCAAATTTATATAAAGTTGTTTTTGAAACTTGTAACTGCATTGCCAGATTAATACGGGAATATCTTCAAGATCCATGACATTTTTGTCTATCAATCGCTTGCTTAGACAACGTCATTAACAACATCATCAATGCACTTTGGAAGTCGTTTCAACATTTGCAATATTTAGCAAGTAATTAACATAAAAAACTTTACATATCAAAGGGCTTTGTGAGCTGGTAAGTATTATTATAATAAACCTCAATTCAACTCATTGAGCCATATTTGTTGTATAGCATATTATCTTATGAATGCCTTAAGACTTATGGCCACATAATATGACAATATAATAGTTAGCTCTGCTCTATTTACAAATTCAAAGCCATATGACAACTTTTTCCATGCCAATACAAAAGACTTTTCCCAACAGTGTGGTTAGTTAAATTCCTTATCCATTTAGAACACTTTGTGAATTGGGTAAATACATTACAATATGAAGTATCAATCAGAAAAGAAATGGGAAGCACGAACTTACTTTTGTACCACATTCTTTTTATTAAAAGGAAACTGAAAAGGTTTTCTTTCTTTTGAAATGTGTAGCAGCCGGAAATGCTTTTGAATGATTTTAATTTACAACAACCCCCACCAAAAAAAAAAATATTGACAGATTTTAAAGCAAAGAAATATAATGTCAAGAAAAGTAGCTTAAAGAGTATATCAGAGTTTAGAATTTTTTTCTATTTAGGAATGTAGGGGACCACTTGCAAATCACTCCTTCCCGGCTTTACTTATCCAGCTCGCCTGATTTTTGCTCACACACAATGCTTATATATATTTAGTTTAGTTTTCTAGTGTTAAATAGTTCATGCAATACAGCCTTATAAGAAGTGGCGCAACAATTCTCGCCACAGTGTACAAGAAAAGTATATGGGTACTATTCACAAAAATGTATACCACTTGGCTCCAACACATATTGTACTATTGTTATTTCCATACACAGTGGGGGAAAAGAAGAGGAGTATACTGAATTTGAAGAAGACAGATATATAAAGTAGAAGAGTGTAGATGATATCTATATATACATATATATAAAAATGACGTGTGTGTTTATGATTGATAAACTCGAAAACTACTGGAGCTATGTTGACCAAATTTTATATGCATACTCTATGGGCCCTAAGGAGTGTTTCTGTGTAGTTGAAGTTAGGCCGACAGATGGCGAAATATTTAGTTTTTTTGTATTTTGCCCGATAGAGATTAGCGCGATAGATTCTTAATCGGTGTGAGCGGTGTTAAGTACCCCGACACCAACTCATACATAACATTTTTTCTATTATAAATTATAGGAAAATGTGGGGACAGCAACGCGGACCGGACCCGCCTAGTTTTTAAATAAAGTATAGAAAGAGCATTTATCAAAAAAACTTTTACTTAAAAAGCGAATCCACTGATCTTCTTATCAGTCCGTCTGGTGTGGACCATAATATTATCTATGGCTTATTTCTCTATGAGAGCTTAATAAACTTGTAGTCTGATAGCGTAGAAATTGTCAATATCAGTATCTTTAGCTGAGATTTAACCCTTTTCCAATTAAGCTGCCACGTGTGGTTCCATGGCATTTCATTTAACTAAAAGTAATACCTGACAGTTCAGACAACGGATGTAGCCTTCTCGAGCAATAATAAATTACTTGCTGCACTGGTTCGAATATCATATTCGGAAATATATCATATTCGAAGCTCATGTGACATTTATATATTCTTTAACTATTTTCCAACCACGAGAATGGCCCTTTTTGCCATTTTGAAATCTTTTTTAAATCTTTCTTAGTTAATAAATGTCACTTATTGCATTAATCGTTTAATACACAAAACACGCCTCACTTATTTTTTAATATCTTATTATTGATTCCTTAAACAAATAGGTCACAGGTAAGTGCCAATGAACTTTGATTGTCGGCAAACATTCGCATCAATGCAGTTGTTTTCAAATACTAAAAAGTTGTTATTTATTATTTACTAAATTCATTTAAGATTTAAGGATCAGAAGAGTCCTTCAAAACCTACTCAAACTGAATACGTATATTCTCAAAAATTTTTTTAGGAACTTAAAAATTTTTTTAGTATTTAAAATATTTCTTTAGAGCTTTAAAACCCTAAAAAAATTCTCTCAATGATATCCAATATTTTTTTTTTTTGTATTTTAAATTTGTGTTTTAAATTTCTTAACCTTTTCTCGCTTTAAGTTAATTCAAGAGTTTGCTGTATTCAGGTCATGTCATCATATAATTGAAAAGCATTTGAAAATTGTCAAAGGAAATTGTTTGGAAATTAAAAAAAAAACGAAATAAAGAAATCAAGTTCATTTGAAAAGGAGAAGGCACGAAAAGTATGAAACATCGAGCAGTGTATTCCACATGATAAGAAAGTTATTTTTGTTGCAATTAAAAATTCATAATTTACATTTCTCTTTATTATGCATGGATGGTATTTAATTAGATGGATAACTGATGAATACTTTAAAGAATACTTTTCTATATTAATTTGCAATCTAATAAATTCAGTAATAATTTTCACATATTTATTTTCATTTTAGTTTTCAATAAGCTTGCATTACACTCATACATGCATAAAGTTTTTTTTGTTTGCATACTTATTAACAAAAACAAATTAGGAAATGTTACAATGAATGCATAAGAAATTAGATAAATATTGGTAGGAAATTAGGAAATTATTTATATAAATAGTTAAGCAAACAATGAAAATAAGGGATAAATAAATCAATTGACTAAAAATGGATAACCTTAAAAGGAATGTAATTGAATAAGTAATTGCTTTTAAAGCTTCTTAAAAGAAATTGAGGGCCAAAAAGCAATAAAATATGCGCACAATGCTTTATTTACAAATCACTTCCGGTTTTAATATTCTCTTATTTATTTCCGCTTAATGCCCTACTTGCATAGTGGCAGTTTCTAAATGTCTTACATACACACAGTAAATTATTGATTTATCATAGTCCTTTACGGTAAAGCATCATTAAACAGAGCATAATTTTAGGCGACGTTATATAAAACAAAAGGCTTACAAACTATGAATTATGAAAGCAAAACGGATTTCGCTGTTAAGTAGAAGCTTTCCAGCGAAACAATATCTTATGTAAAATAGTTCACACTAAAATGCAGAAGGTTTATCGACATAAAAGGAAGTACTACTTTGGAATTTATATGGATTCGCAGCAATAGCCGCTTATCCAATTGGCATCGTATGAATTTTCGATGGGCCTAGCAAGATTTTTGGCCATTTCCGGATTCACTTTTAGTACACTTGGCAACCTTTTAATAACATTACAGGCTGTCATTGTGCTGAAATCAAGTTTCTCTTGCTGTCAGCATATTGCATTAAACATTCTCAACAAACCAGGCCACCAACTGCAATCTCTCATAAATAAAAACCCCCTATTAAGTCTGTTTCAATTTTCTTTTTTTTTTTGTTAGAATGAACAAAAACAGTGCTATAAATGACAGATATCTAGATAATACTATAATAATATAAATAAAAGTATGTCATGTTATTTTAAATCCTTTTTTTTTGAAAAGAGATATTTTTGAAAGGGCCATCACTGATATATTCAATGTCAACTCTTTACGCCACCGCTGACACTTACACAGTATTTAAGTGGCCACATGGCGACAATTGCAACTAGTGGCATTTGCAATCATGCTGTGTAGCCTCTTAATCTGATTCGCCATTGCACGGAAATGTTTCACTTGGAAAAAACATTTTCTTTTATGACATCCAACGACATTTCGAAAAGTGTTTGTGGAGTCATATTGTGCCCCTGACAATTATAGTTGCTTATGTAACAGCACGTCTGAAAACTTATGACATTTAACTAACAATTTATGTATGTTGTTTTTTAAATATTAAGTATTTTATTCAACAAATCAAAGTTGTTTTACAATTATTAATTTTAAAAGCAGTTTTTCATTAAATATTGCAAACAGTTTTTTTCAATTATAATTGATTTATATGCAGTTACATTAGATACTTTACAAGCGCATTAGCAAAATGTAAAGCTAATGTAGATGATCAAAAATTTATTAACGTTGAACTAACTAGTAGTATTGATTCACTATTTCTTCCCACTAACAGGTAATTATTGCGGTTTTATTTTTTTTTTTTTCTATAAAATAGTTCTATGGCTCAATAATATCTTATATAAAAATATTTTGCACAACATGTTTAAATGTGTTGCTTAAATATTCTGAACTTTTTCATTGCATGATATTGAATATAAATATTTTAAATGGAAAACTTTACAGCAGATGTTTCGAATGTATTTTAATTTTGTAGTCAGCAAAAAATGTATCCTTGGCAATATTGCCAACAATAGCTTGTGCATTTTCCTTTCAATTGTTTTCAATAAAAAAAGGAAATAAAAACTCAAAGGGGAAAAGTAACACGCAATATCTATACCAAAATCAATAACAATCAACACTGTTTTCAGATTACAATAACAGCTCTTGGTTCACGAGGCATGTTCCAGAATAGCCTAACTTGCAGAAAATATATTATTCTAATTTCTAAAGTCGGGCTACAAAGAAATATCTTACTTATTTACTCATAATCAGGTATGTGATGGAAAAGGATCGTTTTGAAAACGCAAAGCAATTCTAAAAACGATATATGTAGATGTGATGAATTTTGATTGGTTTCATATTCCAATCTTTGTTTCATTCCATTTTATTTTTTAAAAAAGGCTACATCAATACCTAAGAAATACTAGTCTGCATTTGTTTTAACAATAAATTCAAACACATAAAAATTTACATTTTATAGTTATTTTCAAATAAACGTGTTTGAAATAAAAAAAAAAAAAGGTAAAAGGCGTTTGTTATAGCAGCAGCTTTAGTTATAATGGATGAAGAGCACAGAATTGAAAACATACAAAGAAACCAACTGCGGTATAAATCGAATCCTTTGGACCTTCAAGGAAATATCGTTGTAGTAAGAAATAATATTGCGAACAGTTTATCTTCACAATAAATATATAAAACACTATTTTAAACACAAAACAATTCACTTTCTGCTGCTTTCCAACATATCCATATCTTCAAATCATTAAATTTAGTTTACTTATCTATATTTATAAAAAAAAATATTTTAAGCTACCTTTTTCCATCCAATTAAATCATGTATTGGCGGACCTAAACTATTCAGTTCCTTAACTAAATCCTTTCACAAATTCTCCACACCTATTTTATCACTTCGTGTCAATCCTCTGGCCAAATCCAAATGATTTTGCATAAATTCTATTAATGCATTTTCTTATTTTGAATTTTTATGCATTCCTTTTAAATACGTAAAAAAAGTTGTAACGTTTTTTTTTAAAAAAAAAAACTACTTACATTTTGTAATATAAAAAAGAAAACAAACTATTGCCACAATCTTGATTTAAAAACAATTTTAAACTGATTCAACTGTTTTTCATCACATATCAAAACAAATTGCGTTTTACTTGAAACAAAATGGAATTTGAAATTAATAAGACAAAACGATGTTGAAAATGCATCACACCTTTGATTGATTTTAAATCGTTTTAATGTCTAAATCGTTTTTCATCACATACCTGAATGATAATAAATGGTTGCCTCCGCAGCTAATGAACAGCTTAATGAGTAATGAACAGCCTACGACACCGTAGATCGCGGGTTCGTTTCCAGACTAGATCATAGACGTTTTCCTGCAGACAAACTGAAGAAGTTCAAACAAGAGAAGTTCTTCATTTTTATAAAACACAATTTTTAATTACAACTTCTGTTTAAAATTGCTTGTAATTGTAAATTTTATTTGATTTCTTCAAGTACATCGGAAGATTGCAAATGATTGTACCAGTAATTGAAAGATTTCCCAACCGGCTAAGGCTTTTCAAGCTCTCTGCTTGTACCCCATTTGGCGATTGCTGGTTCCTATTCGCTTCTTTTTTATTAAAACTATAATAAATGTAAACAAAAATATATATCCGCTATGATATATATGTAAATTAAAAGGAGAAGTAGCTTAAAGGGTTTATACTTCAATGGCATTTGCCACTCTAATATTCTACGTGCTTGCCATCATCTGGAGAGCTTGTAGATGTTATAAAATACATTTATAGAAAATTCGTACGTACAAGTGGAATGCCATTTTATATCGAGTATAAATTATTCTAAAATATAAATTATTAAAAGTCAAATGCACGACTGTAAACTTACAATGTGACATCGTACATCTGATCATCAGTGCTAAAAAGCTATATGAAGGGATGCAAAGTTTCTAAAAAAAAATTCAGCAACGTTTTCTGACTATTTTCAAACATATTAATTTAATTAATGTTCTAATCAAATCATATTAATTCAAATTTAAAACCAGATGTGAATTTTGCAAGTATTGGAGCTGGGTGAACAACAAATTGTTTAGATTAGGATTTACTTGTATGGTCTCCGATTTATATTCCTGAGATTCCACTTGCAAAAATATTCTCTTTCGTGTTACTATTTTGCCCCCGACCACCCCCCCCCCCCATATATATTTAAAAAAAAAAAGAAATTATAGTAACCATTGACAAAATAAAATTGCAATGAATCAATTGACAAGAGCTTTGAAGTACACGATTTCCATTAACTGGCTGCGTGTTCATTTGCCCACCTCTGTACACATGCATAGAAATTGTTGTTCTAGGTCACGCCTGAAGTGAAATCATGAATATAGAGGCTGTGATTATGTATTTTAGTGTTTTACTATTTATTTTCCGTTTTCCATCCACTTAACTTTTGCATTTAATGTAGAACGCTTACCGATTTACCACCAAGTGATTTTAATGTACTGAATTCAATCACAGAGAGGAAAAAAAGACTCTTATGAATTATTAATTGAACGACATAAATAGTCGAATGTAAAGGTTGTCATTAAAATCATTTGTAAGAGTTTCATATTTACAATGACGCTGTGAAAGTTAACCTTTTGTCCAAGTAAACCAAATCCAAATATTATATTATATGTATTTATAAGAATTTAATAGGACGATGTAGAGAACAGTTTTCTATCTTGCAAGCTGCAGGATGCTTAACCCGCGGCGACTGCAATAATGATTTACATTTTTTTTTAGGTATTTTAGTGGTGATGAATGATAAAATTATGGGTGCAGATGATTGAATTAATTAGAATGGTTTTATTGCGTTGTTAGTTTTTCGAAAGGCTTCAATTTTCCCACCAAAAAAAAATAACCCGATTTTTTCATTGCTAAAAAATATTTTCCTCATTGAAATGCAAATGTGGTACATCAAACTTATTCATAACACTAGAGAAACATTAGCACAGTAAGCTTTGAAGCCCATACACAAATACAACAGATTAATTCTAAAACAATAAAGATTTAGAAGGGCAGCTCTCCCTCCCAACTCATACTTAAGTTCCCAACTGGAACTTAAGTTTAGTGAAGCGGTTTATTTATGCTGAGCTTAGCAGTGAGAGCTCAGTAGTTAACCTTAAATGTCTTGGCAGGCAGTGACATAGTCAATTGGTATAATGGGTTTGGCAAAACACGAATGAATTCTTCACTGCCGATGAGGGAAAGCTCGCTAGAGCAACCTTTTTACCTTTGCAAAGTAATTTTAATATGTTTGAAGTTTTCTCACAAACCTTTCAAAGTTCTTGGCAGTCCTTCCGGGTTTCCTTTGCTGTGAATAGCATAGACTTCCTCTTAAGGAGCTAATGAAAATGAAAAAATATATTTTTAAGGTCAATGAAACGAGCCTTATTGGAGAGAACATTTTATGACGTCAAAGCTTAAATATGATTTTCATAGCTTACAATGTGGAACTCCAACATATACAAACGTTTCGCAGGATTGTTTTCGAAATATTGATTTTCAAGGATTAAATTGCTTCTTGTTTGCCAACAAAGAGAAGAGACCCCACATACCCAAAGGAGTGTAAAACAATCGTATTAAATCACATGTTATTGGGATCCTATAAATTCGACTATTACGAGAAATTGCTCTCCCATTGAAAAGCTATTTAAATAAATTAATTGTAATCTGCCTTGTCTCGCACGTAAAAGCCAAACATCAGCAAAATAAAGGCCAACTAATCATTCGTTTATCATAGACAGCAACATTCTGGCCATCATCGTTTTTAAAAGCTTAAAGAATAATGACTTCGCGGGCCTATAAAATACAAAACACATTATTAATGTCTCTTTAGAGAAAAACTTTGGTTTATCGGCGCTCCAAGTGACCATACTTCTAATTTACATCTCGATTCCAGCAAAAATATTGTTCATCAGAGAAAAGAAAATTTTGAATGAAGATTCAATATAAATATCAGTTTGTTCTTCAAGCCTTTCGCAGGCCAACTTAAAGTTGCAACTCTTTAAAAGCATACGAGTTTCTCATGTTTCTTTTTTGAATATCAAAGAAAATTCCTACTATAACTTTGGCTCTAGTTTGAAATCATATTTGGCTAACTTTTCTTTTGATAATATTAACAAATATTATCTTTGATTATCTTTTGATAATATTAACAAATATTTTGTTCCTTGAGCTTTTTCCAAATCTAAGGAATTCTGCTTCTTTCGAGCTCAGGGTCCTTTTTTTTGTTTTTTTTTTTCTTAAAGAACCTTTAAATATATGTAAAGAAAATGTACCTGTGGCATCACTTGTACCTCTATTTTCTTTAATATAACTATACTCTGTCAAATATGTGTTGTCAAAAACACAGTTATACGAAGTAGAGCAGTTAAAAGTAGAGAAACAGTTATACGGGATAGAAGCATTAAATGCTGTTTCTAATTCATTTTTAGAAAAGCAATTTTGTTTTTATTCTTTGGAAGTAACTCTTTACTACATATATAATTTTATTTGCAACTAAAATTGGAGCACAACAACTGAGTGGCAGAGGAAAATTAACACCAATAAAGTTAACGCACACAAACTTCTTCAAGCTACCAAGAAGAGACCAAATACAAATAATTCGACTAAGATTAGGTCATACTAGAATCTGAAATTCTCATATAGTTGATAAAGAAATAACCAAACAATGTCCTCTTTTCAAACCATCTCTTTTCAAATTCCCCCCCCATTAAAACAGTCAAAAATATCAACCTCAACCAATTAAAATATAAAAAATTAATATTTTAAAAAAAATTAATATTTTAAAATTTGTAAAAAATTGTAGGGCCATTGCTGCCATATCTCCTCTCTCATTATACTAATAATTTACTTATAAATATGATACGTAAAAAAATTAATAAATAAAAATATATAATTTCATTTTTCGATATTTCTTTACTTCTTTGTGTAAAAAAAAACGTAAAATAAAAGTAGCGAAATATCGAAAAATAATATTTTATGTATATTTAAATTGTTTTTAAAAAAAAGAGGACGTTGAGCTGAAGGGAATTAGAATAGTCCTTTTAATAATATTGACTTACTACTTATAAACACTTTGCTGTTATTGTACAACAACCTCTGAGATTGTAATATAATAAACTTTTAGTTGCACAATTACAAAATTCTTCAGAAGAAAAATATTTCGTTCGAGAGATCTGAGTTTTATTTTATATGTATTTAAGTGGGGAAATAAATTATTTTTGTTTGCCTGTATAGTGTTGGTTTTATTAGTTATTTTACATAGACTTCAAATATGACTATTTCATTTTAAAATCGAAGAAAAGAAACTGGCAAAGAGTTTTGAGGCTGAATGAATGTAATATTTTGCACAGAAACAGGAAAACATTGTAGTGTTTGTTTGGTGTGCAGAAAGTAAAATAAAAATATTTGAAAAAATGTTATCATGTTTTGTTAGTTGCATTGCAATTTTCACTAGCACGACATAAACCATCACAGGTTGTCCTTAGAGTTTGTATGCAAGTATATGTAAAACAAAACGAAAAGTAAGTGTGAGCGTAATTGCATTTGACAGTGTGCATGTAAAAGAACTGTTTCCGTTTCCAATTTTATCGCCTGCTTGATGTTTACAAGTGCACGCTAAAGTTTTACGTTCATATTTATATTTACATATATGTATGTATGCTCGAATGTGTGCTCGGCTGGCTGTATGTCTGTCTCCATTCGGTTGTCTATATACTAATATATTCTCTTAAAACGTTATTCGCAAATGTTGAAAGCAAACTTAATGGTGAACTTGCATCTGTAGTAGATATTGGGTACTAATTCGGTACAAATAGTACCAACAAGATATTAAGTCCTTCAATGTAGTTGGATTTTACAATTAAATACAGGAAAATTGTAAATATGCAGTTTCGGAAGAGGGTCACATTGCACCAAACATGGAGATAAGGTATGCAGGGGTATAGATTTGGAGTTCCTTATTTATTTACAACAAAATGTATTTGTAAAGGATTTTTTTTTTATTTAAAATCCTAAAAAATGATTAGAGTTTGTTTCACAATGCAGAAATAAGTAAATTCTAAATTATTGGCTGCCTCAAACAAAAATACAATATAATGTAATTTCTCCATTCGAGCTAAATATAGATTTTACCAGGATTTTTAGTCGATTATTCTTATCTAGGCATTTCTATTAGTTCAGGATCCTTCTGAGTCCTGAGTCTGAGTCCATACCAGGAGTAATAGAGTAACAGTAACCTGTATTATATATACAATATACAGATTTATTTAACTACTTATTGTCGTTCACATAATAAACCTTTTCTCAGCTACAAACGACTAGAGTTATGGCTTGGATCCGGTGCTTTAGTACCTTTGCTGTTGATTTTGATTGAATTGCTTAAAGCCACTAGCTCAGAATTAACACGCTATTCTGCTAGTCTGCTGTAAAGTGTCTATTAAACAACTTCTCACAAATAACAAAAAAAAAAAAAAAATAATAGACGAACTGCCTTGGCAGTTAATACAGGACCTCCTAAAAGTAATCCATAACTTGCTGCCATAGCTTTGCAACATGTAAAACCGAATCACAAAGTCCAAAATATCGTTAATGGTTCAGAAATTACTCTTTACAGGCATGATATTTATTGGGCAATAAACGAAGCCAATCACAACTGATTATAACTGAGATCAAAATCTGATGAATGACGCTTGACGTGATTTTTTCCGTAATTTCATTTTTATACTTTTTGTTAAGATAAAAAACAGTGTTTACAATATAGTTGTTACGATATGAAATTTGATGTGCGATATATGTACTGAACTACTTTTGCACAATTTTCTACCCTCTTCTATATCCACAATTTCAAATTAATAAACATCCTTGTAAATATTTTCCAAATCGTGGATTCGAGATGGTGTACACAGATGATACAAATTATTGGAATGTGCCAAAGTTCACACTTTAATAACACAATTTGATTGTTTAGGTTAAGTTTGCAAAGTTTTTCCAACGGCACACATACTACATACATATACATTTAAAGGGAAATCATTTTTATTTGGCTTGTATGTATATGTGTTTGTGTAGATGTGAAAAGGCCTAAAATTTGTCTGTCTACAAATTGGAAGTGACTGGTGGAAGAGTGGTGGCAAAATGCAATTAACTTTACTAGAAAGAAAAAAACTATTTCTTTAAGTTATTATTGCATAGTAAAACATTTTTATGTTAGAAAACATTAGAAAATCATTTTGACTAATTTCCGAAATAACAAGGTTCAAGCCTCAGTTTTGTCATAAGCACATATCAAGTAATTTGCATTGTTAAGAAAATTCATGCGTTCTTATTAATCCGTACAAAGTCGTGATGAAGTATGAACTATCTTGCAGATGAAGAGACTGTACGCAGGCTCGACATGCAAAGACATGCATAACCACGGGTGACCAAATTACATTTTGTCATTTCCATATATATATTTACATATATGTGTGTGTGTGTATCAAGTGAGGAGAAGTTTCAAAATATTAACTATTTTCCTGCATTTAACCATTAACAAGTAGGCGACTTTTTAATGTGTTCAACACGATTTCTGTCTATCAAATTTAATTTAAGTCCAATAACCACACTTGGTAGGAGGAAGGAAACTGCAGGATACAACTATAATGAATGCTGGTCCTTTTGTCAATTTATGTAATCTTCATTATAATGCAAACTGTTGACGACAGGTTAAGATATTTCAACATTTGGCTTTGTGTGTTTAATACGGTGAAGTCATAGAGAAAATGAAAATAAAAAAGGGAATTACTGCAAGGATACCGCCATCTCTTCGAGAATAATTTGGTATAATAATTTGATATTTCAATGTTAATACTGAAGAAACCGTAGTAGAACTGAAAGGCATGCTGAATACAAATGCCGATTGCGAGGTGCATGAGACAGCATAACTTAACTTGTGAAAGTACTCTTAGAATCTGTTGAAATTTCTGTTCAGTAAAGTTTGCCAAGTCCTACAATTCGTTTAATGCGGTAACAATGTTTCCAAGTTGTAAAAATTTACTTTGTACAAGGAGCACTTCATCTATTTTACGGTCAGTAAAACATCTACAGCAACTAGAGATATTGCAAAATAAATTTGGTAACAACTTTATTTCATGTTTACTGGATACATCGTCCGTTCAATTTAACGGCTCTTTTGTACGGGTCCTGACTAAGCTCATAAGCAAGTAACTCTGGGGAAGTCAATATTTAATATCATAAGGGAAAATTGTACCGATCGAATGTAATTCGTAGTTTTGGCTGATATATGCCGGAAATGATATAAAAAAAAAAATAAATAATAAATAATAAATAATAAAAACCAAATGAGAATTTAAGTTCGTGTTCCACTTTTTCCACATTTTTTTCATGATCCACTTTTTAATATCCACTAGTATTTGGTTTCGTAAAATTCTAGCTTAAGTAAGAATAAATATATTTCTGTTATCTGCTGGGCGTGGGGCGAATTCACTACCCGCTGATTTTATTCATATATTTTTAAAACTGCCTTCGCAATCTCTAACGATAAAATATTATTTAAATCATTTCCTTTTGCTTACAATAATATTATAATAGAATATAGTTGTATTGGAACAAGTTCCAACTCAAACACAACCGTTAGTGAATCCGCCTTGGTTGGGCTTGTACGGCCTAAACATGAATACATTTTTTGCCAATTTAATATATTTCAAGCAAATATATCTTAAGGCTGGCCACCTGCCAGACATAAGTATCGCTATGATTGTGCAAAAGGAACAAAATTAAATATAATTAACGCATCCACCAAAAAGGTGGGAATGAACTTTAAGGACTTGAACTTTAATTGTAGGATTGACAACGGACAACTTTACTCAAAGTAGTTCTTTTTTATTTTATTCTTCTTAATTTAATTTTCTAATTCTTTTTAATATATTTTCAATGTTTTTGTTTTTCTTTTGCTCGTAAATATAACTTTTAGTTGTTCCTGACGAGGAGCATCGAAGGTGTTCAAAATATTGCATATATTAGTATAAAAAAAAAAATTACTTAATTTTATATTTAAAGAGTTTGATTTATTAATTCAACTAAAACCTAAAAAATAAATTATATATAAAAAAATTTTGGCTTTAGTTTAGGTCAACAAATTTATAAAAATTACTAGAAAGAAACAGGATAACATGGTTTGACGGAGTTAATAATAATTTTCTCCACATACTTCGACTTTTTATTATTTCGTTCGTATTAATTAAAATATGATTTTAAATTATAAGATAACTGAAGGAAAATAAAACATACTCAGTCTGCCAAATCAAATATGTTTAAGGCTTGCCAAAGTCGGCAGTTTAAAAGGATTCCCCTAATATGTTAATATACTTGAACACTCTGTATAAATTACGGAGAAGTAACATTTCTTTTAATGATAATATTATGATAGTTATAGAATGCTTTTTGACAAAGTTTTGCTGTTGAAGGCACTTCCGTTATATTACGAGTGAAAGAGAGTGAGAGTCGATATTTTCGCATAAAGGACATGACATCTCTAATTTTATTCCACATTATATAAATTTGAAAATAATTGTTATTTACTTGGCTGCACTCCAAATCCTTAGAAATGGGTTTATTTGTGTAAATTTATTTTATATTTAAATTTTATGGAAGGTAAAATAAATATAAAGAAAAACTAAAATTCTCAGGGCGCATTAAAACATATTTAAAAGAAAAGTTAATACTTATAAATATTTTAAATCTTTTTAGGTTTTAATATGTTTAGGATACTCAATATTTTTTTGATTTTTACAAGTTTTGGTCTGAGTTGATTATTTTTCTGGGAGAGTTGACTCTCAAATGACCCAACCAGTAAATAGAGATAAATTGCTGTATTTGCCTGCATTAGTGAAGCTAAATTAGTGTAGCAGTCTAATGCCAGTCTTACTATAATATAGAATTTAGTGCTGCCCGAGTTACTGACTTAAACACTGTGCATCAAAAAAAAAAAAAAGAAAGAAAAAAAAACCAGTTAACTGGGAGAACATACTTTGGTCCCGACATTTAACTTAATACTTTTTTCATGCAGTTAAATTTGTCCATGTGCCTGCATTTAATTTCATAAAATTAAAAAAAATTAAAAAAAATAAAATTATCAGTAGACTTATAACAACTCTTATGTTACTCAAAAACCAATTGAGAATTACAAAGAGACTATCATATCAAGCCTAAAAATTTTTTTTTCCATTATCCCTTTTTTTTATATTTATTTTTTATTATTTTATTTTGTATATTATTATTTTACAGGGCGGCCAAGACATTATAAATAAGTAATTAAACTTAAAATTATTCATGCAAATTCGAATTTGCGGTTTTTGTTTTGTGTGTTGGGGTCTACAATATTGGATGGAAGAGTTTTTCGTGTTTTTATTCCTTTTTTTACTATTTCCCACTATCCCTTTTGCTTGCAATTTGATACTTTTGTAAATATTTTATCGTATCCGTTGAAGTGCGAAAGTGGTTTATAAACATGTTCAAATAAACGTAAAAAAACCACTTAAAGCCGTGTGGAGGCAGTGAAATTTTTTATTACAAAGTATTATTGTTTGTTTTTTTTTAAACATTTTTCAAGTTATTTTATTTGTTTCTTTTTGCAATTTGAATATTTTATATGCAAGTAATCAGGGATTGACTTTTTTTCGGTCAGTTTTCTGTTAAAACAAAAAGCTGTCAGAGCTGTTTCAATTGTTTGTGGGCTGGCTAAAGGCCTCGTTACACTATTCCACACACTCGTAGGATTAGTCAAATTTAAACACAAGAAAACAAAAGAAAACCCAAAACAAGAAAAAACGTTTGAAAAATTTATAGCTTGCTAAATTATTTTTGATTTAATTTATTAAAAAATTATTTTTCTATTTTAATTTTAATAATTTTGAATAGAATTACCAAAAGTGGTAATATGTTAATTGGGTTTGCATTACATTTAAATGATAGTGGGAAATCAGTAAATCACATTTTCAACTAAATGAATCGTAGGACTGTGTAGGATAGTGTAACAAGGCCTTTAATTGTTTTAGAAATAAAACAAGAGGAGTTGTTTTCCTGTGGATAAGTTGAAAGCTTTGCAGGTTACATTAATAAAAAAAAAATTATTAGTATTTAACTTAAAAAAATTCGGAAATATATGTCTATGTATTTCACAACCTCTCTGAACGAAACCGGGCTGTTAGTCGCTAAGTTAATGCGTTTGTATGACAATTTTCTACATATATTTTGATATTTTTTCATTTGAGATAAAAAGTTGTTTACTTGCAATGAATTATCACCTTTTAGTTTTAATTTGTATTTCTGTCCTTCTTCAGATAAATAACAAACTAGATGAGAGTTACTAAACTCTACTTGTGAATTCCAGGTTCTAATGATAATGTGATCCAAATGTTACTAAATGTCTAATTTGTTAAATTTCTCTTTTACGACAAAAAATATTTCTAAGGAAATAGTTTTTAAGTTTGGAAACCAATTACCACAATTTCTTTGCGTGTACTATTTTTATTTTAAGTCGAGATAATACATTTTCTAGTTTTCCTCGTGTGCCATCTTCTGATTTTCCGCATAATTATTGCCACCCCTATCGTGCAAGCATAAATATATTTTTATAATATTGCATATAAATATATTTCATAAATATTATTTTTATCTGTACAATTCAGAAATTTTTTTCTGTTAGTACTTTTTGTTGCGCACTGTGTCATTGTCATTTCTTAATGGTTACGATGCAATATTTCAATGGCTTGGGCGGGTTAAACTGGTTTTTTTTGTGCCCGTTAGCTGTCGTCTGCTGTCCACAGCATGTGTGTCGCATGGATATTGTTTGACGTTTGCTGGCATCTTCAGAATTATTTTTTTTTCAAATTGACTTTATAAATTATAATTTCATTGCTTATTGAATTCCAGAGCAAATTCCAACAGATATGTTATTTATAATGACTTGGTTTCGAGAACAAACAAGTCGCAAACAGCAAAAGGAAAAAAAATAATTTTCTCATTTAATTAACACAGCGTTCCTGTACGATGACATCTTTAATATATACTGTACGATGCTCTTACAAGACACCAGCATGTTGTTTATAGTTTTATTTGCGTTACCGAGCACTGGCCATTTATAAGTGCTGTCGAAGAGATCAGGGTCAAATTTATTTAATTGGCTTACTTTGCAAGTAATTAGATTGGAAATTAATTTAGTTATATAAAAACGGAAGAGAGGAACATTTGTTGTTAAAAGCACACGATTTTATTAGTGTTTAAAACTTTGTTTAATAATATAAAGAGAATGGGAAGCATATTACGGCATAACCATTATGCTGAAAGTACACTACTGGTAGAGACTAGATTGTACAGTAGGCACACTAGCCGTAGCCCAAAGCCTGCGAAAATTAAGCTGTTGTTGAACTCCCCAAGGCCTCGAGTGAAAATGATTATCATCACAATTGCAGCTCAGTGTATTTTCGGAAGACATATCAGAAGCCGTACCGGAAGCCTCATCAGAACCTGTGTTGGAAGCCTTAGTGTAAGCCGTATTAGAAGTCATATCGGAAGCCGTATCGGGATCCGTAGTGGAAGCTATATACGAAACCGTATCGGAAGCCATAGTAGAAGCCATAGCGGAAGCCGTAGGGAGAGCCGTATCGGAATCCGTAGTAGAAGCCGTGGTGGAATCTGTGTCAGAACCCGTGTTGGAAGCCGTATCGGAAACCGTATTAGAAGCCATATTGGAAGCCTTATCGGAACCCGTGTCGGAAGCCGTATCGGAATCCGTAGGGGAAGCCACATCGGAAGCCGTAGTGGAAGCCATAGTGGAAGCCATATCGGAATCCGTAGTGGAAGGCCTAGTGGAAGCCGTATCGGAACTCGTGTTGGAAGCCATATCGGAAGCCGTATCGGAAACCGTATTGTAAGCCGTATGAGAAGCCATAGTGGAAGCCGCATCGGAATCCGTAGTGGAAGTCATACTAGAGCCGTAGAAGCCATATTGGAAGCCGTATCGGAACCCGCGTTGTAAGCCGTATCGGAAACCGTATCGTAAGCCGTATTAGAAGCCATATCGGAAGCCGTATTGGAATCCGTAGTGGAAACCGCATCGGAATCCGTAGTGGAAGGCCTAGTGGAAGCCGCATCGGAACTCGTGTTGGAAGCCATATCGGAAGCCGTAGTGGAAGCCGTATCGGAAACCGTATCGTAAGCCGTATTAGAAGCCATAGTGGAATCCTTAGTGGAAGCCGCATCGGAATCCGTAGTGGAAGCCGTACTGGAATCCGTATCGGAACCCGTATTAGAAGCCGTATCGTATGCCGTATTAGAAGCCATATTGGAAGCCGTATCGGAACCCGTGTTGGAAGCCGTATCGGCAAACGTATTGTAATTCGTATTAGAAGCCATATTGGAAGCCGTATTGGAATCCGTAGTGGAAGCCGTATCGGAAGCTTTTACATCAGATGTCGTTGTCGCTTTCAAATTGAAGTTTTTTTATCCTGCGAAATGCCAACATATTTATTTATAGAAGATCTCTCTTAGAATACGGTGAAGTGCTCATGGCAACTGGCTACCAACCCGAATTAATAACTTTCAATAAATTATTAATATTCTGCTGCATATTTATATTTCGCATCCTTTTCATAATTAAAAATAATAACTGAATTATAAAGTTTTATTTGGAATTTATCTCACTGGGAGTAAACACATGTTTGATCAATATGTCTGGAGAGAGTAATGCATTATTTTGCATTACTCTCTTAATATTTACTACTTAATATTACTACTCTTAATATTTAATTTAAATGTAATAATTCCTTTTTTTTGAGAATAAAGCTGGTTAAAGGCACCAAACATGCTGACAAAAAGGTTCAGGGCACTTTTCAGCAGTTTTGCAGGGTTTATTCTGTAATCATCCCCGTAGTTTATATGTCTGTTTAGCAATAAGTTTTAAGGATAATATTTCTTTTTGAATTTTCAGCTTTAATACTCAACAGCTGCAACTATTTATCACATGCTTTCTTTATTATTTATTTTCTAAAGAAGTCAAACAAAGTCGTTTGCCGCTTTTTACTGAAAACAATTTCTTTATCCTTGCAATTTCTCAAATAATATTTATGTATCCTTAATATACTGCTATCCCTTTTAGGTTCACATAAACGGGTGTTTAAACATTTTCTAAATTTTTTTTCTTTTTTTTCGTCATTCCCATGTTAAATTTAATAGGCTTATATAATTTAGGCTGCTATGGCTGTTTAGTTAGTGAGTTTAGACAAGCAAGCATTTGGAAGGGAAACATTTCGAATTAATAGAAATTAGGAATGGGCAAAAAAGGATAATCTTGTCTTAATTTTTCTATGTTGATATACTTTGTTTCTTGAGATAAACATAGAACAAGCAGTCACAAGAACAATTTAATGTTCATCGGTGTAAACGCGAATGAAGGATGGGCTTTACAAATGTCCGCCCATCTAAACTCTGATTAGGAATAGTTTCATGAAATTCTTTTTTTCTTGGAAATTCTCATTATGTTTTATATAAAAATATACAAAAATTGGAAACTGGAGTTCCATAATGTGGATGCTAATATAATTTCTCAGCAGATTTTTAAAAATTTTCATGTCTAGACGGGGACGTGTCGTTACTTCTGAAAGAAATTGATTTTATTTTAAAAATTTCTTTTTAAGACTTTTAATGTTTTTAGTAGAAGCATTTTGAAATAAAAAGGTAAAGAAAAAAAAGAAAATTAAAGAAAATTTTATTGTTGGATTTCATATTTCACGTTTTCCATTTCCACTCGCTGATTGCCTGCCTGCTTCATTAGATATGGATTTTAACAATTTCTTATTCCACTTCAATTCAATTACTTTTCCTTCGTGTTTTTATGCTTTTATTTAAAGCTTAATCTTATAGCCCCGCCTAATGAGCTCCTAATGATTATGGTCATTTATCAGTAGATGTTTTGTACGAGTACATTCCCAGTAAGGAAACCTGGTCATTTAATATTCTGAGAGGTAGCTTTTTAGTAAACAAACAAGCAAATAATTTAAAATTTTATATTCCACCGATTTCACTACACATCATCGCTTTATATTGTTAATGGTTTTGAACATTTTAAATCTTTACAAGTAACACATCTTTTTATGTTGGCAATTTGTTTGGAGTCAAACCATTATCATTTATCAAGTTGTGAGAGCAGGAAAAATAGATCACATTCACACACGAGTGCATGCATAATCTGCAAGTGCACACATGTATGTATGTGTGAGTGAGTATGTTTGATATCTATACCATTATGTATTGCTTGATGAAAAGAAAGCCCTTCAGCAGTAGCAATAATAGAATTTCAAACTCAGAAGAGATAAGCAAAGCAGCATTTGTCATATAGAGCATTCAAATTTATTAAATATGCATGGCTTAACATGCAAGTGCATGCATATTTAAAAATGGAGAAGAATAAAGAGCTTGAGGAAATGTACATTATTAAATATGTATAAGTGAGTACCAGTATTCATAAGCATGCATGAATGTGTCTGGCCGGCTTGGTATTAAAAGCTTTAAAGGCTCTACATGTACAAGCAGAGCACAACTCATTTAATGAATTTAACATTAAAGCTACTCTCCTGCAGTCGTAAGTAAGAATGCGCTTTAGTGTTGTCAACTATAATGTAATTTGTAATATCATTATTTTGTTGCCATATAAATAGATTCATATCATGTGTGTAAGCATTTGCACAAACATTTGTAACTCTCATTTAGTTTCTGTAAGAGAAGAGAAACTAAAGTGAAGAGAATTACTACAGTGCTCATAGTAATGCTCATATTTCATATTTTTCAAATTTTTATATAATTCAATAAAAAAACAATTAAAATAAATATATAATAAATCGTTGATAATTTATGAAAGAGCATTGTTTGACTGGAACTTATGCTTTCGTACTCATATAATTTTAATAAATTATTAATAATAATTATTAGCATTTCTATACGACATTTGATTTCAACGAAAATCAATTTAAAAATTTGAATTGAATTATGCATATGCCATCATACTCCTGTAATAGCAATTCTGGTAGATTCAGGCAAAATTTTGTTCTAAACTTGCTAATGAAGAGTGCCTAAAACGTTAATTTCTAAGAAAGCTAATTGAAGCATAGAGGATAGAAGGTAAGCTTAGATAGTAAGAAGCAATGTAAGGCTTGAACAATCTTTCAAAGAATTGAAAGCAAGAAGTTGTATACAAAATAAATATATTTACGTTACAATGTATTACATTGCGTTTTCTCACATTGTCGCTTTTCAATAGCTTACGCATGCGCTATTATAAAAAGGACTTTCAGTAACACTATTAGCTGTTTGTTAGGCATTGAAGTGTGACGTATTTGGCACGGTAGTGCAATAGCAAAGTATAACCTCTCAATATGTGGAGTATGACATGTGTATTAGCCGTTTCATGTAATTCATACAAGCTGCAATTCATCTGCCAACATAAAGACAGCATTGCAAAGAATCTGCTGCATACAATTAGGCGTCTGAAAATTGTTAACAATTTCGATCAAAAAGTTTGATACAATTTTTAAATGAACCACAAATTCTGATTACTTTTTTATTACTGAGCCATTTCTGCTAGAAAATGAAAACCACTAACAGAATCAGTGACCACTTTTTTTTTTTTTGTTTATTCATCAAACCTTATCACACAGTGCAAATGCAAACTCTGACGTACGTTTGCAATGTTTGTTTTAAAATCATGAAAATATATTATGGTCAGACGACTATTCCATTTCATAGCCCGGTAAAGATATGTCAGGTTTTATAATTCATGGAGATATTTAGCATGTTTGACATGAAATCAATCAAAAAAATTGGCAGCTGGCAAATGACAGGCAATGTTAATGTGTAATAAAGACCATGTGATGGCCGTAAGTGAAGCTGGCGAAATAGTTAAACTGATGCGAATGATTGGCCATCCTTTGATTAGTTTTTAGGTTTTTTTTTTTGACGCCATAGAAAAATATAGATGCTGTTTAAAGAAAGATGCGGTTTAAAAGTAGCAACTTAATCAAAAACGGCCAAATACTGACGCACAGTCCGCTATTGCGAAGAGCAGCTACATCTATTGCAATAATAATCCTACAAGACATTAAAATAGGGTAAACAATTCAAATTAACAGGAAATCTTCTCAGCACTCCAACATATTACCATTTTTTTCCTTGTTGAAACACAATCTGTAATATGAAGAAGTAACATTAAACGAACCTCAACAACTTTCGAGTTGTTTGCTTGTTGTCACTCAAACTTTTTCAATAAGAAAGAAAATTAGCTCTTTAAACACACTTGTAAAACATTTGCCAGCTTAATTTAATTAATTTTTCATGGCTATAATAAGAACGGATGTAGCATCAGAGTCCTTTGAGACAGTTCTGAGGCCACTTTTTGGTAGGTCGTGTTTAGGATAAAACCAAAAATTAGCTAATGCAGTAAAAGTTACCTGTTGCTCCTGAATTTTATTTGAAGGTGGAAAAAAATTTAGCTTATTTGTAAAAGTAAAAAGTTATTTTGTATTTTTGTTTTTTTTTTAATAATACGCAAGTTATCCTTTCAGCTGCAACTTAAACTCTTAACTAGCAGTTGGAAAGATTTTTTTTCAGAATTTTTTTGCAAAATACTACGGCAAGAAACTGTAAGAAAAAAACTTGCATACAAAAAGGATTTGTTCACTTCACACTTTATCCTTATGAGCGCATTTAATGCAAATTGCTCTGATTCTAATTTGTTTTTTCCTTCGTATAAATAGGCTCTGTATGAGTGATTAATCTTCAAATATCCTTTGACTGCAATTTGAATTGCATTATAATAAAATATTGTGTAAAACTTAAGAGGTTATTGTTGTTGTTTTTTTTTACCACACACGCAAGGATAATCTATTTGGGGCTTTCTTCTAATGCTGAAAACAAAATCTCATTATGCAAAGTGGAAGAACTTGCAAAATATTTAAACAGTTTTTCGTTATCCTGCCACTTTAAGGAAACGCAATAAATCGAAGGAGCAAAAAAACCACATTTAAGTGTAAAATAAAAGTGGAATAAAAGTGGTTACGCGAATAAGTGAGAAATGACTTATACTGGCAATAACGAGGAGAGTTTGTGTATTTTCTTAAATTATGTAACAGAATATCTTTTAACTACACATTGTGGAAAAGTTTAAAAAAAGTGAAATTAAAATCACATTGCCTTTTATTTTAAATTAATATTTATTAATTTATTATTTTTAATTACACTCAAGATATCAAAGAGAATATGAAAAATGCACTTAAAGTTATTTTTTTTCAATACTGAGCTGCAGTTTAACAAGAAAGAAGAACTCAATAGTGTTATTGATTGAAAATAAGAATTAATTAAGAATTAAAACATCAGATGGTTTGCCTTTCCCATCGTGCTAAAGCAGATCTTCAGGGGACCTCAAATTTTATTAAATTTATTTATGTATATGCACACAGGACCTCGCTTCCTTCAGCAGTTTGCAGATTCCTTTCGTATTAGCTAATCGCGTGAAATTTATTTAACACATCTTATCATGAGCTTTTATCTTAAAGTGAAGAAAACTAAGCAGTTTGAAGCTTTTATTAATTGTCGTCACGCAATTTTGGCATTTCACCTATTTAGTCACTGGCTGAACGATTTCCCAAGGAATACTGTTTTCGCATTTGAATTATTTTCATCGCATCTTTGCCTGCATTTTAATATTAAAATACTTAACACGCTTCACTAACACGAACGCTTCTAAGATGTTGTTTTATGCTTTTCGCTGCTCAAGCATTTCCCAATGCGAAATGATTTTAATGCAAATTAAATTAAAAAACTTGTTCCTTTAAAGGATTCTAAGTTAAAGCGAAGTAACTTGAAATGAATGTGTGAAATTTTGCAGTTAACGAGCGATTTTTATTTGCATTTTAGTATCAAAATCAAATGAAATAATGAATCCAATGTTGTTTTTTATAAAAGAAATACAGAAAAATATAGAAAGTCCTTTTCAGGATCCAAGTATTTGTCTGGTCTATTTTGAGTTCTTTATAAAAAAAATAATATAATATTACAAAGTTATTATAAATTAAGTTTCAACCAGATAAATTTGACTTGTAAATATTTTTTTTTTCGGAGTGATATAGAAAATATATAATCCAAATTTGGATATTTTTTGCTTTAAATGAAAGCTGTTAGTTAGATTTTCATTATTGATATATTATTATAAAATAGGCGGGATGAGAAGCTTCTTTGATTTTGTTCGTCTGTGAAACTAAACTTTATCGTGTGAGGTAAGTGAGGACGCTCAGAATTTCCTTTATCCTTTAAAGTAAATTCCATATTTTAAAGTATGTTAAGTTTAAGTATGAATATAAGTAAAATGTAAAATCATTTTAAATTTTGTTATTAAATTATATGGAATATAGTAATTACGAGTATATTATCATGAAGCAAGATGTTTATTTAACAGCAAAATATGTTTTATGTTTTCTATACAGTTTCTTAGCTGTGTGTGTTTATTTAGATTTATGTATATCCTTTAGATTTTTATTCTTTATATGCTTTAGATTTATATCCTTTATATCCTTAATTTTCCACGCCAGACTTTTTAAAATTTGTTGTCAGTTATTTAAAGTCAGTATTCACCATGTTACCCAATCCCACGAATTACTGTGGAAAAGTATGCTGGTGTGTACAAAAAAACATCTGTTGAGACGATTTTTTTTTACCAGATTTTTAAAATTTCATTAAATTTTTTATAAAATAATAATCGCTATGCGGCCTAATTTATTTTCATAATTTCTTGATAATAGTGTGGCATCTACAATTCCATTTTGATATGATTTCTTAAATAATTAAATAAGATAGAGCAACGTTAGGTTTTCATATAAATAAGTCGTACGACTGCGTAGGATACTGAATACTCTTTGTTAGCAAATCAGAAATAATGAATTTTGTGAAGGATTTCGAGGTCAAGTACAAAATTTTTTTTTGCCACGTTCCAAAATCCTGCATTAGACATTTTACTCAATTTATGCTTAAATTGATAAAAAGGTTGCGCTGGGCAATTTAGCTGAATGTCTGAACGCGGCAACGCTATACAAACTTATGATGTACATTAAGGAATTTAGTAAATTACACAGATGTCTCACAATAATGTTATCTTGCGATATTAATGCCTGTAACGCAGTATTGAAAAATTGCCGTCAAGGAATTTGATTCACAAATTCAAATCAAAAATTGTCAGGGGAAACGTGTAATTTCATGTCCTGTGAACAGTAAAAAAGAAACCGTTTGATATTATTTACGTAAAAGTTTCGGTTTAAAAAAACTAGCGAGCATTAACGTATATGCAGAGCGGTTCAAATTTAACAATATTATACTATTAAATTATAACGTTAGCTGAAACAGAAAATGCCATAACATAATCAATATAAATATATAAGCGAATTAAGTCACATAATATGCAACAATTAAAGTAAGAATAATTTCAATTTCTCATTAGTTACATAGTTTAATATTTCTGCCAACGATATGCACTTATTCACACACATACTTTAAAGGTTTGCATTCTTAAATTAGTTCTATTCTCCAAGAACTATTTAAGCACCAGAGATTTGCTTTAGTTCCTTCAATCTGCATTTTCTGCATTGTCAGCACGAACAATAAAAATTTGCTTTTCTTCTTAAAATATTTGCTATTATAAGAATGGCATATAAAAGATACCTTGATTGAGGAGAAATTAGAGCATATTGCAGCTCCTGTGACAGCAGCAGCTGCTGCAACATTGGCCCTAAAGCAATAAGCATATTGTGAGAGAGAACAAAAGCTTTATCGTATTTCTCAAAAATAATTTAATAATTAAGTTAAATAATTGCAAAATTTAATTGTTTCAAATATGAAATAACAATATAGGATATCATGAATTTGTTTACGGGCGGGGCGAGTTGTGCTCTCATCCATTTTAAGCAACTTTATTTAATAATTGAAAAAATGTTCGTGTGTGTGGGTGTGGGTGTGTATCTGTGCTGCTTTTATATTTAGTTACAAGGCTTTTCAGCCCCTGCAGAATAAAATCAGTGGCCATCCACTGATCATTGAACATTTTCATAACTTCCATTTTCTTTTTTGATAAGATATTTTCAATGTATAAAGTTGAAGGGACATTTTGCTTCACAGCCGAGAACCTCAGATACTTTAATGTTGTATTTATCAAAAAGTTAATCTTAATAATATAGATGAATGTCGCTTTAAACAAGATATTAAAAATAAATAAAAAGAAACACGAGAAGCTTTAATTATGTACAAAATCCGGCAACGGGCTCCTCAGATGTATCATTATAAGAATGTCTTTCTTTTGAAATAATTTATGAAGTGAAATAAAATAAAGAACTTTGAAGTGATTATAAGAAAAAGAGGATTTTTTTCTTTAATTTTCTTACGTTTCCCTTTTTCCAGAATGAATTACAGAGCAGAATAATATAATTATATGACTTGATAATTATGTCAGCAAAAGTATTCGTAATATATGTGAAGACGTTAGTGTTACACTGCGCAGGGGGCATAAGACGAACAATACTTACAGTTTGTTAAGTAAGTGTTTTCAAAACTATAAATAAATTAACATTTCTTTTATGGAATAGTTGCCATAAAAGTTTTGAGCTCACAACATAAAGACACCACTTTACTTTATTATCTAATTAATGATCTCATAATTAAAGAAATTAAGTACAGCAAGTTAATTATGCGTTAAAGGAGAGATAAAATTCAATATCGACGGCAGGTTCTGGATTTTTAGCTACTCATCTTCTATAAATACTCAGAATTCTCTAAAGATGTAAAGGGGCAAATAAGTAATTTATGTTAATATTAAAATAAAACATTTACTTTATTATTATTCTATACAAAACAACACAAAAATAATTAAAAATTCGATGAAAAAGGAATTTAATTGAAAAAATAGAACAATGGAATGTGTGAAGTCAGCTAAAGTCAATTTGGAAAAGATTTATGCATAATAAATCAATGCATAATTTATGCATAATAAATTATAAATTTTTCGTTATGAAATATTTTAATCGGCAAGAATTTTAGGAAATTTGTTGTGTAAACTGCAACTCTCATATGATTATGACAGCTGTCAAGTTTGTGATGAAAGTTAAAGGTTTGAATATATAATATATAATATATAATATATAATATATAATATATATATATAATTATATATAATAGAAAAAGTTTTTCTCATCGCATTATTAATAATAAATAGAATAGATGTCGCTGTTATGAGAGGATGTGCTATATTTTGAGTTTTAGATTTGACTTGCAACCTGCCGTCGACATTGTGGCATAACTTTTCATTGAACTGTTCAGAAACGGGATTTAAAGTTTCAAAGTTATTTATAATAATATACAAGCGTTCTAAACTTTTAATATATAACAATCCCAGCTACGAGGTTTCCGACCAATATTTCTTCTCTTCTCTTTCAAGAGGGAAACATGAAACTGCTTATAAAAAAATGGACGAATTCAATTTCATAAAATATCTTTTCATATGAGAGTTTGCTTTTATAAGCACACACTTCAGATTTGACTCGTCGAATCATGAGTTTTTAGGTGAAAAAATTGGAGAAAATAGAAAGAAGTACAAACCTAATAGTATCAGCGAGTTTAAGAAAATGTTATACTTGAAGTTGGCTGCAAAATGATAATTTGACTCATCTCTGTCAAAAGCCGTATAAAAACTTGGAAGCAGGGAAAACGCAGCTGGAAACCAAATTTTCGTGTATGAACTTAAATGCATCTTCAAATGAAAATTGCAGAAAAACTAATCAAGTAAAGTCGACGTGTGTGAAGGGGGACTTGTGATACCCGAGCAATGAAGCAACTTTCCTATAATTAGCATAGAAACGTCAACTAATCCATAATAGAATTTTATAGTTTAATTAATTATTTTTAGCAGCATTTCTAATAATAAACCCACATTATCAGATAAATTGTTTGCCACTGTATACATCGTATTATCTAGATTTATAATTTATAATTTATTTTTGGCGACATCATTTTCCAGTATTTATTTTGGTTATCTGCCATTATTTAACACAACAAATCTCACGAATTCCCGCCCACACCTTATTATCACAAATTCTACATGAACGAAATGCTCTGCTCCCACTTTGAAGGTTGTCTTTGCAATTTGCGTCTGACTTTCACGTCATCCAATTGCAAACGAACACACACGAACAATTTAGTTAAAAATAGAAATGCACTGAACTTGTTGTTGTTGTAAATAATTGAAAAAAAATTAAAAAAAAAATCTCGATTTAAAAAAATTTATTTTCCGAATTGTGTATGGCAGCCCATGTAATGGTCACGCCTATTTGCTTACATTACTGGCAAAAGCAAAAAAAATTTTTTTAAAAACAATTATTTTGAAAAGCTTTTAAAATTGAGTTAATATTGTTTTTTTAATAACACCAAGAAATTATTATTATTAGTTTATTATAAATAAATATATGTACGAGTATACATATATAATATTATAGATCAATTATTTATTTGTTAAATTTATCGGTGTAAATAGTTTTGTTTTGTATATGGGTATTTCCATAGAAAAATGTATTTTTGTTATATATACTCATACTTTTTTTATTTTAATTTTAGTGTAGGACACAGCAGGAGCCTGATTTAGTAATTCGAATAGTACGATTTTTAGATTGTAATATCGCACGAATGTTATTATTTCCTTTCTATTTGCTGAATTTTCTTACATCAGCATTTCTTGTCAGTCTGTGTTGATGTACTTTCAACCTACTAGTATGTGGAGAGTAATAAGTCCTTCAGAACTTCTGCTAGAAAGAATTGTTGAGCTTTTTGGCTTACAAAAAATACGTAAAAGCCGAACGGTAACGTACTTGTGTGATAATTTAATTTAATATCAGAATTTTAGCTAGTTTACCGTTTGAATAACATAATTTCCGAACTTGTTTATACTACAATTAAAGAAATAATAGAAATGTGGAATAAGCTCAAGTGTTTAAAGGACTCATTCGCATATGTGGTATAATAACATTTTGTATACACCATGCCTGCTAACACAGAGAAGTACTCGTATTAACTAGGGATTAAGGATGTAGAGCATCTTGCTACATTTCCATATTACGGGTGCGTTTCCAAGCATTAATTTGATTTCCCCTGATATTTGGTCTCACCATTTCCAACCGTGATCTAGCCGCTCCCCCTTTTTTTTTGTATAATTACACTTTTATTTTTGAATACACTTAAATATGCGGTTACATGCTTGCATTCATACATTATCTCATGTATGCGCCGTTCAAATAAAAAAAGTTTTTTGAATTACTACCTGCCACACGAAGCACATGTAGTTGCCATGTAAATGCACTTGAATAAAATTAATTTGTATTAATTTTTTTTTTATTTTCGTATATTTCAGGTCAAGGTTCCGCTTAGGAATACACAAAAAGACTTCATGTTATTTCATATTTTATATTTTTATGTTTTCCTTTAATCCTAGTAAAGGATGAAGAGCTGAAGTCAGTCGTGGGAAATATTCAATGCAATAAGTGTAACCAACTTCTTTTGCAAAGTTCACATTAAAGTATAAGAATAAATATAAGACGTTTAAATTAAAATCGAAAAGTAATCCAGATTTGGCGAAAGCAGAAATATTTTGAATCAAATCCATTCTTAATCTTAATTAAAGACGGCCAAAGTAAAGGTGTTGTAGGCTCCACTAGTATTTATTTTAAGTATTCATTAAGCAAATATGTAATCTATTGAATAGCCAGCAGTAATTGCGGCTACTTGATAAAACTTAAGACAGCACAGTAGCTAGTCAACCGAAATATTACTTCTGCATACACTGAAAGAAAAACTTGCTTATAAAAAACATTTAGTAGCAAATATTAGTTTCCCAAAAGCCCAAATTATTTATAAGAAAAACAATTTCTTTGACTTCAGTCTTTCCTTACAATCCCACTTTAGTTAAATATATATATATATATATACACATATTTTTTTGTAATCTGTTTTATACATACTCGTTAGCATGCAAATATCAATTAATTTTTTAATTAATCTGAATATTATTATTAACAAATCTCGCTTTTGATTTTTCTGGGTCTCGGCAGGAAGCACTTTCCATATTTTAATGCACATAAAACAGAATTCATCACAATAAATTTTATACTTCGTTTAAATTTTAATCCTTTAAAGTTCACAAGTATTTTTATTAATTAAATACTTTAATTTTTTTTTTTTCAAATAATCCGAAGATAATATATGAGGCAGTCGCAAAAGTCTTTTCGTATTTTGTCAATAAATGTAGTTGCAGTCGTATATCTCCAGTGCTACCAATCACATTGTGTCATACCATATAGTGTTGGAAAGGTGAGATTTTAAACTAAACTGGGCGAAGTTGAAAAAACTAAAGTTGGGAGAAAGTTACAGCTGTTCAAAAAGAAAATTCGCTATATTTTGAAAGTTTTGTATAAAAAAGGGAAACATCGCATACGATGCGATATCAGTTCATATCGCCCCTTCAAAGACATCGCTGAAACTAGAAACCACACATAAATTTACAAATCGTACAACTAAACAATATTTTAATAATATTTACGTTAATATCTCGCCAATGAAAATTTCAAATTTCGCTTATCACAAGCGATATTTCCTTAACGCTATTGAAAAGGCCTTATAAGATGAAAGTTTTGATTGTTTTCCGTTATCAATTTTTTATCTGCTTAAGATTTAATCAACGTTTTCCCTCAAAAAAAAAAAAAATAATCCGATTGTCAAATTTCGCCTGTTCTGAAAATAACTGTTGTATATCACTTGCGCGAAAATCACTTAAAGCTTTTTAATTATAGAAAATTAGTTTGTGTTTCGCCTCAAGTCATTAGAAAGAAAAAACTACAATTATTAAAATTTAATAAATTAATAATCTCTCTTCTTGCCTGTAAGAGATTGCAAATAAATTTATTTTTAAAATTGCAGCTCAATAAATTTTTAATTGTGAAGATGACAGAGTTCGCTGCGCAACCTTCCATATATTTTTGAAAAACTAAAACCGATAACAACTCGTGAAAGAAAATCAAAATGATTCCTTGACGAATAAATTGTTTTGAATTTTTTCATAAATTCTTATGGAAAGCTTTCCACTTTACAATAAAACCGACTGACAAATATTTCAAGTTATTCGTTTAAATAAATAGAGGAAATAAGAGCGGTTACGTCGGCTAGTGAACACCATGATAATAAGCAAGTGAACAAAAAATCCTGAATAGAAAATCAAATAATTTCTTACCTCTGTAAACATCCTGTAAAAAAGATAAAAAGAGAAAATATTAAAAAAAACTTTTTAAAATAAATATGCAATAATTATGTTGGTGGAAAAAATTAATAAAAAAATATTAAATAAAAATAAAAGATACTGGGTTAGCAATTTAATCACACAAAATGTTTCTCTCCTCAAAGGTCTGCGGCAGTGCGCCTCAGTATTCTCCGACATGACGTTAATTATGTAACAATGGATACGAAAGTACCGTTAGAGAAATGTTTATTATTTGCAAGTTATTGCTTGACGTAACAGCACAAATATAACTTTTTTGTGCTTAATTCTCAAAATACATTAAGTGGGAGGGATAAGAAGTCTTAGCTCATCTTCCTCACAAACGTACCCAAATAATATTCTCAATGCCAAGATAAGTTATCGCAGCCACTGTTTCTATTACATCTTGTGCAAAGCTTTCACAAATTTTGGTTCAGCTTATTTTCATATAAAAATTTATTTCCTAAGACCAGCCCTCATGCAATGTCTTATGCCGCTACTAGAAGGCAGGCACAGAAGTACAGAAGGCAGGTGAAGAACAAGAGCTGCTAAATTATATTTTATTCATTGTTTGATGTTGCGTATGCTATACAGCCTCAGCCAAAGGCAAGCTGCAATTGCAATTCTCTATAAATTATAAGCGAAATTTTGTGATACACCTAATTTCAGTTCCACTCCAATATTCTATGGCTTGTTTTCTTTAACTTAATTTAGTTTTTCAATTTAATTTTTAAGCAACCTTGCAAAGAATACAGATCAAGTGTAAACCGTAAGAATGTGATTCCGTTTCTTTTTATTACATATGAAAAAAAAATTTTTTTTTAAATGATTTAATAAAGTCTTAAAAATCAACATGAGCGAGTTCTATACCCAATGCAGAATTAAAAAAGGAAATTAACTGAATATAAAAAAATATAAATTATTTTATTTGTAGTTGGATAGAAATAATTCACTATAAATAGCCAGTACGTAGTTTCAATTAAATAATTTAATTGATATTAAATAAGAAATAAAGTTTACTAAATCTAAATTTACAACAAAAATATCGAATAATCAATAAAAATTTATTTATTCACTGGAAATGAATTTATTCATACTATTTTACATTGGCTGCTATTTTTCAGCTCAAATACAAAAGAAAAAAGGTAAAAGAAATAAATGTAAAAAAACCATGTTGAAATAATCAATTTTAATGCTTTGCTGAATATTCTTTTTTTGGTGAATGAAGTGAAAGTTTAATAACAATTAAACTTTTAATTGACAACTATCGTAATGAAATAAAATATATAATTTTCAATTAAATTAGTTTTCTTAAAGGTTAAAAACTGAAAATTTGCATAATCGCTTAATCGTTTTTTTTCTTTGACTTTGGACTTAAATAAAAAAAATATCAAAAATTGCGTATCAAACTCATGCTTTCGGATCCAATAATGAAGCGGCCGGAATAAAGGCTTGGTTAACACTAAAAGAAACAAACACCTTTCTCGACATTTTTTCTGATTTTATTTTTGTGATATATTTTGATTTTCTATCAGTTCAATTTTTTTAAAATAAATTTATTATTACGTCGCAAAAAGCTTTGGAAACTTGTGTTTACGTATGTATTTGCAATGTCTAATTTAAATATTTTCGCGTGCTACAATAACAAGATTATTAAACAAAAATCTATTTTTAACTGCAATTAAAAACTTAAAATTTTCACACGCATTTCAAATAATGAGTGAAGAGCAAACAGACGGTGTTTTCCTTTTAAGCAAAATGAACGAATGAGCGGGCGGTCCGTTGAAAAAATAATATTAAAGTTGAATGTTCAATAAAAATCATTGAAAAAAAGTATTTTTAATAAATACAACGTCAAATAAATTGCAAGATAACGCATAAAAGCTTTTTGTGTAGTGTATTTATTATTATTTTTAAAAATAATAATAATAATATAAATATAATTATAAATATTTATTTGTGCTAAACAAATAATTTGATAAAGAAAAAGAGAGAAGTGATGTGAAATTTTTAGGTGAACATTTGCAATATGTAGCCTACGAGGGCCCACTGTATGGTGTATAAAATGCGCTTTTATTGAGCGATTTCTAGTCAGCTGCTACTTCGTGTCATACACCAGGAAAAAAAGGATTACATTAAAGTATTATGGAAAGGGAAGGCAGGGAGAGACAAAGTGTTATATTTGATGCTTGTAGCCTATGGTTGCTCTCTCTCTCTCTCTCTCTCTCGCGTTGATTAAAGACGAAAATCTTTTTAATGTTTATTTTTTTAGTTTTAACAAACATGTAGCTGAAGACCGCCTTCTATTGTGTTTACCAAAATTTAAATTGACCTTCAATTTTGTTGCAGTACAACAACAAGTTTTTAATGTTTTTTTTTTTAAAATGAAAATTAAATTATATTCGAAATGAATCGGTTTTATTTGTCTTATTTTGATATCGAAATAGAGAAAAGGTTTTTGTGAAAGGCTTTATTCACGTCTTGCTATAATTAAGCTTTTGTAATTCTCATTTGATTTATGGGAATATGGCCATGACGTAATAATCTAAGAGGCTGTTTTGTCAAACTATTTTGAAATCAATTGCCAAAATATTGTGTTGTGAGGGGAAATTGTGTTTTGTTAGAAAACACGCACTTGGCAAAAAGCGTCAAATGAATTGAGCACGCCTACGCTTCTACATGTAGCGCTATGGTTCGGTTCAAAGAACCAACAGATGTTCGATGTTGCAAACAGAATTTCCTCTAGCAGGTTTCTGGGTTTTTTTTTTACATATATTTTATATATTTTCTTTATCTCTATATATTTATGAAATATATAAATATAATTAAGAAACGCTGTCTTCTCTGCCACTCGCAAGGTTGCTGCTATTTGCAGCGATATTATTAAAAGCGAAAAGACAGCCAAGCGCTGCTGAGTAGAGTAGTAGGCCTCATTTTAAAATATATAAAGTAAAGTATAAATTAAGCAATAAAACCAGAAGAAAAACGTTAAAAAAATTTCAGGTTTTATTTTTCTATTGCGAAATGAATCTGCGAAGGGACGTCTTACTTAAAGTGAGCTTCCCTTTACGGCATTCCAATTAAATCACTTGACTTTGTTATTTATAATTTAAACGATACTAAAACAATAAAAGAAGCCATACTGTGCACTTACATACTTGCAACCATATATAATCACCCATTTTGCAACCTCTGGGGGGTCACGCCAAAAACAAACTTTTAAAATAAACGCTCTCCATACCTTACATAACCACATATATGTAACGAGCGACAGACGTGTTAACAGCAAAATGTTTATTTAATTTCGATAACAAGGGAAATTCAGTCATGAATTCTATTCGATAATTGATGAATACATGCAATATACTCTAAATATATCAATATATCAATCACGTTAGAGGTTAAATCAAGCAGTGCCAGATTTGGAAGATAAATAAATTTGGAAAAGAAAATAAATTTATTTGAATTAAATAGAGAAGCTCAAAACAAAAATTCTACTCTTTGAGAATTATAAGCAATTAACGTGATTGCAGAGGGCAGAGTATGCTCGTATTGCAAATTCCAGTTAAAATTAATTCAATCAACAAAGTCAACTGCGAGTAATACGAAAATAAGTGAACGCGTGCAGCCTTGTGGGCGTTTTTATGCGTACGTGTTTCTCAGTTTGCATTTAATTTAAACCAATTCACATAAAATGTGCGATTCGGAACATCAGCAGCACAATGTGCTGCAACAGCAACAACAGCCATCTGTTAAACAGGAATCATTAGCCGTTGCACTTTACCCGCAATGGCAAAATCAGCAGTCACAAGTCCAACTACCACAAGAACTGCCAGAAGGTAAATTTATTGTTTTGTGTTTCAGTGGTTTCATAGTGCTTGTAGCCGGACATAAAAACAGCCAAATTAAAAACTTGTACAAGTACGTACAGCACACACACACACACACACACACACATACACACACACACACACACACACACAGAAATGCAAGGAGAAATCTGGGCTAACAGATTTAAATGGAGGGAGTAAGACTGCTTCAATTGAATTTTAAAAGGAATTTAAGCGTCATTAAGAGTCTCATTTGATTATTTTTTACGATTTTCAGCTTCCAAACGATTGGCTTGAGAAGCATACTTGCCTGAAAAGTTGCTCAAGTTTTGAGCAATTTTTATAGAATAAGAATTCATTCATTCACTTTAAATGAAAATTACAACTCCTCTCGAAATAACTCTTGAATTCGGCTTTGGCCCACATTCCCCATTTAAAATAAAACAGATTTTGTTGCCGAGTTACGTAAGACTCGTATGTTCTAGTTTAAAGAGTAAACTTTTCATATAATTGGAAGGTATTTCAGAATAAAGTTTATTTCAAGTCACTAGAAATTGCATTGCATACAAAACTTGTTTCATCATACATTTTGAATATCAGCAATGAAAGTAGCATCTACCGATTTATATTGGCCAAACATTTGCGAAAACATTATCAGTTTCGCTAACACAGTGTTTTGACATTCACTTTAAATTCAATGGAATCGATGGCTTGCAAACTTGGTGGCAATGTGTACACATGAGAATGAGTGCATCGTGTCAGGGTTCGTTAACCGTTATCTGTACTACCTCATAATACTTTTATTAGGTTGCCAATATAATAGTTGACATGATTTTTCCTGTAACTGTTTGACAGATAAAATCGTTAAATTTGCAGTTCACTATAAATAATGGTCCTTCTGCAGTACCTCTTCAAACGTAAGTTGCGAAACTCGCAGAGAAATTCAATTTAAGGAAACAAATTAGTTCCATGAGATAACGAACTCATGTGCCATAATCAAGTAAAATTAATTTGGAGCCAGCTTTATCTACAGAATGGCCTTATTTCCCATTCCGAAAAGCCAAGTGTTCTGGTAGAAAAGCGTCTCCATTCTACACATGTCAATAAAACGGTTGATGCGTTAAAAGTTTAGCGGATGTGAAAGTTATTGCTGTGTGATGCATTTAGCATGTAGTGATGCCAGACTAGCAGCAGAATGGACTTATTTCGCATTCGAAGAAGTCAATGATTGTGATAGAAAAAGTGTCTCCATTCTACGCATGTCAATAAAACGGTTGATGCGTTAAAAGTTTAGCGGACGTGAAAGTTATTGATGTGCGATGCATTTAGCATGTAGTGATGCCAGACTAACAGCAGAATGGACTTATTTCGCATTCGAAAAAGTCAATGATTGTGATAGAAAAAGTGTCTCCATTCTACGCATGTGAATAAAACGGTTGATGCGTTAAAAGTTTAGCGAAAGGGAAAATTATTGATAGCATGTTAGCATGCCATGCCACACAACTAGTAATATCATTTCGCTTTTTCTGATCTCAAGCGATTACAGTGGTATTTTTTTATGCAACTGAAAAGAATGTGGTACTGTAAGTGACCCCTTCCCGTATATTTTAGCGATACAAAGTAAATGCTGTTAGTGGAAGATATTTTTTCAATGTAATACAAAATATCGGATGACAAACACAATAGTATAACTTTACACTTTTGATCCAAATTACTTGGCCTTCCTCGTTCTGATGACAGATCATAAACTTTAAATTCAGCAACTCATTCAATCGAAATTTTGTATAACATTTTGTATGGAGCTTTCCGTGCACATCTGATTCCTAAAATTATGTAGTATGTAAGTGGAGCTTTTAAGCGAATAACTTTTGTTGACAAGTCAAATGAAATTAACGAATAAGGGGAGGGGCGTACGATTTATCAATCTATTGCATAAGCAGCATGGTCTTGGTAGATGATATTCTATGATCTCCGTCCCCGGAAGGGTTAATTTAATTATTTTTTTCAACAGAAACTTTGACTGCTAAGATTATTTAAACGTTTATTTTCATTTCCTCTAAGAATTTTATCTACAAACCGAAAAAAAAAATATAACAACTCGCCAATTAAAATTCGAATTGTGTGAAATTGCAGTGGAAATTTTTATATGCAACTCTCGAATTACAATTCCACTCCTACACTTGAACTCAAAGCAAATCAATACGAATTAACTTGATCATGGCAAGAGCAGAAAATCATACAATTCTTCTTCATGAGTATAACGATATTAAGACTTTGTATCGATTTACTAAGAAAAAATGCATTGTGTGCACTTTTAATTCAAATGCACTTGCCTTGCCATGTGCATTCAGCTGTGTATTCAAGGCGTTCATTAACAAGATAATTACAAGCAGCAGGAAAGAAAAACCGAATACAATTACAGAGCAGTTATTGGAAAACAATTGAACCGAAATGAGTTTGCGTTGCTCAACACGTGATGGAAGAGAATTGCTTTTAATGCAACCGCCAAACTGTAGATGTATTTGTACAGCGCATTTCATTTTAAGCAGAAAGCATTCGCTGCTTTTCAAAAGTGCAATTTTTTCCTCGTGCGTTTTACTACTCTTAAAATCTCGACCACAGTTAAAACTTCCTTCAGTGCTATTACGAAAAATTATTTAAAGGATTGATAGCTGGTTTTTTAAGCTCCAAGGTAACTCTCTCTAAACTTGGGGGAGTAGCTACAGAAGTACTCTCTAGCAGGGTGCGTGCACCAGTTTAACCATTTTACGGTTAATATAATGGTTACATCAGTGCGCAATACTGCCGTACACTGCCATTTTATACAATTTATTTTTCGATCCGGCCTACATCGGCTCTTACTTCTTGGGAAATGCAAGGAGAGAAAGGAAATGACATTTTGATGAATGACAGTACTATGGAACTGACAGTACTTTGCCGACTGAATTTTTGCTTTCAAAAATTAATATGCTCAGTAATTTTCTTCGAAAGTGGATCAAGTCCATTATTTCTCACATATTTCTATATAGATATTTAAGTTTTTGCATAAAAATATTTTTTTATATTTTAATAGGAATTATAAACAAAAAATAATTTAATTTTATTAAGAATTTCAATAAAATTATACGAGTACATTTTTGTCAATCACCTCTTTTATACGAATATTGAAATATTGAATTAGAGCAATATAGCGAACATGTCCTTCATATATTTGTTAAATGTATTATGGGTCCTTTTTACATACATAAAGGGAATGGATATCCTGTTTGTTCTATTGAGGTTTTGTATTTCCCCAGAAACTTTTTGCATTTCCTATCATGTAGTAAATATTTTTTTATGTTGCTGACAATACCATAATATTTTTATCTAGGAGATGTATATTTGAAATTCACTATATCATTTCGTAAATTTGAATATATTGAGAGTTAAAATTTGTGGTAAATGATTATTAGTGTAGTGTAATATTTAATCACTACACATCAATTTGTACCCCCTTAATATAACCAATTATTAGTTAAGCAATCACATTTATTTATTGTTAAAACAGTTACACACATTAAATGCATGACACAAACACACGACAAACACATTCCAATTGTATACACAAAGAAGTGCAGCAAGGTGAAATTTGAGTATCCTCACTTGCTCCACTTCATTGTAAGGTGTTTGACCGTAACAATGCAAAATGCAAGGTGAGCAAAAAAACCCACTTTGCACTGGGCATTCCGCACACATGCAAAAGAAATTCAAACATGTAAAATAGTATATAAGGAAGTAATTTTATAATAATAAATTAGAATCAATTCTGAACTAAAAGAAATTTGTGTTCATTTTGCTTCTCAAAACTTTAAGGGCATTTAGCGTGCCTGCCAGCCGAGCTGTCGTATCTAGCTCTAAAAACTAAGATACCTATTGTATTTGTCGCGTCTATGCAAATGCAATAGACATCATAAATTGTCTCTACCATTTCTCCAAATAATATACAAAAATAACATTGCTTGGCGATCCTGCAATATCCTTTACATTTTTAAATCATTACATGGCGATCCTGCCCAACTGATCCTGCCCAACTGAGCCTGCCCAACCGATCCTGCCCAACTGAGCCTGCCCAAAAAGAAATATTTTTTTAACCAATTAAGGAAGTTGGAACAAAAATGAGCTGGTGGACAAAATTACTAAGTGGGATAATGATTGCCGTCACAGGATACGAAGTAGGCAAGGAAACAAATCAACAAACCCACACAACAATAGTGGAAAAGCAAGTCCCGCAAAAAACTGAACACACTGAATTAACCAACAGCCATATCATAATAATAATCATTTTACTCATCTTCGCCGCAATGATAGTAAAAATCTACATAAAACAACGATTAAACCGTGCCGCGCGTATCTAGAAGTAAACTTATGGAAGGATCCACACAACATTTATTTAAACTAATATTAAATTATTATATTATTATAATTACATATAATTAAACTTTGTTCATTTTATTAAACTAACTTTATTTAATTATCCTTTTTTTTTCTTCTCTCTTTAATTTTATGAAACCATTATTTTTTTTAAGCAATAAATCATAAATTATAACCACAAAACATTATATTTAAGAATACTTGAAAGCAACCAATGAGTTGACTTTCACACACAAAAAAAAAAAAACCCCAATAACAAAATCATTTCTAAATGGAAAATTAAAAAAAAAAAAAAAAAAAAAAAAAATTATATATAATGAATTGCTTTTGTGTCTGGCAGAGGTTAAATGTCTTGGGTAGAATTAGATAGAATTATACAGGAAGTCAAAAATGAATTTAATAAAGCACTAAAGTGCATAAATAAAGAAAAATTGCCAAAGGTAGATACTTGCAATAAGCACATTGCAACTCTAGTGACACAACATAATAATTTAACAGAACTCTATGTAAAGTATTCAGAGCGGTTAACACAGGAACACAAAGTACACGTAGAGAAGGTTTTATTAGACTTCAAGAATAAACTCACACTAGTTTTGGGGAAATGTTCTATTAAAGGTAGACCATCCGAGTCCTTTTGCGAATATTTTCAATTAGACGAAGATTCCGACACCGAAACTGACAACAATTCACCTACAATATTTTGGGAAATGCCATCAACAGATATAAAAATGTCAGAAACAGTGGCAGAATTTCTAAATAACTCGGCAAAATTAATACCTGAGTTTGACGGAAAGGCTGAAAACCTCCAAGCTTTTCTAGATGCTTTAAGCTTGGTTCAGCTCATTGTGGGTCCACATGAAGCAATTGCGGTTACGCTCATCAAAACTAAACTTAAGGGTACAGCAAGAAACTTCATCTCAAATGAGACACAAATATCAGAAATAGTAACTAAGTTAAAGGCATCAATAAAAGGTGAGTCAGCAGAAGCTTTATCAGCAAAACTATTGAACATTAAACAGCAAAATAGGAGTTCAAACACAATAGTTAAAGAAGTAGAAGAAATTACAAATCTTCTTCAAACTGCATTTATTTCTGAGGGTTTACCACCCGAAGTAGCAAACAAATATGCTACACAAACTGCAGTAAAGTCATTAATAAAAAATTCTACAAACGAAAAAACAAAGATAATAATGCAAGCAGGTCAGTTTTCAAACATGAATGATGCAATTGCAAAATTCATAAACGTATCAGAAGACACTGCGAGTACCACTAATATATTTTTCACTAGAGGAAACTACCAAAGAAGCTTCCGTGGCAATAGAGGCCATGGAAAATTCAATAATTACGGAGGAAATTATAGGTCTAACACTTCACGCGGTAGACATAATAACACGCATAACTACAACAGCCATAACAATTCTAGGAATAACGGCAATTACAATCATCGTAATCACTATAACAATAATTATGGCAATTACCGAAACAATGCCAACAATAATAATTACAGGCAATATAATGCGAGGGTATGCGAAACAAATCATAACAACCAGGGAAACGGAGAGTTTCCCCTGAATCATACAGGGGAACAACAAACATTTACACACTAAATCTAAAACTTAACAGTTACATAACTTGCCACACTAACTTCACTATACATCCAATAACACTTTTAATAGACACGGGTGCAGATATTTCACTAATAAAGCATAACAGTATTTTTAAAAACCTCCATATCTGTCCTAACAATCACTGTAAAATTAGAGGCATAGGAGAAGGATCAACTAAATCAATAGGTACAATCACAGGGAAGCTAAATTACAATCACTCCAAAATTGCACACACATTTCAGGTAGTGGATTCCAATTTTCCCATTCCATGCGACGGCATATTGGGGCTTGATTTCATTACCACATACAACTGTACTCTTGATTACTCACAGCCTAATGGCAACCTAAAAATTAAACACAATAACGAACTAATTGTCATTCCCATTAAACCATCAACAGTAAGACATTCTATTTCATTACCGGCAAGAGCCGAGGTATTCAGGAAACTAAGTACAGAAAACCTAACAGAAGATCTATTTGTACCCACGCAAGAAATAACAGAAGGAATTTATGTAGCTAATTCAATACTCTTTAAATCACACCCATATATAAGAATAATTAATACCACAAATACCAACTTAGTACTAGAGAATCAAAAAGTAAAAACCGAGAAATTAAGTGATTACGATGTGATTAACTTAAATCATAGTCATGTCGACAACCCCGACAACGTTAGAAAACAACTAATACTAGCAAAACTGAAAAATAATTTCCCTAACTTCGTAAAAAATGAATTAACTACGCTGTGTGAAGAATACAGCGATATTTTTGCTCTTGAAACGGACAAAATATCAACTAATAATTTTTATAAACAAAAATTGCGATTGAATGATCCTAGTCCAGTTTATATAAAGAATTACAGAATACCGGAGACGCAAAAATCCGAAATTAACAAACAGGTAGAAAAATTAAAAAGTAATGACATAATAGAACCATCGATATCTGATTACAATAGCCCTCTATTGTTAGTGCCAAAAAAGTCCTTACCAGGTGAGAATGCGAAAAAATGGAGACTTGTTATCGACTATCGACAGGTGAATAAGAAACTACTTGCTGACAAATTCCCACTTCCTCGTATTGACGATATACTAGATCAGCTAGGAAGAGCGAAGTATTTCTCATGCCTAGATTTAATGTCAGGTTTTCACCAAATCGAGCTTTCAGAAGAATCCAGAGATATAACTTCATTTTCAACGAATCAGGGTTCTTACAGATTTAAAAGATTACCATTTGGACTCAAGATAGCACCAAACTCCTTTCAAAGGATGATGACATTGGCATTTTCAGGTCTAAAACCGGAACAAGCGTTCCTGTATATGGACGATTTAATAGTGATAGGATGCTCAGAAAAGCATATGTTTCGAAACCTCAAGGACGTTTTTTCAACTTGTAGAAAATACAATTTAAAGTTGCATCCCGATAAGTGTACATTCTTTACACAGGAAACTACATTTTTGGGACACAGGTGTACTGATAAAGGGATTTTACCCGACAATAATAAATACGAAATAATCAGGAATTACCCTAAACCAACTGACGCGGATTCAGCACGCAGATTTGTAGCATTTTGCAATTACTACAGACGCTTTATACCTAATTTCGCGAACTACGCCGTTCATATTACCAAGCTTACACGGAAAAACACCCCTTTTAATTGGAGCAATGAATGTCAAGAAGCATTTGAATACCTAAAAGAATCACTCATTACACCAAAAATCTTGCAATACCCCATTTTTGAGAAACAATTTTGTATCACAACCGATGCTAGCAAGCTCGCGTGTGGAGCGGTATTAAGCCAAGAGAATAATGGAATTCAATTGCCAATTGCATTTGCCTCCAGAGCATTTACAAAGGGAGAAAGTAACAAATCAGTGATAGAACAGGAATTAGCAGCAATTCACTGGGCAATAAACTATTTTCGACCATATGTTTATGGAAAAAAGTTTTTAGTCCGTAGTGATCATAAGCCACTAACATACCTGTTCTCGTTGAAAAATCCATCTTCAAAGCTTACCAGAATTCGTTTAGATTTAGAAGAGTACGACTTCAGCATAGAATATATTAAAGGTAAAGACAACTGCGGAGCAGATGCACTATCACGTATAAACATAGAACAGTTCAAACAAATCAGTACAAATAGTATATTAGCAATAACAAGAGCACAAAAACGCAAAGAAACCATATCAAACGAGGTAAAAAATCAGAATATTACACCCAATAGCAAACCACCTAAATGCTATGAGGTATCGAACGCAAAACAGGTCAAAAAATTTACTAAAATACAATTCCTCCTTACAAAAAATCAATCAATTGCTCTTAGACATGATAGAAAAACACTTCTTCTAATGAATATTTCATCCTATATTATCAATGGAAAAGTAACTCTAAAGAAACTATTTCCAAAGCTTGAAGGAAAAGCTTGTAATATTGGGATTGAAAAATTAAAAATTAACGCGAGAGATGATATTTTCAAAAAAATATCCATCAATGATTTTAAAAAGCTAGCAAATGAAAAATTAAAAATAATAGAAATCGCGATAACGGCCGAAATAAAGAATATAGAAAGTAATGAAGAAAAAATTAAATTGATGAAGTACTATCATGAAGATCCACTTCAGGGAGGTCACTCTGGAGTCACTAGAACACTCAAAAAACTTAAAAATTTCTATTTTTGGAAAAAAATGTCTGTGGACGTTAAACAATTCATTCGAAATTGTAATAAATGCACATTTAATAAACCTAAAAACACCACAAAAGAACAACTGATCATTACACCAACCCCAACGCAATCTTTTGATACCATTTTAATAGATACCATAGGACCCTTAACAAAATCTGAAAATGGAAATGAATATGCAGTCACAATTGTATGTGATTTAACAAAATATTTAGTAGCAATCCCAATTCCAAATAAATTAGCCAATACTGTAGCTAAAGCAGTTTTTGAAGGATTTATATTACAATTCGGGCCTATGAAAAAAGTAATAACCGATATGGGCACCGAATACAAGAACCAAGTATTTACAGAACTCTATAAACTATTAGGAATTTCACATTCAACTTCAACAGCATATCATCATCAAACATTAGGTACAGTTGAGAGGTCACATAGAACTTTCAATGAGTATTTAAGATCATATATTGCAATAGATAGATCAGATTGGGATAAATGGTTAGGTTCATTTACGTACTGTTACAATACCACCCCCTCGACAATACATGGTTATTGTCCATATGAACTTGTTTACGGAAGATTACCAAACAACATTGAAAGCATCAATTCAAATAATGTAGATCCCTTATACAACATAGATGCATATGAAAAAGAAATTAAGTATAGACTCCAAGTAGCGCAGAAGAGAGCTAAAATATTTATTGAAAAATATAAGCTACAGCAGAAAGCTGTACACGATAAAAACATAAACCCCCAACTTCTAAAATTAGGAGATTATGTTGTTTTAGAAGACCCAGCAAGACACAAACTCGATTCAATTTATACTGGTCCATTCAAAATTTTAGAGATGGATAACTTCAATAATTGTGTAATAGAAATAAATAAAAATAAAACCATTAAAGTACACAAGAATCGAATAAAAATTGTAAATAGATAAAAACAAAAACTATATATATAATTTTTACTTTAAAAATCTGGCCAGAGAGAATTAGAACAATAAATAAAATATTAATAATCTTTTAAGATAAGGAAATATCAATAGAAATTAAGGAAAATATCAATACACTAAAATAAATAAAAATCAAAAATAAAGATTATACTTTACACATATCCATATGTACTTATATAAGTGTAACATTACATTTAACATAATGTGTGAATGATCCCTCAAAACATTGTGAGATCATTCTCCGAAAAGGGGAGGTGTAGTGTAATATTTAATCACTACACATCAATTTGTACCCCCTTAATATAACCAATTATTAGTTAAGCAATCACATTTATTTATTGTTAAAACAGTTACACACATTAAATGCATGACACAAACACACGACAAACACATTCCAATTGTATACACAAAGAAGTGCAGCAAGGTGAAATTTGAGTATCCTCACTTGCTCCACTTCATTGTAAGGTGTTTGACCGTAACAATGCAAAATGCAAGGTGAGCAAAAAAACCCACTTTGCACTGGGCATTCCGCACACATGCAAAAGAAATTCAAACATGTAAAATAGTATATAAGGAAGTAATTTTATAATAATAAATTAGAATCAATTCTGAACTAAAAGAAATTTGTGTTCATTTTGCTTCTCAAAACTTTAAGGGCATTTAGCGTGCCTGCCAGCCGAGCTGTCGTATCTAGCTCTAAAAACTAAGATACCTATTGTATTTGTCGCGTCTATGCAAATGCAATAGACATCATAAATTGTCTCTACCATTTCTCCAAATAATATACAAAAATAACATTGCTTGGCGATCCTGCAATATCCTTTACATTTTTAAATCATTACATTAGGGGACTAAAATTATTTTCAATCTCATTATTACCAGGTTTTTATATCTTATATATTCTATCGGGTTTGTAAATCAAAGGATAAAGGAAGATATTTCTAAGATTTTCTATCCTTTTTGGGCATTTTGTAAAGAGAACTTCATGTTGTTGTGTCGGCCTTTGTTCCTCTTGATTTAGTTAGCAGCAGATTTCCATTTGCTGTGTTAATCATTTTTAAAATTTTGAGATAAAAAATATATATATTATAATAATATATATATATAATATAGTAATATACTTATATATTATTATAAAATATGTATTATAATTTTTTCTGTCGAATATTGGATTCAGAAAAAAAGTCATACTAAATTTTGTCTATAATTACGATTATATTTATTTTTTTCCAAAATGGAATTGAGCCATTTTCAAAATAAGTGCTTCAGATAAACATCAACGAAACTTGCCTTACCAACCGATTTATAACAAAATTCATTTTATGGAAAATATATTTCCTGTTCTCTGTCTCCACTTTCCTTCCACTCGAATCCATTTCTTTTGAAGTATTACTCCTCAATATTGAAGCAATAGACACCATCCGAAGCAAGATTTATTGAATAGAGTAGCAACAAATTGGACTGATTGAATGGAGCATGTCACTTCTAGCCACGGAGGCCATATCCGTCAAATTGTACTTTTGAAGTTCTCATGCAGCTCAAAAAAAAACACCCATTACATGAAACTTTGTTGCATTTGCATTTGAGTTTTACTTGCAAGTTGAAACAATTGAAATAAGAAAAGAACTTGAAGAAAAAGTTACAAAGCAAAAGTTTTATTTTCTGGAAACGAAAGAAACTTTAAAAAAAAATATTCATAAACAAAAGTTTGTTAATGAGGGCAGCTTCTAATGCAAGCTATCAGTTGAACTTTTCCTAGATTTATAATACATCCATACATTTATATTATTTATATGATTTATACGAGTATATCTCATCTATATTATTTAAATATTATTTTATTTGCTGCCCTACCACGCCATATTCTATATATATTGTTTAATAAATATTTTTTATTATCTGTTTCATGTTTCTTATTTATTTAAATATTTTCTTTTTGGCATATTAAATTGGACTTTTTTCTTTATTGTTAAAATTTTTATCGCTTCTTGATTTCATGGATACATTTTTGTCATAGTCTGGTATTATAATTTTTAGAAAGCCTAGTGCGATCGTAAAGTCAATATCTCGGGGTTATGTGCTATGATTCTGTATCCCCTTATATTATCTAAATTCAGTAAAACTGATGAAGTGTTTTCGCTGAGAATTATTATTGTAATTAAGGACTGCTATCAAGCTGTGCAACGCGAGTGTGAAATTCATGCTGATAGCTTTTGCAATGTTTGCTTTCTCAGCTTAATAAAATTGCTTATAAGCTGTACTTTGATTGCTAAGATAGCGATTCCTAACAATATCAGGGTTCAAAAATTGGTTTCAGTACTTGTTGCAGTGGCTTAACTTAAAAGGACCTCCGAAGCAGTGTCATTTGCTGTGCCCATAATTTGTTGCATACACAACACACTACACCACCCAGTATTTGATATCCGAGTATTTTTTTAGCTCTAAAATGAGGAACCTATAAAGTTGATTTACCCCATCGACAAGCTCATTTCCTCACTCAGTCGGAATTGAATGAATTGAATTTTGGGAAAAATGTATAAAAATTATTATTCAATAAATTTATAATTATATAAAATTATAAATATTGAAGAAAAGGGAAGGGAAGGGAAGGAAAGGGAAGGAGTGTTCCTCCCAAAATTCCTTGTGATGGCAAAACGGACGTAGTATTTGGTTTCGGGAGGTCATTTTACATAAGAATCAGCTGAAGCGGTCTCAGCCCCATTTTCATATATTTTTGTTTATTAGCATTTCATTTCCCTGCCAAAAGGACTTTCTTCCCAGCATACATACTTCAATACTAGTAAATAATTAATTGTTTTGTGATATCCGCCGTAGTCTTTTAGATATCGAGGAATTCTCAACAAAAATATTTTCGTTAGGAAAATGTTGGTTTTTACAAAATTTACACGCAAACGAATAACTTCTTGCCATATAGACAAGAAATATGTGAATAAAATCCTTTAGCAATATTTTATTTAGTTATCCGTTTGGCTAAGTTGTCTCTGCTATACAAAGTCATGGAATTAAAACATGCGATTAATGGCAAGTTAACCATTTTATGCGGCACTTATGCCGCTGATACACACGCAGAGTATAAATTACGTTGCCCATCAATGAGTTATAAGCTAATAAGCTTTCTGGTTATTTTTATTATTTTTCTACAAAGCACATTGGTCACACATTAATGTAAAACACAAATATTAAATTATTTTATTTGATATTATAATTTAATATAGAAATCGTTTGGCAGTTGGCCAAAATTATCTTTTTTATTTACTATTCACAATATTTTTTTCTTCTTTGTATTTGAACTTTTACAACAGTAGAACACTTTATGAAAACACAAATACCAAATAAAATTACAAAAAAAAAAAAAAAAAAAAAAAAAAAATAAAGGCTGTTCAATGGCTTTTGCAATGTAAAGGCTTTACTTTTGCCAAAGTAATAAAGGCTGTAAACTGTTCCTTTTTTGCTGCTCGGAAATCACAGATCGCACAGATTGTTTGTTAGCTTTTACCAAACTCTTTACAGGTTACTCTTTAACGTTCCTTTCCAAAGCTGCTCTTGAAACGTTCTTTTTAATGCCGACTATCAAAATCACAGATTTCGTGTTTACACAGTTTGGAAATCAATATCATATTTCCTGGATCTTCTTGAAATTTCTTTTCGTGTTTCCGAAATGTTTTTCTTCTTCTGAATGAATGCCACTAGAACTTTTATTTACCATAAATATAAAATTTTATCACAGAACTTTCAAGTTGAGATCATTAATTTAAATCGTGCATTTATACAATCAATTATTAATTTTTAAAGCATACTTTAAGGCGTATTTAAATTGAAAAGAGCATAAATTTGATCAAATATGTAATTATCCAAGAGAATTACATATAAAATATGCGAAAACCTAAGAACTCAGTAGCGTATCGTCCGGGAATTATGGAAGTGCATAAAATGATTTTAATTTTGCAATCTTTGTTGTTAAAACCGGTATTTAATAGAATATTTTTTGCTTTTTAACAATAATTCCACAACTACATATATATATATATATTTTGTAAATAAGTTAAATAATATATCTGCCAAATCTGCTGAGTTCATTGGCAATACTGTTTACAATTTATTTAGTAATAATATATAGTTTGTATATAGCAGCAGACGCCCAGCAGGGATTAACTGAGGGAATGCATTAATCGAAGATTTTGAAATTAACTCGGGGGCCAAATAAGATACCATGTTGTAAACACGAATATGTTTTAAATAAGCTTTAAATAAGCTGCATATCAAGGTATTCAGCTGCCTTAAATATTGCAGTGAAGACAAGTGTAAGGCACGCTTTTGCAGAACGTTCTATTTGGTTATCTTCAATTAAAATTTCTGTATCTATCGTTTTTCTTACTTTTTCGTTCTGTCCTTGTCTGCTTCACAGCACAGAGCCCAGCAAAAATTCAAATGAATCCGTCTTTTACTCTGAAGAGGCAGACCATACAGATATGGGTCGTTGTAGCAACTTAGTAGCTGAGAACTCCAAAACTTACTTTAAATAGATTACGCAAGCGAAATACGCATTGCCACTAGATATTCCACTAGATACTTTATTTTATTTTTAAATGAAAATAAAAGTTCTAGATTAAAGTTTTTTTTTAGTGCAGCAGTACTTTGAATGTATGTTTGACCCGCCCAGACTAATTTCTTCTCTTGTCGGCAATAAAAACTCTTTTATTGAAAAATTGCTAAATAAAATCTTTTTTTTATTTATCGATATTTGCAGATAGCCCCTTAGGGCCTACCAAACTGGCACATCAATTTTGGTTTTCATATCCGCCACCTGGCGCTGGCGGCGGTTCGTCAAGTAAGTTTCTTTCCTTGAATATAGAAATTTCAATAGTGTTCATGTTAAATTAATTACGTTGTATTCAAGTTTCTGTTATCAGAAAAATATTTTAGATTTTTTAAACAACGTAAGAAAAAATTTTTATGTGTGAGCGTGTGTGTGCCTACTTGAAACAATTTAATTTTATTGTATTATTTAAAATCCACTTCCATTGAATATTTAATGTTAATGTTTGTTTTGGCTTTTCGTTTTAACATTAAGATGAACTTTAATCAATTTAAATATTAAATGTATTTATGAATTATACAAACTCTTCCTAAATTTATATGTTCTGCCATTAGAAAACATTACAGAGAATATATATTCCATAATAATAGTTTTGTAGAATATTAAATTTTTACTTTAACGCGCCACTGTTTCATCTCGCTCGAAGTAAATGTAATTGCATTTAAGACTAATTAGTCGTATCTAACAATGGAAAAGTTGTTGAGAGAACTTGACAACATAATTCCATACCACTATTGATCTATTTGCCTATAAAAAATATACAGATTATTGCTCGGATACATTTGGTACAAGGCGCCATCTAGCTTACGTGCAAACTGCTTGCTCTAGAACTTTCTTATGATCAAAAACTGAAGGCAGCCATTTTCAGAGAAAAATCAAACAATAGCTTATTCGTAGGATCTAAGAGTAATTACTCGTTACATTACTCATACATATCAATGGAACAGCTGTTGAGAGAACTTGACAGCATAATTCCACACCACTATTGATCTATTTGCCTATAAAAAATATACAGTTTTTGCTCAGTTACATTTGGCACAGGGCGCCATCTAGCTTAATTACACACCGCTTGCTCTAGAACTTTCCTATGTATAAAAAGTTCAAAGCCTTGTCTTGCCTGCAGAAATGACATATTCGAAGGATCTAGAGTAAAGTAGGCTTTTTCAACCATTACCTGAAAGAAGTTTTAATTGTATGAGTGATAAATTTGAAATTCTGAGCCAAAAATTTTCTCATACAACAAAGTCAAGTTCGTTATACTTGTATAAGAGAAAGCTTTCAAAAGAAGTTGCTCAAAAATGTTTGAAGTATTTTGATATTGTCAATCGATAGCGGCTTTCTAGTACAGTCAGAATTGCCAAGTAAAAATTGAGGCCACACCATATCTTGTCATGTCCACAATTGTTGATGGCGACGTTCTCTTAGAGTGAAACGTATTTTGAAACAATTTTTTTTTTTTTTTTACAATTAAAGAATGTTGCAAATGCGTATTTAGAAAAATGACCAAGAAAAAAAAGCTAAGAAACAGTGCATGACAGAAGAAAACCCACACACATTTCAATAAAAATTTATATTCGTTAGCTGTTCATTATCGATATTTAAAAATTGCATTAACATTTTCTTTTTGAAATGGAATGCTCATTTTGGTGTGAAAAAAAAAAAATTTCTTTATGAATTTTTTTCCTATTTCATTAAATATTTATTTTCGTTTTCTTGTTAAATGTTGCATATATTCAATTACAAGCTACTTATTTTGAGGCTTAAGCAAAGATTTCATGTCGCTGGATACCAGTCAAAATGTTTTTTCGGGAATTTGCTTTAATTTAATTGAAAGGTATACGAAAAAAAAGGCCAGACCAGCAGACAAGATTCTTTGCTGAGTATCAAACACCGTAACACCAAAGGGCTATTGGCTAGCCCAGCTTGGCGACTAGCCTGCTCACATTATAATTGTGTGTTTGCAAAATTTTTTTACACGAAACCTGTGATGAGGATATTTTTATATTTTTTATTTTCAATTTGTTTCATTGCCTTTTTTTAATACATTTATATATTTTAATTTAACATCATTTGCATACAAATTAAAATTCAATCCTTACCCGGCATAAATGAAAATGTTTTGTAGAATTTCTTGATTAATAAAAATTAAGTAATTGTGTTGACAATGTTGTTAATTTGTGAATGCCTTTTTTTGAATTCAATTTGAATATACATACATACATAAATAAATTTTTTTTGGAAAACTAAAAATTACTAAAAAAAAACAATATTGTTAAATGTAAAAGTTAATTGCAAAAATAATACTAATGTATACAAATTTATTTCTCCTGTTTTTTTCTTTGTATTTTACACAAGTACTCTCAAAAGACAAGCTCAAATAATAATTGAAAAAGAAATCATTATTAATACGAAAATCAGATTGAACAGAAGAGGGGACTATTATGGTCTCCCACGTTAAGTGTAAAAGAGAAAAGGAGCGAAATATATTAACAAAACAATAAGAACAATTAGCGCATCAATCTTATAATATTCATCTAGTAAAAATTAATTAAAAATAAATCAATGTAAAGAATTGTAATTGTTGCATTACATCACTTATTTCAATCAACAATATTTACTTATACTACTACTACCACTACTACTACTAATAGTACTAAACATTACTGCTACTACTAATAATACTACTACTACTATACTACTACTAATATTATTACTACTACTACTACTACTCTACTACTACTACTAATGTGTTTGTTTCACTAGTTATCTAATGTTTAATAAAATATTTGTGCGTTTGTGTGAGTGTCCGTAGTTCAAAAATAGATAAAATCAAAGTTGCCAAAAAAAGCTAAAGAAACTATTTATGAACTTGATAACTAATAATTAATAACTAGACAAATTTAATATATATATAACGAAACACAGAAAATATAAAGAAAATCCTAACATTTAGAGGTAAGGCTTGAACAGTAAAATGTAGCAAATAAATTTTAAACAAAATGTATAAACTGTCTTTATATCAATTTGTTTCATTCTTTACGTTTCAACGTTTTTCTTTAATTTCAAAAAAAAAAAAAAATTATTAATACTTTATTATTAATTTATGCAAATTTAATATTTAAAATTTAATATAGAAATTAGTTTCAGTTCTTGTTGAGATTTTAAAAGTAATTTTGCATGATTTGTTACAGCATGTTTAAATAGAAATTCTTTATTTAATCAGTAGACGAATATTGTTTTCTCTCTTTTGACTTTGACCATAAAAATTAAACTCAATTTTTTAAACATTTTTAATAACAATCTTTTTTTTTTAATAACTAAGAGCTTTAGCAATCCCTTCAACTCTTAGCTGATAAGCAAATTCCATCTATTTACATATTCGATTACAAAAAAATTTATTGCAACTGACTTTCGAAGACGTTTGGACTGTAATCTGTAATCCCTCATGTTCCAGACATTAAAAGCAAATATGAACCATCAATTAGAGTCTGAAAAAGCTTTTCTTTATGAAAATAAAAAGAAAAAAAAAAACACATTGACTCCTAACTGGTTTCATTCCTGCTTATATAAACGTAGTACAATTGCTTATATCAGTAGATTCTTAAAAACAAGCTGGCTTTATTGAGGGAAATCAGGAAGAAGAGAGTCAAGAAAAAGCTTTTCTTCATGAAATTTAAAAAAAAACCTTTTTCATCGCTTCCTAACTGTTTTCATTCCTGCTTAGATAAACGTAGTAGAATTTCTTATAACAGCAGATTTTTAAAAATGAACTTCCTTTAATTAAGGAATCAGGAAAAAGAGAGTCAAGAAAAAGCTTTTCTTCATGAAATTTAAAAAAAAACCTTTTTCATCGCTTCCTAACTGTTTTCATTCCTGCTTAGATAAACGTAGTAGAATTTCTTATAACAGCAGATTTTTAAAAATGAACTTCCTTTAATTAAGGAATCAGGAAAAAGAGACTCAAGAAAAAGCTTTTCTTCATGAAATTTAAAAAAAAACCTTTTTCATCGCTTCCTAACTGTTTTCATTCCTGCTTAGATAAACTTCGTAGAATTTCTTATAACAGCAGATTTTTAAAAATGAACTTCCTTTAATTAAGGAATCAGGAAAAAGAGACTCAAGAAAAAGCTTTTCTTCATGAAATTTAAAAAAAAACCTTTTTCATCGCTTCCTAACTGTTTTCATTCCTGCTTAGATAAACGTAGTAGAATTTCTTATAACAGCAGATTTTTAAAAATGAACTTCCTTTAATTAAGGAAATCCGGAAGAAGAGACTAAAAAAAAAAGCTTTTCTTCATGAAATTTAAAAAAAAAGACTTTTTTCATCGCTTCCTAACTGTTTTCATTCCTGCTTAGATAAACGTAGTAGAATTGCTTATATCAGCAGATTCTTAAAAACAAGCTGGCTTTATTGAGGGAAATCAGGAAGAAGAGACTCTAGAAAAAGCTTTTCTTCATGAAATTTAAACAAAAAAAACTCTTTCATCGGCTCCTAATTGCCTTCACTCCCGCTTAGATGACCGTAATGGAATTTCTTATATCAGCAGATTTTTAAAAATGAACTTCCTTTAATTACGGAATCAGGAAGAAGAGAGTCAAGAAAAGCTTTTCTTCACGAAATTTAAAACAAAAACCTTTTTCCTCGGTTCCTAATTGGCTTTACTCCTGCTTAGATAACCGTAATGGAATTTCTTATACCAGCAGATTTTTAAAAATTAACTTTCTTTAATTAAGGAATCAGGAAGAAGAGACTGAAGAAAGTTTTTCTTCATGAAATCAAAGAAAAAAAAACTTTCATCGACCCCTAACTGGCAAATTTTTAAAACGAACTTGATGTTAATAATGAAGAATGTCACATGATTTTCATAAAAATTCATCCTTAAGGGGATTTCAATTTTATCTCTTGTAGAATCCGATTCAATATTTTCGCCAAATCGTGAGCGTAAGATATCTAATACTGATACAACATATCTCGGTTCTGGAATATGCAAGTTTTCTTAAAAAACTATATGTGTGATTTTGGGGCCAAGCTCGGACCGCACCACACAACAAAATGATCAAGTGGATTCTTAAAGCAGTAACTGAACAAATATTGGCTTTTCACCTTTTAAATTCCATAAGTAACCCAATTAGTAACTCCTAGTCGATGCTTTACATTCTAATGGATTTCTGGCTATTTGGAATTTACCTCTGCTTAACTATTTTCGTAATAAAAATCAAAATAAATCCACAATAAAAACAAATTGTGTACATCTGCTGGCCGTAAATTATAAACTTTAAATTATAACATGCAGATCTTGCCAGCTCGTATAAAAAAAAAATAAAGAAAAATACACCCAAAGCAATAAATAAAGAAATTACTTTTATTTCACCCTATTTTTGGAAGGAATACGAAAATATTTTTCACTTCCTCTGTTCTGTTCCCTCTGTTTGGTTTTCATAGCTTTTTGCTTAGCATTTCCATGGTCGATGTAATGGCCAATTTGTGAAGGCAAGTGCAAATAAATACGACGAACTGTCTCAACATTAAGAAATTTATTACTAATTCTACGGCTTCATTGACTGGTCGTGCAGTTTATTGTGTTTAATACACAGTGCACAGTGCATAACAAATATACAAAATAAAAAAGAAAAAGAAAAATTAGTTTTAATAGCTTGTTTTCTTTGATGTAATTATTCATGCAAACTATTTCTTATAAAGGGCTTCACACGAAAAAAAAACTGTATCTTATATGAGAAATAAGCCATTACATTTTATAATGATATAAGAGAATATTTTTTATAAAAGGTAGCCATCTTGTTTTTTGGTGCTCAGCCAACTATCTTATATATCACTGAAGCTGTTATTGCTGTATCTTATAATAATTAGAATTTTCTTATACTAGATGTTATTATATTCGTTACGTAGTGCACGTTATAACTCCGACTGTATTCAGCGCCACACTTGAAGCTACTGAACTAGCAAGTCAAGAGGCCAACATATTTTTTTTTTAAAAAAAATAAATTTATATGTAAATATTTATATATAAATTTTATAAAGCTGCTTTTTTGCGTATAAGAACTTTCGAATATCATTCGTTTTAAATGTGAGATTTTCAAAATGGTGAGGCAATAATAAAATTAATTTTTTGCGATTTCACTGCATTGAATCATCAAACTATAAAAATAAATAAAATTGCATATGTGACTCTCATAACACTATTGCCATTCGAATTAGTAGCCAGTAGTACGTGTATAAGGCCGGCTTACCAAATCGCCAATGGCTTTTAGAGAATAAAGAATATTTTTTTTTATTTTCTGAAATGTCTGAAAACTTTTCTCGCGGAAGATATTTAACACTTTTCCTACGATGATTACAAATGCCTTCCACTTATTTATTATTATTATTTTTGCTTGTAGCTGCGCTTTTCAAAAGGAACGGAATGAAAACATATTCACATTATTGTGTTTGCTAAAACACGACATAAAAATTAATGTTGCTTTAGTTTAAGTTGAAAAATTATTAAGAAAAGACGTTTGTAAAAGTTGGCGTGTTTTCAAAAACGGAAATAATAAATTCTTTCCCACATTATCTAATCAATTCACATTTCTAACGAGAATAAAGTGAAAAAATGCCACCACCTCCAAATCTATCAAATTATTTAATGAAAGTTCGTAACTTGAAGAATAGAAAACAGCAAGACAAACGTAAGTTTTATCACTTTTACGGCGATTTTTTTTTTGTGTTTTAATAAAAGCAGATAAACAAATAAATTTAACGATTTCTGTGGCGAGTGCACGAATCGATTTTGTAATTATTGTTCTTACAGCATTGAAATTATTTTACCCGGGCAGGGAGGAAACAAAAAACTTTAATTCGCATAAATTCTACAAATCATTCATGGAATTTTTTGCACCGTGGACTTGAACTTTAATCCAGGAATTAATAGAAATCATTTGCCACCATAAATTATATTGCAACATATCATTGCCTATCAAACATTGGCTGCCTCCATAGGCGAATGAATAATGCCCAGCCTATTAAAACAGAGGTCACGGGTTCAATTCCTGCGGACAAGCCAAAAGCTTTGCAAGTTAAAATAACAAAAAAAAAAAAAAAAAATAAATAAATAACAATTTTAAAAAATAAATTTTTCCTCCTGCTGCTACACAAAGAAGCAGCAAAATATCAAAAAAAAAAAAATTTTATATTTAAATTTTTTATAAAAAAAATGTAGAGGAATTAAGCTAAATATTAAAAAATAAAAATATCATATACAAGAAGAATTCTTTTTATAATAAAAGTACTATCCTTTGTGTACCTTTTGCCTGCCTTTGAACCCAGAAGGTACTCGTACACTGCATAATAATTTAGACTATAATGAACTTGTAAAATAGGAAAAACGTATTTAGGATAATTTGTTTGGCCAGAAAGGATCCACGTGCTATTTATCTGCCAAGAATCATGTATATCCCAAAGAAGAATAAAACTTTTTTTGTTTTAATAGTGGACAACTTAAATTAGCTCGATTTTTTTTTTATTAATTGTATTATATAAACAAAATTAAGCTATTTTTTCTAACTCCAAAATGAATATCCAAATAATGTCCTACATCAGCAAGAGACTCCGCTAAAGGGAACTTAACTAAAATCACAGCTGAAGTAAGAATGGAATAATCAATTCAAATGCATTTACATTTCCTATAGAATTTTTCTGTTGGTTTACTTGATTTCAACTCAAACTTAGATGTAAAAACTAAAAGAAAATAAATGTAAAAAACAATGATTTCAACTTAAATTTGGATCTACAAAGTAACGGAAAATAAATCTAAAAAACCATAAAAGCCGCAATTATAAGGCCGGGATTCGATCAAGTATTTTTTAAGTCCAGTGATTTTTAAGTTTCCAATTGATCACCCAAAAAAATATATGGACCAGCTGTTAAATTGTCAATAATATTTAGTTTTTTAATTTTTATTATTAACATTCTTTTATTATAAGAATAATAATTTTTTGAAATTAAATATTATTGGAGGACTGAGCCCGTTAATACCACAACAATCAACTTCACTCTAATTTACAAATGGGTTTTGGGAAGCGACGCATTCCTTGGCCAGTTTATGGGTTTATTTTACAAAAACTGTTTGCTTGAAATCTACCGAGCAATTTGGGTTTAATACTAAAGAAATGTAGGCATGTAGACCAAAGAACCGATTAATGCCCATGAATAAATTACGGGAATGTAACGAATAATAATAAAATTCTTTAGAGGCTAAAATACAATTCAAAATTTTATATTATAAGAAAGTAATTATATATATAATCTATATACATATGTATACATCAATTAACGAAATTAACGAAACCCCATTTTATACCTTTTCAAATTCATGAAAAATTGTTTTATATATAAATGTGTTGTTTTAGTACTGCCGGCTCAGTTTTCTTTTACATTAATATTAATTTCAAACCCAGAAGGAACACATGCTTTAACATCATGCTCACCG